>JAIGNY010002796.1:0-352500 GCA_020152595.1 Chiridota heheva | reverse complement strand
AAGCGGCCGCGGGCGCGTAGTTCATGGCTACTGGTCCTCTACCACACCGCCCGCGCGCTGGTATGGGCCGTTAACTCCGTTTGTATAAAATCACTCACGGACGCGAAGCGGCGACTCTGGCGTGGGGACTGCCGTCGAGCGCTAAAAGCGTCCCAGCAAGAAAAAGCGACCGCGGAACACTGCAACCGCGGCTAGCGGTCGCAATATCCGAAGTTCCGATACCGGGTTTATCGTACATTATGCGTAAAACGCGTTAATATCTGTAGAATGTGAGCGAGGTCGTTCGCGCAAGAATCACATTCAGGGTATGCCTCCGTAAAGAAAAATCTTATCACCCGGCGCTGGCCTCGAAACCCGAGCAAGCGCTAACACGCGGCGCATCCTGGGGCGTGGCGTGCCGACAAGCGGGGACTCGTCCTGCGTGTCCATGAACTGGTGAAAAACTATGCGGAACCGTGGCGTTCAGCGAAAATCTCACCAAGTCAGCTCACCGCGGACGTGGGGATCTCGAAACTAACGGGTGTGGCGTCGTTATGCGTTACCTTGCTGTAGAACTAAGCAGCACTACAGACCCAAGCGTCATCTCATGCCCCGGACGGGCCGCCAAGTTGTGTTCACGGACCCGTGCGGGGCCGTAAAACAAGCCGTGGGGGCGTATGGAACCGATTACGGGCCGTCACGGACCCTAATGGACCGATGCAAGGAATCAATGGCTCTACAACTAGCCGTAAAAAGGGGACTAACTCACGTAAGACCCGTGGCGTCGCCTCTAGTTGGCGACCGGTCCCAGCGGAACCGAGGACCACAGCGGTGTACGGGTTTGAACAAGTCGATAACACCAAAGCGCCCAACCTAAGAAGCGTTTACATGCGGCGCACCGCCAGGACAGTCAAGGCGCGTAACGCGCGACACTAGGGACCTGCCCGTCGTGTCCGATGATATAAGCGCAAAACATCGCGGAACTGTGGCGTTCAGCGGAAAATCCTACAGAGGCAGTTCACGCGGCCGTGGGACAGCGTAGCTATGACCAAGCAGCTTCCTAGCTAGCGAACTCAACCGGGGTTCATCGTACGGTGTCGTTATCCCGTTAAAAAACTCGAGTCGTACAGGCCCGTGCGGTCTAGAAGCGTTTGCGCTATGCAAGCGGGACCTCTGAGGTGCGTAGCGTGCCGGCGCCTTGCGGAGGCCTGTCCTCCGTGCCTCGATACTGGTGAAAGTAATTGCGGAAATGTAGCGTTCAAGCGCGGATAATCGTATAAATGGTGTTCACATGATCGTGGAACTGCGTAGCTAATGGCCCGGAACCATGAATAGAATAGCTCTCACGGCGCTATACTACTTGTGAAGATTATCACTTGTCACCTGGCCACATAGCTCGTAGCTAGCGGTGCATATCCGGGTAAATAAATGCGATTATGCGATATCCCGTTACAAAACTACGGGCCGTGCGCATCCGAACACGACCCGCGCGCTCTCGGTCGCACCTTGAAAAATACGGTCGCGGTGGAGTCTGTGCTCCGACCACGCGCTGGAACAATCGCTGCAAAGAGTACCACGAATGGACTCGCAGCATAATCTGCAGCGTAGCGTAGGCGTGAGATGGATGTGACGGGCGTAAAGCAAAGCGTTATCACGCTATGCGGGTCATCAAGGGTGTGTAGAGCATCAACGCCGAGGGCGTGTCCTCCATGTCCATGATACTGGTGAAAATAATTGCGGAGCGGTAATGTTCCGCGCAGACAATCTTAATTGCGTTCACGAGTCGTGGAACTGCGTAGCTAATGGCTACGGGACCAAGAAGAAAATAGCTGTCCTGATGCTATACTTCTTGTAAAGAAAGTCATCTGTCACCTGACCACGTGGCGTAGTAGCTGGTGGGCGTATAACCGGTGAACCGTGCAGTGTCGTTAACCCGTTAGAGATAAGTTCCGCTCACTGGAGCCATCAATGGAAGCGAAAGGACCCGTAAGCGGACCGTGGACTCGTATGGAACCGTGCGGACCCGTAAATACGGGCGCGGAACCGTCAATGGAACCGTGCGGACCCGTAAAACCGCGGACCGTGGAACCGTGCGGACCCGTAAACATGGGCGTGGAACCGTATAACTGTCGTAGCCGTTGGCTCTGGGACCAGAAAGAAAAATAGCTGTCTCAATGCTATACTTCCGGATGAACCGTGCGGTGTCGTCTTTCAATAGGCGCTCCGCTAGGAAATGGGCGGCGGCCCGCCTCCTGGCTTTGGACCTGGGTGGCGGTGGGGAGGCGAAGAGGGCCTCTCAGACCGTCGCTTCTCCACTTTCTCCGCCGCTCTTTGAAAGTACCCGATCGCGGTGGAGTCTGTGCTCCGACCACGCCGCTAGATCCCAATCGCTGCAAAATGCGGGGATTTGACTCGCAGCATAATCTGCCGCAGCGTAACACGTGAGATGGATGTCACGGGCGTAATTTAAAGCGTTTGCGCTCGCATCACGAGACATCCTGGGTGTGTAAAAACATCGACACTCGGGGACCTGTCCTTCATGTCCATGATACTGGTGAAAATAAATCGGAACTTGTAACGTTCAGCGTAGACAGTCTTAATTGCGTTCACGAGCCGTGGAACTGCGTAGCTAATGGCTACAGGACCAAGAAGAAAAATAACTGTCAATGCTATACTTCTTGTCAAGAATGTCACCTGTCACCTGACCACGTAGCTAGTGGGCGTATAACGGATTAAACCGTGCGATGTCGTGAACCCGTTAAATACGGACCCGTGTAAACACGGGCAGCGGAACCGTCGAATGGAACCGTCCGCCCGTAACAGCGGGCGCGGAACCGTATGGAACCGTCCGCCCCCGTAACAGCGGGCGCGGAACCGTCCGCCCGTAACAACAGGCGGCGCGGAACCGTATGGATCACGGAACCGTCCAATGGAACCGTCCGCCCGTAACAGCGGGCGCGGAACCGTATGGACCACGGAACCGTCCGCCCGTAACAGCGGGCGCGGAACCGTATGGATCCCGGAACCGTATGGATCCGTCCCGGAACCGCACAATGCCGCACATAGGGCTGCGGAACCGTCAGGGATGGTCCAGCGGAACCGTATGGAACCGGCGCCCGTAACGGGCGCGGAACCGTAACGGTAACAGCGCGGAACCGTATGGACCGTCAATGGAACCGTCCGCCCGTAACAGCGGGCGCGGAACCGTATGGAACCAATGGAACCGTCCGCCCGTAACAGCGGGCAGCGGAACCGTATGGAACCGTCAATGGAACCGTCCGCCCGTAACAGCGGGCGCGGAACCGTATGGAACCGTCAATGGAACCGTTAAGCCCGTAACAGCGGGCAGCGGAACCGTATGGAACCGTCAATGGAACCGTTAAGCCCGTAACAGCGGGCGCGGAACCGTATGGAACCGTCCAATGGAACCGTTAAGCCCGTAACAGCGGGCGCGGAACCGTATGGAACCGTCCAATGGAACCGTTAAGCCCGTAACAGCGGGGAACCGTCCAATGCGGAACCGTATGGAACCGTCAATGGAACCGTTAAGCCCGTAACAGCGGGCGCGGAACCGTATGGAACCGTCCAATGGAACCGTTAAGCCCGTAACAGCGGGCAGCGGAACCGTATGGAACCGTCAATGGAACCGTTAAGCCCGTAACAGCCCGGCGCGGAACCTTATGGACTCACGGAACCGTCCAATGGAACCGTTAAGCCCGTAACTTTTTACGGGCGCGGAACCGTATGGACTCCGGAACCTTATGGAACTGTCCCGAACTCACAACAACGGCGCTCACTGCGCGTTACAAGGGTTGTGGAGTCGACAGGGACTGTCCAAAGGAACCGTTTGGAACCGTGTTTACAACTTAGCGGCGTTAGTTAACGTCCTAAGAGGTTCTCTCTCTCTCTCTCTCACTTACCTTACGGAACCGTCCAATGGAACCGTTAAGCCCGTAACTTTTTACGGGCGCGGAACCGTATGGACTCCGGAACCTTATGGAACTGTCCCGAACTCACAACAACCGGCGCACTTTACAAGGGTTGTGGAGTCGGCGGGACTGTCCAAAGAACCGTTGGAACCGTGTTTACAACTTAGGCGGCGTTAGTTAATGCCCCTAAGAGGATATCTCTCTCTCTCTCTCTCTTACCGTTACGCTCTGAAATAACGCCTCTAAGGCGTAACCTTCTCAGTGAATCTCTTTTATATATCTGAAAAGAGAAGAACATATATCCATCGTACATACACAAATACGGCAAAGTAAGTATGATCTTACGGACACGCTAAAGAGAGACGAGGCCTAGCAGTCTAAACAGAACACCAAAACTCTCTTAAACAGAAAAAATTTTTTACTGAAAAATAAATTTCTTAAGAGAAGAGCGTAAGTCAAGCGTACAAACCTAAACACGGCAAAGTAACTATGATCTTACGGACACGCTAAAGAGAGCGAGGCATAGCATTCTAAACAGAACAACAACACTTGCTTTAACAGAAAAAAATTTTTAAAAACCAAAAAATTTTCTATCTGAAAAACTTTAGAAACCGAGAAAAGCGCGTCCAACGTAATGACTTTTCTAGCGCTGGGGTAGCGTGGGAAACACCAACCACTGTGTACTTGAGGTCTGTAAAGATAAAAAGGAAAGATTATTTTCCCTGTAATTGGGTCGTCGGAGAGACCCACCCGCAGTCTCTCCGACACCCCAACTTCAATCCTGAAAATTAAATATTTTAACTCAAAAACTGTGTGAGAAAAATAAAAATATTCATATGCTGATAACGTGAAAACGAAAATAAGCTCGCTAGTAACAACTGTAGCTCCTAGAGTTGTTACAGGGCGACCCACATTACCAGCGGTGACTATGACCCAATGCGCATGCGCCAAAATCGAAAAAGAAATTGGCTTAATGCATACGAGAAGGTGTACTGAAATATCCTAGCGTGCTAAACACTATACATAGTATAACGCTAGGGTCACCTCGAGCGGGTGGGGCTAAGGGAGAAAAGACTAATTCCCGGGGTGAGAGGACCCTAGGCAGGCACAACCTGTGCTCTAGGGCCTAAAACACCCACCACGAGTAGGGGCGGCTCTCGAACTAGCCATTAGCTATGTCGAATGGAGACAAAAACCCGCTATCCTAAGTGTAGGCTACGGGTAAAGTCGTGTAGGTCGGCGAAGAACTCTCGGACCCATGGCTATCTCACCCTACTCTCGGAAGACTTGAAAAGGCGAGCCAGATGAGAGCGGGCAGCGTAAAAACCCTTCAGGTAGAAGCTGCGAAGAGAAAAAAGTTAGAAAGGTTAATTGAAATATAAAACAAAAATGACCAGTTTTCAGCGATGTTGTGAAACAAGCGCTGAAAAAGAGTAATGGTACAGAGGTATTATGGAGGTCAGGGCTTGGCTGGTTACTGCGTTTTTAGGTTGGTTAGAAGTGCGTTAGAATCAGGTCATGTGACCAGATTGCATATTATAGCATGGAAGGTAAGGTATAACTTGAAGTAAATATATATAAGACCACTGTAAACTTGGTGTCTGTGGAGATAAAAAGAAAAGGTGAATTTTTTTCCAGGAAGATCCCCCCAAGGGTCTCTCCAGTCAAACTTATATTGAAAAATATAATAAATTAAAAACTTTTGTCTTAATTATATGCAAGAAATATGAACTCATGAAATGTATGGTAACATAAAATAATATAAAGGCTCTCTTGTAAAAACTGTAGCTTCTTGAAGCTGACTCCTCATTCACCCTGTGGTGACATCGACCTCTTGTGCATGCACCAACATCGAAACAAGAAGTTGGCCTAATGCATATGAGAACCTGTACTGAAGACATCCTAACATGTTAATACAAATGCACTGTATAATGCTAGGCTATCATCGTGAAAAGGCAGGGTGAAAAACTCTTACACCCAAGGGAATGGGGTCCTTTTTACAGGCACACCAGGTGCTCTAGGGACTAAAAACACCCGCTGCAAGAGTGGGACTCTCTTCTTCTAGCCACCTATTTTGTTGGATGGAAAAACAATCTAACTTAAGTATAAGCTAAATAGGGAAAGTCCTGTGAGTCGGACTGAATATTTCCCGGTTCCATGGCCACCTTGTCTTACCTCAGGTAACTTAAAAAGGCTAGAAGAAAATGCCAAACAGTGTAAAAAACTGCATGGTAGGAGCTGCAAGGAACAAAATTGTTAGAAAAAGGTACAAATTTAAAAGAAATTTTTCGGCCAGTTCCAGTGATGTTGTGAAAGCAACGCGCTGAAAAGAAGTGAGGGATATTAGAGGTATTATGGAGGTCAGGGCTGGGTTGTAACTATATTTTTAAGGTCAGTAAGAAGTGCGTTAGAATCAGGCCACTGGACCAGATTGCATATTTATAGCATGGAAGGTAAGGTATAACTTGAAGTAAATACAGTGCTGTAGTACGGGTAGCTGAAGATAGAGGCAGTTGGAGGACCATGACAGCCTCAACAGGACATGGTACTGGATTGGTGTATATAGGTAGGAATGACATGGCACCGGATTGGTATATATAGGTAGGAATGACATGGCACCGGATTGGTATATATAGGTAGGAATGACATGGCACCGGATTGGTATATATAGGTAGGAATGACATGGCACTGGATTGGTATATATAGGTAGGAATGACATAGTACTGGATTGGTATATATAGGTAGGAATGACATGGTACCGGATTGGTATATATAGGTAGGAATGACATAGTACTGGATTGGTATATATAGGTAGGAATGACATGGTACTGGATTGGTATATATAGGTAGGAATGACATAGTACTGGATTGGTATATATAGGTAGGAATGACATGGTACCAGATTGGTATATATAGGTAGGAATGACATAGTACTGGATTGGTATATATAGGTACGAATGACATGGTACTGGATTGGTATATATAGGTAGGAATGACATGGCACTGGATTGGTATATATAGGTAGGAATGACATGGTACTGGATTGGTATATATAGGTAGGAATGACATGGCACTGGATTGGTATATATAGGTAGAAATGACATGTCACCGGATTGGTATATATATAGGTAGGAATGACATAGTACTGGATTGGTATATATAGGTAGGAATGACATGTCACCGGATTGGTATATATAGGTAGGAATGACATGGCACCAGATTGGTATATATAGGTAGGAATGACATGGCACTGGATTGGTATATATAGGTAGAAATGACATGGTACTGGATTGGTATATATAGGTAGGAATGACATGGCACTGGATTGGTATATATAGGTAGAAATGACATGTCACCGGATTGGTATATATAGGTAGGAATGACATAGTACTGGATTGGTATATATAGGTAGGAATGACATAGTACTGGATTGGTATATATAGGTAGGAATGACATGGTACTGGATTGGTATATATAGGTAGGAATGACATGGCACTGGATTGGTATATATAGGTAGGAATGACATGGTACTGGATTGGTATATATAGGTAGGAATGACATGGCACTGGATTGGTATATATAGGTAGAAATGACATGTCACCGGATTGGTATATATAGGTAGGAATGACATAGTACTGGATTGGTATATATAGGTAGGAATGACATGTCACCGGATTGGTATATATAGGTAGGAATGACATGGCACCGGATTGGTATATATAGGTAGGAATGACATGGCACTGGATTGGTATATATAGGTAGGAATGACATGGCACCGGATTGGTATAGATAGGTAGGAATGACATGGCACTGGATTGGTATATATAGGTAGGAATGACATGGCACCGGATTGGTATATATAGGTAGGAATGACATGGCACCGGATTGGTATATATAAGTAGGAATGACATAGTACTGGATTGGTATATATAGGTAGGAATGACATAGTACTGGATTGGTATATATAGGTAGGAATGACATGGTACTGGATTATTATATATATAGGTAGGAATGACATGGCACTGGATTGGTATATATAGGTAGGAATGACATAGTACTGGATTGGTATATATAGGTAGGAATGACATGGTACCGGATTGGTATATATAGGTAGGAATGACATAGTACTGGATTGGTATATATAGGTAGGAATGACATAGTACTGGATTGGTATATATAGGTAGGAATGACATGGTACCGGATTGGTATATATAGGTAGGAATGACATAGTACTGGATTGGTATATATAGGTAGGAATGACATGGCACTGGATTGGTATATATAGGTAGGAATGACATGGCACTGGATTGGTATATATAGGTAGGAATGACACGGCACCGGATTGGTATATATAGGTAGGAATGACATGGCACCGGATTGGTATATATAAGTAGGAATGACATAGTACTGGATTGGTATATATAGGTAGGAATGACATAGTACTGGATTGGTATATATAAGTAGGAATGACATGGTACTGGATTGGTATATATAAGTAGGAATGACATGGCACTGGATTGGTATATATAGGTAGGAATGACATGGCACTGGATTGGTATATATAGGTAGGAATGACATGGTACTGGATTGGTATATATAGGTAGGAATGACATGGTACCGGATTGGTATATATAGGTAGGAATGACATGGTACTGGATTGGTATATATAGGTAGGAATGACATAGTACTGGATTGGTATATATAGGTAGGAATGACATAGTACTGGATTGGTATATATAGGTAGGAATGACATGGTACTGGATTGGTATATATAGGTAGGAATGACATAGTACTGGATTGGTATATATAGGTAGGAATGACATGGTACTGGATTGGTATATATAGGTAGGAATGACATGGTACTGGATTGGTATATATAGGTAGGAATGACATGGTACTGGATTGGTATATATAGGTAGGAATGACATGGCACTGGATTGGTATATATAGGTAGGAATGACATAGTACTGGATTGGTATATATAGGTAGGAATGACATAGTACTGGATTGGTATATATAGGTAGGAATGACATAGTACTGGATTGGTATATATATAGGTAGGAATGACATGGTACTGGATTGGTATATATAGGTAGAAATGACATGTCACCGGATTGGTATATATAGGTAGAAATGACATGTCACCGGATTGGTATATATAGGTAGGAATGACATGTCACCGGATTGGTATATATAGGTAGGAATGACATGGTACTGGATTGGTATATATAGGTAGGAATGACATGGTACTGGATTGGTATATATAGGTAGGAATGACATGGCACCGGATTGGTATATATAGGTAGGAATGACATGGCACTGGATTGGTATATATAGGTAGGAATGACATGTACTTGGATTGGTATATTGGTATATATAGGTAGGAATGACATGGCACTGGATTGGTATATATAGGTAGGAATGACATGGCACCAGATTGGTATATATAGGTAGGAATGACATGGCACTGGATTGGTATATATAGGTAGGAATGACATAGTACTGATTGGTATATATAGGTAGGAATGACATAGTACTGGATTGGTATATATAGGTAGGAATGACATAGTACTGGATTGGTATATATAGGTAGGAATGACATAGTACTGGATTGGTATATATAGGTAGGAATGACATGGCACATCAACAGCTTGGTTCTCAGGGAAGTTTAAATGAGGATCAAAATACAAGTGACTTCAAAATCATTTCTTTCAAAAGCTGAATAGTCCTTCAAATCAATACATGTTTTAAAAGTAACAAACATTCTTAAACTTATTCAAAAAGTTTCATCTTAAGATTGAAACCCTTGGTGGAAACAACATGATCAAGACCTTTTAATTAGTTGAGGGCCAAATCCTAAAATACAAGTAGGAAGATTTTTGGTAAATAATTTAATCAAATGGTTAAATGTAAATTGGGTTTGCCAAAATAAAGTTGGGAGGCCCATTACTCGACTTCCTATAAAGACATGGGCTAAGGTCTCCCGCCCCATGGACATCCTAAAAAGACATGAGCCAAGTATCCCTGCCTCCCCACCCCACACACCAGTGAGTGGAAATTATCATGGATATTCATTTGCATACATACCTCTAGATTATCTTCCCCATACTGAGTGATGGCATCTTCCTCTGTGAGACCCACAGAACTGTACTCCAAGGGAGTAAATACAGTTGTAGCAATCTATGAAAAAGAAAATAATACTTTTAAATTTTATTCAAAAACAAATCACTCATCAAATATCATATCCATGCAGAAAAAATTCTGGTATAGGTCTGCCAATCAGACAACCAGCCAAAATGTGTACTACACAAGTAAACAATACTTCTCAGGGCAGCCAATGCAGTAGTCAGTGGACAACATGTGTTTCAAGTTGAATTGTTTAATACTGTGAAAGTTTGTTTCTTCTCTGAACAGATGAGGTAAATAGTAAACATTTCATTTCATTTATTTTATTTGTTTTATCACAACATTCAAATAATAATAATAATAATAATAATAATAATAATAATAATAATAATAATAATAATAATAATAATAATAATAATAATAATAATAATAATAATAATATAATAATAATAATAATAATAATAATAATAATAATAATAATAATAATAATAATAATAATATTAATTATAATAATAATAATAATAATAATAATAGGATGCACATACATATAACAATACAAAAGTTGTGAAAGGAAGTGCTCTAAAAACGTTAATGGCTTAACAAGTAGAGCACTCCTTCCTAATATCAAGATAATAGGACTAAATTTACTAGGAGTATATACATACAAGTCTCTGAACAAGAATAGAGAGAAAACAAAATAAGAACGAGAAGAAAGAACCCAAACCCTCACACCCACCCTAACCATCCCACCCCACTCCCATTCAGTAACATTACAGGGATGGCTGGGGGGAGGGGGTGACCATTATAAAAGGATATAACTCTATCTTTTTGCATTAAAAAATGGCTTAGAATGACACAATTTTCACTGAAAGAGGGGGTACTGCACCCTCCCTCTGGATCCACCTATGCATGTCTAATCTTTGTAAATGTGTGAAACAATAAAAATATTTCCTTTTTTAATCACTTATCTCAGCTACATATCTTTACCTCATTATAGTTCATCAGCTCCAAGCTGCTGCCAAACAATCTACCAGCCAACAACTTGCCAGCTTTGATTGCGACTGGCGTGAGTTCTTCACCACCCTGTAGAAAACAAAAGTTGTTAAAGATCTACGGATAAGTAGCAACAACGTGAGTTTAATTGGAAGACAATGTGCTATAATCATGAAAATAGCAAAGAGATTAATTAAAATCGGATAAAAAGTACATAATTTAGGGCGTATAGCTTTAACTTTATAATATACACTTTATAACATACAGAGAACAGCTATGTATTTGCTTATGTGTATTTGTTGTTTTCAATCCGTTACCAATGTTCTTAGTGTGGAAGCTGTAAGAAGTCAAGAATTTCAATAACACCCTGGATCAAAATTCTGTAATTAAAATTTTCAGAATTTAACCTATAAGGAATATAACAATTCTACCTGTTCACATGCCTAATGAAAAGAGGCTGAGACGGTAAAAAGGTCAACCTTTCTTTTAATGGTACATAGACAGGTAGAGGGCAACATTACCTAAATTTATTTAAAATCCAATAAGAAGAAAGCAAAACAACATCAAAAGTGGTTAAGCTTTTTAAAGATTTTTGTGCAAATATGCAAATTTTTGTGTTACTCATCTTGTGATGTAAGAACGGGACATGTCTCTATTTACTTTTGTAAATTCTTTGATTGCTTTTTAACCGTCTGCCATTTCTCTTTAAAAAAGGGAGATAATTGTAATAAAGAGGATTTGATCTTCACCATACCCCCAACCAACCTCAAGCTGATACTTCATGTTGAACATTTTCAAGGTTTAAAAACAAAAGCCTTTCAAGGGGTTTTGCTGTTCATTCATCACAATTTTTAATTAAACAAAACAAAATCAAAATAACTCAAAGATTTTAAAATTCAAAGATGGTTAAATTCATAATTTAATGCTCTTTTTGGTCAGAGAAACAGAAATATTTTGTACTTGTCCATATACTTTTAAGTACATTAACCTCTGAAAGGCATTATTGTGGCACAGTGACACATCCACATGCTCATAGATTCTGACAAATTATAAACATTTTCAAAGATCCATTTTCAAATTGCAACTTTAAACCTATGTTTCAATACTTTAACACACTGTACAATTTAAAAACTTGATGATAAAATTTGTGCAGTTATGATATAACTTGAATTTGATTGAAATCCCTGAATAATAGATACATCTTAAGTGTTACCATACTTCAGGGTGGAACCAGGATAAAATGTCAGGGGGTTCAAGCCAAACCAAACCAGGGATGATGTGATACCATGTTTTATATGAGCAGTTTTGTCATAATTAACGGAACATATTGGGACAAGGGTGAGAGTCTTATAAGTGGGGTGCAGAGAGAAAGATACTCCCTAAAAGGTTTTCTTTCAATTGGGAAATTATTGACACACAAATTAAGGAAATTTTGGAAAAAGTTTTGAAACTTTTGGTAAAATTTGGCCAAATTTCCCTGCGAATTACCAAAAATCAAAGAAAGATTGGAACCAAAATGAAGGAAATTTTCTGAAAATTGAAAAAAATGGCACAAGAATGAAAGAAATTTCCCAATAATTGAAAGAGATCTCAAACATTAAAGGATACTTCCTAAAAAATGAAAGGAAACTTAACCAAATATCAAAGAAAATTTGCCTCAAAATAAAGAAAATTTCCAGAAAATTTAAGAAAAATTGTTCCCAAAATGAAGAAAATTTCCCAAAATTTGAAGGAAATGGCATGAGAATGAAAAAAATTTCATAAAAAGTGAAAGAGATATTCCAAACATTGGAAGATATTTTCCCAAAATTAAAGAAAATTGACTGAAATTCAAAGAAAAATTGCCCCAAAATGAAGAAACTTTTCCAAAATTACAATAGAATTAAAAAAATTCTCAAAGATTGAAAGTGATTTAACATTGAATGAAATTTCCCAAAAATTGAAGAAAATTTACCAAAAATCGAAGAAGAAAAAAATTAAGGAAATTTCCCAAACATTGAAGGAAATTTACTGAAATTTGAAGAATATTTATCGGAAATCAAAAAAAAATTGCCCCAAGATGAAGGAAATTTTTTCGTAAATTGCACGAGAATGAAGGAAATTTCCCAAAGATTCAAAGAGATTTTCCAAAAATTGAATAAAATTTCCTGAAAATTGATTTTTTTTTTTTACATAAACCATGACTAAGAATTATCTCATGGTAAAAAAAGTACCATAGGAAAATCTCCAGAGGGACATGCCCCCCCCTGCCATACTTATGAAATAGCAAAAAAAGTATGTTCGACATCTGGAAAGTATTTCACCTTCTGGGTTGCATACTTTTTGCCTGGCTCAGAGGTGAAATAGGGATATTATTAACATAAAATTAAAAAATGTGGTAAAATTATTGCATATATTGGTAAAATTTCCCAAATATTGGGCAAACTTCCTTGAAAACTGGCCCAAAATTCACAAAAACTCGCCAAAATTGACTGAAAATAAGGAAATTTTCTAAAAATTAAGGTAATATTACGTAAATTGAAGGGAATTTCCCTATTAACAGCAACTTTTAATAAAAACTTAATTTACTTAGTGTACTTTTTCAATTTTGCCCCCTAGAGGGGACCCTTTTTATGCTCATGCTGGAAAGGTCTATAGATCTTCCTAATTCTGCTACTTTTATAGTACCATCCCTCAAGCTACTTCCATCCCCAAAGCTATTTTCATCCCTCAAGCTACTTCCATCCCTCAAGCTACTTCCATCCCTCATGCTACTTTCATCCCTCAAGCTACTTCCATCCCTCAAGCTACTTCCATCCCTCATGCTACTTCCACCCCTCACGCTACTTCCATCCCCAAAGCTACTTTCATTCCCAAAGCTACTTCTATCCCCAAAGCTACTTCCATCCCCAAAGCTACTTCCATCCCTCACGCTATTTCCATCCTCAAGCTAATTCCATCCCTCATGCTACTTTCATCCCTCAAGCTACTTTCATCCCTCAAGCTACTTCCATCCCTCAAGCTACTTCCATCCCTCATGCTACTTCCACCCCTCACGCTACTTCCATCCCCAAAACTACTTTCATTCCCAAAGCTACTTCTATCCCCAAAGCTACTTCCAGCCCCAAAGCTACTCCCATCCCCAAAGCTACTTCCATCCCCAAAGCTACTCCCATCCCCAAAGCTACTTCCATCCCCAAAGCTACTCCCATCCCCAAAGCTACTTCCATCCCAAAAGCTATTCCCATCCCTAAAGCTACTTCCATCCCCAAAGCTACTTCTATCCCTTAAGCTACTTCTATCCCCAAGGCTACTCCCACCCCTAAAGCTACTTCCATTCCTAAAGCTACTTCCATCTCTAAAGCTACTTCCATCCCCAAAGCTACTTCCATCCCCAAAGCTACTTCCATTCCTAAAGCTACTCCCGTCCCTAAAGCTACTCCCATCCCCAAAGCTACTTCCATCCGAAAGCTACTTCCATCCCTAAAGCTACTTCTATCCCCAAGGCTACTCCCACCCCTAAAGCTACTTCCATTCCTAAAGCTACTTCCATCTCTAAAGCTACTTCCATCCCCAAAGCTACTTCCATCCCCAAAGCTACTTCTATCCCCAAGGCTACTCCCACCCCTAAAGCTACTTCCATTCCTAAAGCTACTTCTATCCACAAGGCTACTCCCACCCCTAAAGCTACTTCCATCCCTAAAGCTACTTCTATCCCCAAGGCTACTCCCACCCCTAAAGCTACTTCCATTCCTAAAGCTACTTCCATCTCTAAAGCTACTTCCATCCCCAAAGCTACTCCCATCCCCAAAGCTACCTCCATCCGAAAGCTACTTCCATCCCTAAAGCTACTTCCATCCCCAAAGCTACTTCCATCCCTATAGCTACTCCCATCCCTAAAGCTACTCCCATCCCCAAAGCTACTCCCATCCCCAAAGCTACTTCCATTTCTCAAGCTACTTCCATTCCTAAAGCTACTCCCATCCCCAGAGCTACTTCCATCTCCAAAGCTACTCCCATCCCCAAAGCTACTTCCATCCCCAAAACTACTTCCATCCCCAAAGCTACTCCCATCCCCAAAGCTACTTCCATCCCTAAAGTTACTTCCATTCATTAAAGCTACTTCTATCCCTAAAGCTACTTTCATCCCTAAAGCTACTAGGAGAAAATATTTGTTATAGCAAGTTTCATTGTACCTTCTTCTATTACAACCAGTTGAAGAACTAATTGTGTTTACCTAATGTGAGAATTTCAAACACTACTTGTTGCATGATTTCTATTGTATAATGGCCTCAAGCTACCCACCTGTAAGATGTCACCTATTGCATAGATGTGTGATTCTGTGCTCTGTTCATTCTTAGCGATAATCTTTCCCGTTTTGTCTAGTTTTACTCCTGTATTCTCCAAACCCAAGTTCCTTGTTTCTGGATCTCTGCCTTAAAAGACAAGCAACGGAATGAGATAAATAATCAATATATCAAAGATAACCCTAATACTTGTGGTAAGCTCATTTGGAGGTTTAGTTTATCCCCATGTCACAGAATGGGGGTTAAATCCTTTTCTGAGCTATAAGGCTGGTGCTCACCCCCAGTTTCTATGATGCTGAAGAAATTAGATTCCCCATGGCATAACGCCAGTTCAATGCAAGTTTTCTCCCCAACAGAGATTATTCAAACAACTAAGTATACCAAACAACATTAAAACCACATCAATTCAGCCTATTACATGAAACTGCATCTGTGTTTGGAATTTAACAGTGTATCTCCTACTTCATTTTCAGCAAATAACAAACAAACTTTTGTCATCAACCCTTTCATCGTGGCATCTCAATCTATAGAAAATGAATCTTGAATGATAACATCAATTAAGATACAAACCTGGAATGGGATAAGCTGTACAGGGTTGGTGTGTTTTTCTCCATTTTATCCTCACTGGCCAAATGTATCCCAAAAGTCTCAAAAAACATTTTTCTGAAAATCCCTATTTTTCACATTTTCTATTAGGGGAAACAGCTAATGAGAAAAAATAAATATGTTAAAACAAAAATTCCTACATCTTTAAATTCATTTTAAATCACATTTCTATTTTAAATGTAAATCGATTTACCAATTGCAAACATTACTGTGTCAAAGGTCTCTTCCCCTTGGCTGCCATCTTCACTTGACTTCCACTTGACCGCCAGTGAGCCATCTTGGTTTTGATCCACGACTTCTGGAACGGTCTGCCACAGGAAATTGACCTCTGAATGGTGCTCCATGTGATCAGTGACAAGTTTGGACATTTGCTGGACAGGTGAAGGATGATATATCAAAGAATATATTGAGTAGTAAAGCTAAGAAAACTATGAGAGATACAGAATAATGGGGAAGGTAAGACACACACACACACCCACATACTTCCTGACTACATTGTTTTAAAACCAATGGAAATCCCATTGTAGGTAAATCCCATAATAGGTATAAATTCCATCAATCAATGTTGGCATGACATATTTTTTGAGAGGTTAATAGTAAAAAATTCCATTTGTCACTTTTCATGGGATTAAATGACATTTTCCATCTAAAGAGGACATCATGAGTCATAATTCAGGGGGAATATCCTTCTAATCATGCCAATAATGATTACAAATTGTTTTAGAGATTTTTTAATTTTCAGGCTTATTTATTCCATCGTGTAATGTGGTCAGTCGAATAGCTCTCCATCTTCAGATGTAAGTCCACTGTTTTCCAATCCTTTTCAACAAAAATTTTAAAGGAACCGGGAAATTTTGACAAGTTTTTTCTTGGTCATACCAATAATTAGCATTTAGCAGAAAACCATTTAATAAAATTGGCCAACTGCTTAATTTAAATTAAAAAAATTTTTTCTTTTCAAAAGAATTATGAATATGAACAAATTTAGGGTTGCCTTCTTTTACAAACTTACACAGATTTTGCATATTTTAAAAATATTGGAGCTTTTAAGAGCCAAAATTTAGAACTAAAACAAGTAAATTCTAAAAGTAATGCTGTGGTATTGACTTTTTCATTAAAGAGTCTGATGAAATAACACAAGAGAAATCAAATCAATGAGTAGAAATAAATTAATTGAAACTTTGAAAGAATACCCCCACCACCCCGTCCCCCCTTCACCCCCACAAAGTAATGGTAAGTAAAAATTAAAAAGCAGTCAATCAATACACAAGGTAATCACCTGATCAAATCCTCTGAGACAAATGGATCGTACCATTACTGTTGTGGGGAAACCAAGTCCTTGCAGGAAACCAGCAGTTTCCAATGCCACATCTGATCCCATCAAACAGTTGTCAAGGAAATATGGTTTCAATAACAAAAACCCTGATATATCCTATATTTGGCATACAGTAATTACATCTAAACAGATTTTAAAAGGTTAGATGCAAAAATAATTGTTTAAATATAAATCTTCTTTAAAGGATTAGTTCAGTGGTCAAACAAACTTATCTTATGTGAAAGAGGACTTTAAAAAAAACAAAATGGTGAAGGAAGCATTCAAATATCTTATTCTGTTAAGGAGTTATTACAGTTTAAAGTTCTGTCTTATCTGTGTAGAAATGACTGGTGTACTAAGTTTCCTATGTAAGGTTGGCACCTTCATCCTAACATTCTTAACAATTGTTAATGTATTTTAAAGAAAATTAATTTTACAGTTTTACTATTTAAATTTTTTTCCCTCAAACTTTCTTCAGGTGGTTATTTATAATTGACCTTATTAGATCCTGCTTTATTACTTTCCTGACATATTCCAATGGTTGTTAAAGCCACAAAATTGCAGGACAAACTAGAATATTAGCACTCTGCAGAGTACATACCTTCCCCCCATTGTAACATGCCTAGAATAATTGTAGACTTCATTTAATCCATACACTCAATATAATCTACCTCAGAAATCCTAGCCCACCAAGATTCATCCCCAAGTTTTGATCTGTAATGATCATTTGCATTCTGAATACTTGAAGATTATCTTCTGATTGGATTTCTTCCAAGACCATACCATTGTTTTCAGTTTTATTCAGGCAAAGCATTCATTGTTTGAGTTCCTTTCATTCAAGATTCACATTCCATCATTTTCCATTTATGGCAGAAACCAACTGTTTAATTCTCATTGATTTAAGTATCTTTGAGTCCAGAAAATTGATTGTTGGATTTTTTTTCATCATATGAATTCATTGTTCACCACATTTCCATTGGAAAGTTTTAACTATGTTTTGACAGACCTTACCCTAAACATCCCAACCCCCAATTTCTGCCCTTCCCTGTTTTAATATGTCCCAAATTTGAATCACTTCTTCCTTAGCAGTAACAAAACCACAAATCAAATTTAATCAAAACCCAATAAACAGTTATTGAGATATTCTGATAACACACAAACTCACCCTAAAATGTCCCCACTTCTCCAAAATATGTCCAAATTGTAATCACTTCTTTCTTAAGCTAACCCATATTTACCCTTATCAGTTTTGAAATATCTTGATGACAGACAAAATATTCCATTTCCATAATTTGTCTCAAATTGTAATCACTTCTTTTAAACAGTAACAAAAGCACACACCAAATTTAATCCAAATCCAAACATCAGTTCTTGAGATATCTTGATGACAGACAAACAGGGCAAAACATATCCCCACCCCCATTTGCACCCTTCCCTTATTCCAATGTCTCAAATTTTAATCACTTCTTCCTAAACCAGTAAAAAAACCACACACCAACTTTAATCTAAATCCAATCATCAATTCTTTATTTTTTCACAAACAAACAAATAAGCAAACAGAGGCGAAAACATACCCTCCTTCCAACTTCGTTCTATAATAGAATACCTAAAGATTTTAAGGAATCTGAGGCTATGACATCACAACTCACAGCCTGATTTCAGTCAATTCTACACAAATGATACCAAACTTTAAACTTGAAAATCTCCTTAACAGAATAAGATTTTGAATGCTTTCTCCACCATTTTGTTTCTTTTGAAGTCATCTTTCATATAAGATGGACTTACCTGACTCCTGAACTAATCTTTTATAATTAATCTCACATTCTTGGAATTCTCTGTGATCTTTTTACATTAAATATTTGTACATAAATTTCAAACATTTACTTGGTAAAGAAGCAAAGAGATCTTTCTGAATACTTCTACGGAGTGCAATAAAATCATTTATGAATCCTGTTCTATAATTTTGCAAAGGATACAACTTCCACCGATGACTAACCTAATTTGGAGAAAAGGACCAAAAGAAAATACTCTGTAAGTTTTGGTAAACATTTGGCTAGAAAACATCCTAAAATAGATTTAAAACAGTTGATAGCAAAATGCTTTCTTACACCTAAACTGAATATATATAAAGAGGCAGACTACAAAAACATTTATTTGATTATTCAGATATGAAATAACAAAACTACCTGAAAGGACAATAAATGCAAAAGGAACATTTGAAATTGTTCCCTGTCTTTCATACAGTTTTCACCAGAACAATTCATGCACAATTTGATATCCATGTGAGAACTTCCTTACACAGTTTGCACCAAAACAATTCATTCACAATTTGATATCCATGTGAGGACTTTCATACACAGTTTGCATCAGAACAATTCACTCACAATTTGATATCCATGTGAGGACTTCCTTACACAGTTTGCACCAAAACAATTCACTCACAATTTGATATCCATTGACATGTACAAATAGTTCAAAAGGTTCATCCCATGATAAAGTGCACAAAATAAAATGCACCCAATTTTACAAATATTGACTACTACCAACCACTTCTGCACTTCGTCTTGCATTAAAAAGAAATATTTCAATTTTCATATTCACTTCTAAGAACACTTTGTTTATGTATACATAATGTATTGACTCAAGCATCAGCACATGAAATATAAGTTTTACTATACCAGCCAAGCCATTCACATCCATTTATTTTCTTATTTCATCACATTTTCCTAAGTTAGCTATATAGCCTTGAGTAATAATATAAAACTAAGCTATCACATGATATTAGGTACATTAAACACAAGTGGCTTTCTAATAAAATTTCATTTTTGAAAAAACTTTCCTTGTATATAAAAAAGCATCATAATTTCTTTGTTAAAATTTCATATGACAGACAGCCTTTTCATATAACAGACAGCCTTTTCATATGACAGACAGCCTTTTCATATGACAGACAGCCTTTTCATATGACAGACAGCCTTTTCATATGACAGACAGCTTTTTCATATGACAGACAGCCTTTTCATATGACAGACAACCTTTTCATATGACAGACAGCCTTTTCATATGACAGACAGCCTTTTCATGAGAGACAGACAGCCTTTTCATATGACAGACAGCCTTTTTATAACATTTAATGCTAAAAAATCTAAATGAAAATATGCAATAAACACAATCAGAAAATTTTCCAACTGATGATTTGTTTTATTAATTTTGATTACATTGTTCAATACATGCTGATACTTGATGAATTCTATGCACGTTTGAGTGCTATTGTAATACACATTAAGAAAAAAGTTAATATCTTATTCATTTACTCGTTTCTTCACAATCTTACATACAAGTAAATATAACAATGGGTGAAAACACAAATTTTGAATACAAACATTATGCAATTTTCAAGTTTAGGTAATTTATACAAGAAACCATGCGAAAAAGTACTGCCATGAAGCTTAACTAGTAAGCACCCGTAAAAAATCTTATAGAGTACTTACATGTAAATATAATAAAATAGGAAATTATACCCCTCCCCTATAGAGTACTAACATGTAAATATAATAAAATAGGAAATTATACCCCACCCCTATAGAGTACTAGCATGTAAATATAATAAAATAGGAAATTATACCCCACCCCTATAGAGTACTTACATGTAAATATGATAAAAAGGAAATTATACCCCACCCTATAGAGTACTAACATGTAAATATAATAAAATAGGAAATTATACCCCACCCTATAGAGTACTAGCATGTAAATATAATAAAATAGGAAATCATACCCCACCCCTATAGAGTACTTACATGTAAATATGATAAAATAGGAAATTATATCCCACCCCTATAGAGTACTTACATGTAAATATGATAAAATAGGAAATTATATCCCACCCCTATAGATTACTAACATGGAAATATAATAAAATAGGAAATTATACCCCACCCCTATAGAGTACTAACATGTAAATATAATAAAATAGGAAATTATACCCCACCTATAGAGTACTAGCATGTAAATATAATAAAATAGGAAATTATACCCCACCCCTATAGAGTACTTACATGTAAATATGATAAAATAGGAAATTATACCCCACCCCTATAGAGTACTAACATGTAAATATAATAAAATAGGAAATTATACCCCACCCCTATAGAGTACTAGCATGTAAATATAATAAAATAGGAAATCATACCCCACCCCTATAGAGTACTTACATGTAAATATGATAAAATAGGAAATCATACCCCACCCCTATAGAGTACTTACATGTAAATATGATAAAATAGGAAATTATATCCCACCCCTATAGATTACTAACATGGAAATATAATAAAATAGGAAATTATACCCCACCCCTATAGAGTACTAACATGTAAATATAATAAAATAGGAAATTATACCCCACCCCTATAGAGTACTAGCATGTAAATATAATAAAATAGGAAATTATACCCCACCCTATAGAGTACTTACATGTAAATATGATAAAATAGGAAATTATACCCCACCCCTATAGAGTACTAACATGTAAATATAATAAAATAGGAAATTATACCCCACCCTATAGAGTACTAGCATGTAAATATAATAAAATAGGAAATCATACCCCACCCTATAGAGTACTTACATGTAAATATGATAAAATAGGAAATTATATCCCACCCCTATAGAGTACTTACATGTAAATATGATAAAATAGGAAATTATATCCCACCCCTATAGAGTACTTACATGTAAATATAATAAAATAGGAAAGTATACCCCACCCCTATAGAGTACTAACATGTAAATATAATAAAATAGGAAATCATACCCCACCCCTATAGAGTACTTACATGTAAATATGATAAAATAGGAAATTATATCCCACCCCTATAGAGTACTTACATGTAAATATGATAAAATAGGAAATTATATCCCACCCCTATAGAGTACTTACATGTAAATATGATAAAATAGGAAATTATACCCCACCCCTATAGAGTACTAACATGTAAATATAATAAAATAGGAAATCATACCCCACCCCTATAGAGTACTTACATGTAAATATAATAAAATAGAAATTATACCCCACCCTGTAGAGTACTTACATGTAAATATGATAAAATAGGAAATTATATCCCACCCCTATAGATTACTAACATGTGAATATAATAAAATAGGAAATTATACCCCACCCTATAGAGTACTTACATGTAAATATAATAAAATAGAAATCATACCCTACCCCTATAGAGTACTTACATGTAGGTATAATAAAATAGGAAATTATACCCCACCCCTATAGAGTACTAACATGTAAATATAATAAAATAGGAAATTATACCCCACCCCTATAGAGTATTTACACGTAAATATAATAAAATAGGAAATTATACCCCACCCCTATAGAGTACTTACATGTAAATATAATAAAATAGGAAATTATACCCCACCCCTATAGAGTACTTACATGTAAATATAATAAAATAGGAAATTATACCCCACCCCTATAGAGTACTTACATGTAAATATAATAAAATAGGAAATTATACCCCCATCCCTATAGAGTACTAGCATGTAAATATAATAAAATAGGAAATTATACCCCAACCCTTTAGAGTACTTACATGTAAATATAATAAAATAAGAAATTATACCCCCACCCCTATAGAGTACTTACATGTAAATATAATAAAATAGGAAATCATACCCCACCCCTATAGAGTACTTACATGTAAATATAATAAAATAGGAAATTATACCCCACCCCTATAGAGTACTTACATGTAAATATGATAAAATAGGAAATTATATCCCACCCCTATAGAGTACTTACATGTAAATATGATAAAATAGGAAATTATACCCCACCCCTATAGAGTACTAACATGTAAATATAATAAAATAGGAAATCATACCCCACCCCTATAGAGTACTTACATGTAAATATAATAAAATAGGAAATTATACCCCACCCCTATAGAGTACTTACATGTAAATATGATAAAATAGGAAATTATACCCCCATCCTATAGAGCACTAGCATGTAAATATAATAAAATAGGAAATTATACCCCAACCCTTTAGAGTACTAACATGTAAATATAATAAAATAGGAAATCATACCCCACCCCTATAGAGTACTTACATGTAAATATAATAAAATAGGAAATTATACCCCACCCCTATAGAGTACTTACATGTAAATATGATAAAATAGGAAATTATATCCCACCCCTATAGATTACTAACATGTGAATATAATAAAATAGGAAATTATACCCCACCCCTATAGAGTACTTACATGTAAATATAATAAAATAGAAATCATACCCTACCCCTATAGAGTACTTACATATAGGTATAATAAAATAGGAAATTATACCCCACCCCTATAGAGTACTAACATGTAAATATAATAAAATAGGAAATTATACCCCACCCCTATAGAGTACTTACACGTAAATATAATGAAATAGGAAATTATACCCCACCCCTATAGAATACTTACATGTAAATATAATAAAATAGGAAATTATACCCCACCCTATAGAGTACTTACATGTAAATATAATAAAATAGGAAATTATACCCCACCCCTATAGAGTACTTACATGTAAATATAATAAAATAGGAAATTATACCCCATCCCTATAGAGTACTAGCATGTAAATATAATAAAATAGGAAATTATACCCCAACCTTTAGAGTACTTACATGTAAATATAATAAAATAAGAAATTATACCCCACCCCTTTAGAGTACTTACATGTAAATATAATAAAATAAGAAATTATACCCCACCCCTATAGAGTACTTACATGTAAATATAATAAAATAAGAAATTATACCCCACCCCTAGAGAATACTAACATGGAAATATAATAAAATAGGAAATTTACCCCTAAAGAGTACTTACATGTAAATACAATAAGATAGGAAATTATATCCCACCCCTATAGAGTACTAACATGTAAATATAATAAAATAAGAAATTATACCCCACCCCTATAGAGTACTTACATGTAAATATAATAAAATAAGAAATTATACCCCACCCCTATAGAGTACTAGCATGTAAATATAATAAAATAGGAAATTATACCCCAACCCTTTAGAGTACTTACATGTAAATATAAAAAAATAAGAAATTATACCCCACCCCTATAGAATACTAACATGTAAATATAATAAAATAGGAAATTATACTCCTTATCGAGTACTTACATGTAAATATAATAAAATAGGAAATTATACCCCACCCCTAAAGAGTACTTACATGTAAATATAATAAAATAAGAAATTATACCCCACCCCTATAGAGTACTAGCATGTAAATATAATAAGATAGGAAATTATACCCCACCCCTATAGAGTACTATTAAGTAAACATGATAAAATAAGGAAATTATACCCCACCCTTAGAGTACTTTAATGTAAATATAATAAGATAGGAAATTATACCCCACCCTATGCATTGAAAAGTGACTAATCTTCTTAGCAATTTCTTTTTAAATTTAAGAGTATTTTTATTGTCCTCTATAGAATATTTAACAATGCATTTCATTTCTGTAATGACAATAGAGTGGCAAATACTGACTAAGAGGTGGTTATTTTTGATAAATTAATATCAACTCACGTTCTTCCTGGAGGTTTATATATGGAAAATATGTCATCACTGGATATACCATATTGTAAAGCACCTGGAACCTAATGATAGAAAAAATAAAGACATCCTTCACTACAACCTTTGCTATTTTTGCTTCTTGTCCTTCTTTTATATATAATTGACATGATTTACAAAACAATTATTGAAATAAGAAGCAATTAATGGTATTTTTGTTTTCAAGCAAAGGATTTTTCATAACATATCAATTTACAAATCTAACAATCCTTAAGTAGGTGAACATTATCCAAGTATGAAGTAGTTATGCTATGAGTTTATGAAAAATGAATTATATTTTGTAATAATACTGCCAAAATAGTTCAGATTAATGTAACTTCCTTTAATCATTTAATTACCTTAGCAGACACTTAAAAACAATTGTCCTTAGATAAGTTTTTTCTTCTTTTGCAAATTCATAATTAAGTAGACAAGAAAACTTTGTATAATTTCAATTATGAGCAACAGTTACATAAAAAACTTGGAAATAACATTTATTTGACAGAAAACCATGTGTGTATCAGGGGGGTTGACTGGGTTGTTTGACATATCAACAATTCCTTACAAGATAAAGAGGTCCATAAATTTTGCTAAAAGGTCCAAAAATATTACTAAAAGGTCCAGAAAATTTGCTAAAATGTCCAAAAGTTTTGTTAAAAGGTTCAGAAAATTTGCTAAAAGGTCCAGAAATTTTGCTAAAAGATCCAGCAATTTTGCTAAAAGGTCCAGAAAATTTGCTAAAAGGTCCAGAAATTTTGCTGAAAGGTCCAGAAATTTGCTAAAAGATCAAAATCTTAATAAGGTCCACAAAATTTGCAAAAAGGTCCAGAAATGTTAATAAAAGGTCCAGAAATTTTGCTAAAATGTTTTTGTTAAAAAGTTCAGAAAATTTGCTAAAAGGTCCAGAAATTTTGCTAAAAGATCCAGCAATTTTGCTAAAAGGTCCAGAAAATTTGCTAAAAGGTCCAGAAATTTTGCTGAAAGGTCCAGAAATTTGCTAAAAGATCAAAATCTTAATAAGGTCCACAAAATTCGCAAAAAGGTCCAGAAATGTTAATAAAAGGTCCAGAAATTTTGATAAAAGGTCCAGAAAAATTGCTAAAAGGTCCAAAAATTTAATTAAAAAGTCCAGAAATTTTAATAAAAGGCCCAGAAAATTGAATAAAAGGTCCAGAAATTTTGCTAAAAGATCCAAAATTTTTGATAAAAGGTCCAGAAAATTTGCTTAAAAGGTCCAAAAATTTTGATAAAAAGTTCATAAAATTTGCTAAATGGTCCAGCAATTTTGCTAAAAGGTCCAAAAAATTGCTAAAAGGTCCAGAAATTTGCTAAAAGGTCCAAAAATATTGCTAAAAAGTCCAAAATCTTTGCTAAAAGGTCCAGAAATTTTGCTAAAAGTCCAAAATTTTTACTAAAAGGTCCAGAAAATTTGTTAAAAGGTCTAGATTTTGAGACAATGACCTTGTTTTTTGCTCCTTAATAAATTCAGCTCTGAGCAGTTTAAAGACCACTATTTTGACACAATTTTGGAACAAAATTTACACTATCTTTTTCTACTAAAGGATTAGGTCAGTGGGTAATGTCTATCTTGTACATTATGGGCTAAAGGGATAAAGTACCATAACATCTTGTTCCACCAAGGATATATAAAGGGTTTCAAAATTTTGTTTAGTATAGCTTTAAAGTCTACTTTTCAAAAGTGATGTAAAATATTCATTTTCTTTACAATTATTCATGAATCTTATTGAAAATTAGTGACATTATTTTAAGTGATTAAAAATATATTTCTTCCGATGGTGAATCACATGCATTTACAAATTAGGAAACACATTATTAATTACAAAGAGATTGGATTTCCTTGAAGTCAATTTCTGTGGCTTAAATTTATGAAACGAGTAATTTTATGCAAGTTACCACAATCTTTAACATCTCTATACAGTCACATGATTTACATATGTTCTTCATACTCTTTCCTTCTCCCTGTTATTCAGATGATTCTCCATCTATTCTTTTACAGATATTGTCAGTAAAATAAGAAACTACTTTACTATAATGCATATTACCTCTACTGGATATCGTGGTCTCATACCAGTGGCAAGCACAAAGTTTTTTCCATGAAGAATTTTCTGTAAAAAGTAAAATACCAGACAAAATAATGACTTTCTGTTTCCTAGATAATTCACTTAAAGCTTTCAAGTGGTCTTTTACAACATATTTCCTCTCAATTCTTTTATTGTTCCCAATGGAAACGAAGAATAGTTTTGAGAAAACCAGTAACACTTATTTGTTACAGTAAAGGGAAAATACAAAATAGTACATTAAAACTAGTGTACCTATCAACGTGTACTTTCCAAGCACACAAAATATTCCCATCAATACAAGGAAAACAGAGAAAATTAAATAAGACTAAGAAGAGAGAAGATATAAGAGAAATTAGAAGAAATAAAACAATTAGAACTATAATATTAGCACTTTGTAGAGTGCATACGTCCGCCCACTGCAATTCCAACATGCCTAGAATAATATTAGAGGTCATTTGATCCCCATACCCAATATAATCTACCTCAAAAATCCTAAGGCCCACCAACATTCCTTCCTAAGTTTTTATCTGCAATGATCATTTGCAATCTAAACACTTGAAGATTATCTACTAAAGGGATTTCTTCCAAGGCCATACCATTTTTTTTAGTTTTATTGAAGTGAAGCATCATTGTTTGAGCTCTATTCAGCCAGGATTCACATCCCATCATCTTCAATTCATGGCAGAAACCAATTGTTCATTTTCATTGATCCCAGAAAACACTTGATGTAAGTCTCTATGAGTCCAGAAAATTGATTGTTTGGATCTTCATTCAGAGCACAAAGTCATTGTTCAGCACATTTCTTTGGAAAGTTTCAACTTAGTCTGGACAACTTAGTCTTGACAGATCTCATCCTAAAACATCCCACCCCTCAATTTCTGCCCGTCCCCTGTTCCAATTAGTCCCAAATTGTAATCATTTCTTCAAAATAATTCAAATAGTAGAGAAGTTGAATACATTTTCTTTAAAATACATTGGCAATTGTTAAAAATGTGAGGATTAGGACTCCAACCTTTCATATCAGATTCACTACACCAGTCATTTCTATACAGATAAGACAGTGCTTTCAAACTTGAATATTTCCTTAACAAAATAAGCTATGTGAATACTTTCTTCACCCATTTGTTTCTTCGTCTTTGAGATAAGATAAACATGCTTGACCCCTGAACTAACCCTTTAATTCATATAGAAAGAAACTGAATGTCAATATACAATATATAAACAAGATTGGTAAAGGAAACACTGTGAAGGAACGATTATCTGATATGCACTTTTTAACCAAACACTTTTTATCATTTTGTGTCTTACAATACTCTACGAATTCATATGTAAGAGCATTTTGGGCATATTTAATGTAATGAAATACATTTAAATTCATTTGTGTCTTTCTTAACATCTAAAATACAACAACATTTTATTAACACAAATTAATACAAATTCATGGTGTAAAAATAAGTATTCTCAGAATCCCTGGAGGGCTTTACAACGGGATAGGAAGGGTAAAATCTCTCGGTGGGGGAAATCAAAACAATTCCGGGTTAAAAGCAAAACAACTGCACAGGTGATTTATTCCAGTGTCCATCAAACTTTGCTGCTCATTGGTAAATTTCCTTCAATTTTGAGGACAATGTGGAGAATTAACCACATTTCATCAAATTTGCAAGAATTTTTTTCGCATTTGCCAAAATTCCCTTACTTTTTACCAAAATTTCCTTCAACTGTACCAATTCATTTCAATTTTGTTTTTGTAATTTCCAAAATTTATCTCATAACTAGAAAAAAAAGCGTTCAACTCGGAAAGCAAAATACTCTCAGGGACTTTTGCCCCTTGCCCCTCACTCTTCTTCCTACATCTTTGGCTTTAATAACAAATGGAACAAGAAAAGTAATCAAAAGGTTGAGAGATGTACAATCTATTCTACACACAAATAAATATACATGCATTCATTGTGTAGGATGAATATAAAATATAATACAATACCTCTGTGCCATTTTTCATGATTGCCTTCACTGTGTGGCTGTCTGTGAATGCCCCCTTGGCATTCAAATAATCAACTCTCCTTCAAAAAAATACATGGATGTTAAATCTGAGTGAATAATTAATGTGGTATTCAGTCTGTGTAAGAATAAGGTTGATAAACATGGCATATTGTCCACAAACATAACAGACAAACCAATATTGAAAAACCAAACAAATGCCCAAAGTGGTAATTAAAGGGGCACTATAGAATGAAGTGAGGGCACGATTTTGTAGACTAACAAATATTCAGCCAAGCTTTTGGACCCTCATTGAGAGCTACAAAACTTCTCTAACACTAGTATTTATACCAATAGGGGGGTTTCAGCTGACGTCATGAGGTCACGTGACTTTGTTTACATCGCCATTTTGTCGGGCGAGAACGATCGTCTGCTGTTCACTTATTTAGACATAGAAACGCTTGCATGTTTTTATATAAGATAATTTTTGTACAATATTTATGCCAGAATCGTGCTGTGCACGTTGGTTGCACTAATAGATGTGTGCCATGGAATGAAAAGATGTTTTCTCGATTTCCATCTGATCCTGATCAACGATCGAAGTGGGTTTCTGCTGTACGATGCAACATCTTTCAACCTTTAGTTCACACTAGGAATTGCAGCGAGCACTTTATGTCCGGTATGTAGGCTTTGTCTGTGTACGACGAACAATCAGATGGCGTTCACGTAAAACTTACTCTTCGTATACCTGGTAAATATATAAAACGTTAGGAAAATATGAAGTAAAATCGCTGACGCAAACAAAAACAAAAAATTCGCTGAAATGGTAGATAGGTTAGCAGGCAGTATGTTTGTCGTACGTGTAATGTGACTAAGCTGTGTGAAGACACGTGAAATGCAACAACACCGCTGCCCGGCAAAATGGTTTCCAGATGCGTTAGAGTCACGTGATGAAATCCCTCTATTAGTTATCTGAGATTCACAAACAATAACATTTTAACACTTTAAAAAAAAAAACAGGTCAATAAATATTTGAAAAGTTCAACAAAATCAATAGCTAACTTTTCACATTCATCCACTTTCGTTTTTTTGGAATTAAACCACCAAATGTTCTGTAGAAGTTCAATTTCAACAGGATATCTGAACTGTAATAGCACAACTTTACAACTCGGACCTGATATTGTTGGTTTGGTTTTCACAATTGGCTTGTATTGCTAAACAGGATACAATCTGAAGTGTACAGTGTCTATATAGCCGTGCATTCTGAGCAGGATATTTATCTCACTAATGAGTCAGGTGCAAAAGTAAGTCTGATCAATTGCAGCTACACACAAATAGAATCGCAAAACCAATTTTTCCCCATCACAGAAATACCAAATCCATTAGAATGTTTAACTACATGTAATCATTAATATCAAAATTTGAATAGATTTGGTGAAAAAAGCCTGCATTTTGTTTCTATTTACTATTTACGAATGACTTTTTATAGTTTTCGAGAAAAAAAAATTGTTGTTGTTGAGAAAATTGGTGTCTATGCTCTTACTAAACTATAAAGCACTATTTTGTCTTTCAATCCGCTGTACAAAGTTGCTCATTAATTTCATTTCTCATCAGTGAAAACTATAACATATTCAATGCTTTATCCACAATTGTGTTCTTTCATATTTGCAGTGACTAAAGCATTTCACTCTCTTACTTGTCTTTTAATTGCACTCTGTGTCCCCAATTCAACGACTTCACATGATTCTGAACAGCTTGAACCAATGTTTCCCTGAAGGAGAAAGAAAATGCGTCACAAATGTGTTGCCTTTATGCATACTTATGGTGGAAATGTCATACAAGTAATAAAAATGTAATTGAAAGTCTATTCAGGAGGTAAAAATATCACTCAGAAATTAATATGGGAAAATGAGTCATTTTGAAACTTTCACCTCACAAAAAGGGCTTTTATGGGGTGAAACGATCCGTTTTGAAGAACCGGCTTGTAACCAAGTCATATTTTATAAGTCAAGGCAAGCCAAGTCACAAGTCACTTCTTGACAAGTCCAGTCAAGTCATTTGATCGCAAGTCAAGTCACAAGTCATTACAACTATGAGCAGATCAAGTTTTTGAAGTTCAAAAACAAATATATTTCATACGAAATGTGTGGTGCGGCAAACAGCTAAAAAATCTGTATGTAGCTCTTTTAATTTCCATCCTATATATCTAATAGTCACTGACAGACTGAAATGATAAGGAATTCTATTCCTGTTAGACTTAAAAATGTTTCGTCAGAACTTGCTGCACCACTCTAAAGAATTATGATAAGCATTCAAAATCGAATGATTTACAAAAGAAAATACCAAGGTGGCCCTGTAATACTTTACTATACATCAAAAATCATTTTTTATTTCCGAAAGTGGGGGTATAAAAATATGTTGCAGACAGTGGCTAGAAGTGGCAACATCATTGTGCTTGATATTTGTGTCACTCTATAAACTTGAATCGGAATGTTAGAGAGTAAAAAAGTCATCTTGTCATCTAAGAACAATACTAAAGGAACGTATAAAGATTTATCTATGAGGCACAATTTTCTTGACGCTCCTAGTTTCCTCTAACCTACCATACTACCAAAACTACTCCTCTTCCTCCTATACTCAATTCAAGATTGACCGTTGTTAGTTCAAAAGTATAGCTTCAAATACAAAAACCTCCAACATTGGAAAGGGGGAGGGAGGGGTGAGAAGTTTTCAATTAAGGAAATAATCAAGAGATATGACAAAATATCTCCTATAATGCTGAATTGTTCACACAGGTTTGTCCAATATTAGTCCTGTAGATAGAGTTCGCACACCCACAAAACTATCCATTCACTAATATTTCATCCGGTCGTTCTTTCATTAAGTTCCCTATGCATATCTTAATACCTTCAAATGCAACAAGCCTATGTGCATTCTGTATACAAATTGCATTGGATAAAGAATATTCTAATGAAGGTACACGGGTCCAGTTCCTACTAATCACGTTGGGATGAGATATAAAATATAAACATCTACAACTTTCATTCATTCTTCAAAGCCATTATTTTCATTTTCTGGCAAGTCAAGTACAGTCACAAGTCAAGAAAATGTGACTCTAGGCTAACTCAAGTCCAAGTCAGTGACTCGAGTCAACAAATCTGTTGAATAACAAAACACTCAAAACAAAGTACTCAGAGGGAAAAGGGAGTGAGGGAGTACTTTGGCAGATTTGTACAAATTGTCAACAGAACTAATCACATTGTGTGCTCGATGGCCATCAGTATCACAGAGGCACATTCATCCACTGAATAAATTAAATCATTTTCACTGTCATCACAAACTTGAAGCAAGAATTAAAATTACACAAAAAATAATAAAAAATGTACTTCGCAGGTGATTTTAAATATGGCAGTCATTTTAGAGAGATTATAATACCATTGCATGCATAAAGGATTTCTTAAGTGGTCAAACAAACAAATCTTATATGAAAGAGGACGTTAAAAGAAGCAAAATGGTAAAAAAATCATTCAAAAATCTTATTCCGTTAAGTTATTAAAGTTTAATCCTTACTCTACCAGCACTTTTTAAAAAACACGCTTGGGAGGCGGAGTCAAAGGAAGGGCAGCCAAAATGGTGATAATATTGCCGCATGGTAGAGTAAGTGTTAAGTACACGCTGATTATTGAAGGGTCTTGTCTTCCAAACAACATAATCAGGCTCGTTCCGCTTCAGTGGGCCACCCACCGGAATGACGTTACATATATTTTTGAGTTGGAACATTTTCCGCGGGTAGATTAACCCTTACTCTACCAACACTTTTTTTAAAACACGCTAGGAAAGTGGAGCCCAGTGGTAGAGTAAGTGTTTAACTCTAATCTTACAAAATTTTCGTCAGGTGGTTATATTATAATATACCTTACTAGATTCTGTTTTACTACTTTCCTAACATATCCAATGGTTGCTAAGCCACAAAATCGCAGGACAAAACATTATAGGATACATGAAGACTTTGAGAAATCTGAGGCTATCCTCTTTCATATGAGATGGACTTGCATGGCCCCTGAACTAATCCTTTAACTGAATAAGATTTTTGAATGCTTTCTTCATCATTTTGTTTCTTTTGAAATTCTCTTCATATGAGATGGACTTGCATGGCCCCTGAACTAATCCTTTAACAGATTAAAATTTTTGAATGCTTTTTTCACCATTTTGTTTCTTTTGAAGTCCTCTGTTATATGAGATGGACTTGCATGGCCCCTGAACTAATCCTGTAAAAAAGAAGAAGGAATGTAGAGACCCAAGAATAATATGCCCTTATTATTCAACCTGGTGTTCCTTTCCCATTTGAACTTCTTTATTCAACAACTCTCTTATGAAAAAGAAGAGATATGGCTTTATATAACAAATAAATGTTATAAATTAATTGCATTCCATCTATGATGATCATTCTATGATGGATACTTTCTACTTCAAGTATCTGCCATAACAAACCAAAATTTATGATATTCAAAATTTGAGCACTTAAAAAACTAAGTTAAAAAGTAATTGTTGAAAAACCAGCACATACATATATCTTAAATTGACTCAAATTAAAACAACTGATTTAAAATCTGGGATTTTCAAACTGTTTGACTGGAAAAGAAAATACACAATCCTTCACATGTGCAATCACTTTTCCAATCAGACGGCCAGTCTTTTATCTAGAAAATAGGGTGGAATCTGACATGGCTGTATCTGTATTAACAACTATCATTTTTTTTAAATACGTACCAAGAATGCCCAATCTTGAGGGGCACCTCCCATCCATAATCTCTTGCATCCTGCACAGCTTCTCCTAGCAGAGCTGCTTGATGCATCAGCTTCTTTGGAATACAGCCAACATTTACGCATGTTCCACCCAAACCCCATATTGATCCTGCAAACAAATTTACATAAGTTTTACAAAAGTCTAATATTTAACTAAATATTATATAACATAACATAACATAACAAGATTACAGGCTAAGAAGGGTTAGTCACTCCATAAAAAGCCCAAACTAACACCACCACCACTACAAAAAAAAAAAATCAAAGACGCCCTGAGTTAGTAAAGAATTTATCAATGTTGACCTTGATATTGTGAACAGAATTGGAGCTATATACCCACTCGGGGAAAGCATTCCACTCATTAACAACCCTTTGCGAAAAGCTAAAACGTCGAATATCTATCCGTGAGAACTTTTTGGTCAACTTCAAACTATTACCACATATCACATGAGGATTAGCTGAAACATGCAAGAAATAACAGGAAGTCAAAGCATCACTACCAGATAGGAACTTAAAAATCTGAATCACATCACCATGTACTCTTCTCAACTCAAGCGTGGTCAAACCAAGAATTCGCAACCATATATAACTATTGAAGAAAAATGATTATCAAAATTATTCAAACTACAATCTTTATCATATAGGCCTACATATTCATGTACAACACAACGGAATATATCTTAAAGAAAAGGATAAAAGACTACATTCAAATTCAATGATATTTGTAGAAAGTTTGCAAATTTGTGTATGATAAAAAATATAGAAACTTATAAGCAAAAGTCGACTAGTCAAAGCTGTAAAGCGTTTCCTTACTTCAAAGATATTGCTTGGCACTATAAATTACTCTTTTTGGTCTAGAATAAAGTAAGATATTAATGAAAGAAACAATAATGACCCTTTTTTTAGTTCTTCCTTGTCCATCGTCCACTAATTACCATGTACTGTACATATGTAATAACTTTGATTTGTACGTTATTACTTAGTTGTTACTTATATACTAATTTTTGGAAGCAAGAATTTGTAGAAAAGAATCTGGTCATGGTAAGATATAAAGTATCAGGCAACGCATTTGCAATAATAACAAATTTCTAAAAATAATATTTTAAGTTATTTACCTTGTGGTGATGGATCAACGTAGTCGAGGACAATGACCTTCTTATCATAAGAGGCAGCTAAGTAAAGACAACAGGGATACAAAATATATTAATCAACTGCTTAATGATCAAACAACAATATTTCTATACATAATTGTAATGAAAATGATGTCCTCAGACAAATCAATTTTCTAATGGTGAGTAAATTCAACCTTCTTTAGTCCAACTCTGAGATAGCAAAATAATGTGTCTGGAAAAGCATATCCAATCAGATAGCAGGTAAAAAGAAAAGGCCTATCAACTTCAAAAGTAAACTTGCATCTCTCAGAAGAAACCCTTTAAACTTGTAAGGTTTAGTTTATTTATAATTTTTGCAAACCTAGCTTTTCTTTAACTAACCTGTAAACTATCAAACACTAGATGCATGAAATATTGCCTGTTTTATTATCTTAGTACATTTTGCATCTTTGCTCCTGCCTTTTTCGTAACTTTTGGGCCCACACCAAACAAACATAAAAACTCTAGTGACAACGCTGATCAAACATGGTTACTTTAAAGTCAAGGAATTTTTGGCATAATAATGTATCTGAAATACCAGGACTGAAATCAATACAACAGTATGAATAGAAATACTGGCTTAAACATTTCAGAAAAGACTGTAAAGCTTTTAAGAATAAGTGCAAAACAAAAGCCTATATCTGTCATTTAAAGCTGTAAATAATAAAAAGAAACAAATACATACTTAAAATCTAATGTACATTCAAACACGCTTAAGCTTTTTTTCTTCATGTTTCCAAGACCTTAATCTCAAACTTCTATGAAAACAAATTCAGCAAATGTTTGAATAACCATCAGTACTTGACTGGATATCAAATTTACACTTCACATTAAAGTTTATAACATTTTGCATTTCTAATCCTTCTTGATACTTCAACTTTCCTGTGTGCCCTGACCTTCCTTCCTTGATTTAATATCACATTAAAATCTAAAATGTTTAAAACTCTTAGGATAAATTTTTTTACTGTGGATTATATATGAATGTCAATTTTCTGTTAAGTTCTTAAAAGAAAAAGAAAAGAAAAAATGATTACCTTCTTTAGCACATGCTAAACCACCTGATCCTCCACCAAGAACTATGAGGTCATATTCTGAATTACCTGCAAAACAGAAGATACATATACTATACATCTGCAGCCACATGTGAAAAAATCAGTGCGCACAGTCATTCCACTCATATGCATTTATTTTCTAAATTTTATGCACATGCTCAATGTGCTAAACTAGGGCACACTCTGATGATTTCATCTGGCAGACTGGCAGTTTGAATGAAGTGGCAAAACTGTATATCTCCCTCGACAAAGTCAAATAACTTTTTTTATTGGATGGTAGTACTTCCGATCCCATGATCAAGACTAAGCTTTCTCATTAAAGGAAATTTATAGAAATTAAGATAACAGTAATTTCTTTTTTAAGGTCTGAGGTATAAAGTAAGTCTTCAAGACTTAGTAAGTCTTAAAGACTTAGTAAGTTTAAAGACTTAGTATAAGTCTTGAGGACTTGTTGCCTAAGTTACGTGTCTTCGACAGATCAGGACTTGCAGACAGTCAGCATAAACCAAAAATTCCAAAATTCATTCAGCCTAAACTTGAAACTGTTCTCAATGGGGCATGAACTACACAATCATTCAAACTGTTCCAAGTATTAATAATAAGAAAGCAAAAGTAGATAAATGAGTTAAAAAGATTATGACTGATTCTTAGGCTGAAGTCGCAACTCACAAACTAATACTGCTTTTGATGTACAGGAGTAAACGTATAAGAATTAAAAGTTTTATTTGACAATCAAAGTGAAGAGTTGGCCTAGCACTGGAACCAAAATCAATGCATTATAAATTCAACTCACAAATTAATGAAATAAATTTCCACAAAGAAATAAAAAATGTACCCTAAAAAATGTATGACTTTACCGTTAACTTCACAATACATCCAAAATCAGACTTACGTTATTCAACTACTTGAACAAGTACTTATACTCCCCGTAGTACCATCAGACTGATGCCAGCCATGTTAGTATGGCTGTAGTTAGTGATGGTTGGCCATCCAAGGGTACTACAAAAGCATATACCCTGGAACACTGTGTTAAAGCATAGGAAAATCTCAGGTTTAAGATCTTAATAAAAACGAAATCATTTACCTTTTTTTTGCTGACAGTGCTTATTCATGATGTTTGAAGCCCATCTATGTCTTCAAAAAGTGTTTTTTTGGTGATTTTAGATACTTTTATCGAAGCATTTACTGGACTATTTTTTTTTGCACAAAACTCGACTGATGAACTCTCCAAAGCACGGTCAAAGTTCAAAACATTGCTATCGTGGCTATTATATTTTAGCAGGTGTAATATGTATATTAGATTTAATTAAGGAAAAAAATCAAGATAATACTAACAAAGTAACTAAACATTTGTTGATGCTTTATTTATTTGTTTTGCACAGTTTTTTGACCTAAAACTATTTAATGAAATTATATGAACAAAAAAATTGTTGTCAGTGTAGAATCAAACTGCAGCTTAGTGGAACATCCCAAAACTTATTTGCAGATGTTTGAATAGTTGAAAATAAATGTGTGGTGGCTAAGAAAGATGGCCACCAAAACATGAATCGGAGGTTTATCCCGTCGTCATTGTGCCAAATAGGTAAAGATTTAGGAAACGTTTTTTTTGGAAAGGGTATCATTTAGACTAATTAGTATAAGAATAGTACGTGTCCACATACAGTACCCCAATAGAGCAGATCTCCAAATCTACCAATTTGGGTATGTGCCCATGTCCATTGAAAAAGTGACACCACACACTAAATAAAAGTCAATGGCATTAAACACTTCACATTGAACAGATTTTTGTGGGAGCCTTTATTTTCGATATTAAATTCAACCCCCTTCTCACTGAAAAATAAAACACACTTACTTCAGTTTGTTTCCAGTTGCAGTTGTTAACATAGGCATAGGAACATGTTCTTCATTGGGGGCACAAAGATATGCTACAACACTGTAACAACACTAGACTGTAACAACACTAGTTCAATATAAAAAAAAATGACTTAGTTGAGGGAGCACCACGTAGGTCACTGCAACATAGATGGGGGGGGGGACATGTGCCCCCTGTATCCCCCTGGTTCCTACGCCTATGGTTGTTAATATTAGAGAGAAACAACAACAATAAATGGTCAAAATTTGAAGGAAAGAAAAATATATATGCACAAAAAAAAGGCACTACGCCTCTAAATTAACGTGCACAATATTTTGAATATCTTACCCTCGTGGTATCTTACCTACGTACGCATATGGCGTTATATACATTGAAATTGCAACGCTCAAACAGTTCAATCTAATTCCTGCGCTTTATACATGCCTGTGAAAAATGCCCGTGAGGTTTTCTCACCCTTGTTGCTCTTTCTCTAACTTGTGTACACTCGCGTATGCGTAACAATGCTTAGTTGAAAATTCATTTCTATGCAGGAATTTCACTGTAAAAGACCACGGAGCCAAAACTTCAAGAAAATAACAATTTTTGGTACATTTTTTAAATTACAAGTTTTACTCGGTGATACCACCATTTGATATGGGATCATCTCCTTACTATGGAGGACTAAGGTTTTTTGTGTTTGCAAGGCAAGGAAAAAAATTGCACCAAACTGGCCAAAGTGGGTGGACAAAACATGTACATCACTTAGGTGACTGACGGTTTCTGTGAAAAATTTGGGCAGTTCCAGAAAATATGTGTAGAGGGAGGAGGAGGGGGGAGTTTGGTGACATTTCCTCCAAATACCCTTCCCGAATCCCAATATCATGGCCCCCAAAATCCCCCTTTTCTGAATCCCAGTATCACAGCCCCCTCCCAGTATCACGGCCCCCTCCCAAATCTCAACATCACAGACTCCCCCAAATCCCGATATCACGGACCCTCCCCCTAAATCCCAATATCACGGCCCTCCCCTCAAATCCCAATATCACTGACCCCCCCCCTTCCAATATCATGGACCCAACCACCACCCCAATCCCAAACCTAGTATCACGGACCCCAGTCCCCACCCCTAATCCCAATATCATGGACCCCCTAAATTCCAATATCACAGACCCCCTCCCGCTTCCCAAATTCCAGTAGCATAGACCCCTGAATCCCAGTATCACCCCCCCAAATTCCAATATCACGGACCCCCAAATCCCACAATCAGGGACCCCCCCCCCAAAATCATCCCAATATCACGGACCCCCTCCCTCTCCCCCTTCATCCCAATATCTCGGACCCAACCACCAGCCCCCTCCCCAAACCCAGTTTCACGGACCCCCCACCATCCCCCCCCCAGTCCCTACTCCCAGTCCCCACCCCGAATCCCATTATCATAAACCGCCCCCCAATCCTAATATCATGGACCCCTAAATCCCAATCGTCACTAAGCCCCTTGTACACATAATTTCTGGAACTGCCAATGACTTACCCCAAATCAATTATCTCTTTACAAGGATAATGGGTCTAAATTAAATTGACCCACCCCAGAGTGACTCTGGTGACTGAAAATTTGGTACAATGACGCACATGTGAGTCACCATTTTATGTTAATGAATCATCCTTGAATTACTTTATTTGCCAGGGGTGGTACGGGAGGTCATGCAACTGACAAGTGCACAACGTATGACCCCTATAGTTGGTGTTTCGAGTGTGACCTATACCAGCTATAACAACCCTTGTAGTTGTACGGCAATCCCAATGTCAACCTGTACTGAGGGATGCGGTGAATGAATGTCATTAATTTCGCAGAACCTGTATGCTTGAAATACTGTAAAGTAAATTTGATACTCGGGCCTACTCGACCTAGGGCCTAGGCCCCCTGTTCAGAAAAACTCTGCAGATTTAATGATGTTTGAAACATAAGAAATACAAACCTGCACAAAGAAACTTTACACTGTTTAATAATGTTTCCTTATGCCGGTAATGTGTTGATAAAAGTGCTCTACTTTTTGCGAACCTCGATAAAATGAGGGCCGCCATGTTTTCCTTGCAGGGTGTACACATGTATTGCGTAGCAAAAGCAGCTACTCAAGCATCTACCAATAAAAGTATCAAAAATGTGATGGGCCGAGTCACAATAATTGACAGCAATAAATATGATCAGTCTAGTATGTATGTAAACGTACTGAAAGCTGTATGCTTTTGAGGAAGATGGTAAATACAAATTGTGTTCAGTAATTGCACACAAAATGGTTAGCTTTTGGAGCCATCTCACAACAGGCAAGCAGACAAAAATCTCATACAGAATTTAATGTTTGATGAAAAACATCGATGAATCTCTTGCTAGGGATTTTAATTCAAGGTGGATTACCAAAGTTAAAGATGTACTTAACCATTGCGGTTACAGCAATATATGGTTTAATCACGAAAAGCATGATTTTAAGTAGCTTAAACAATCTTTCAGTTTGCGTTTGCAGGACATTGATAAACAAAAGTTGGCTAAGTTGAATAAATAATGATAGACTTTGTACAATTACAGGATATTTAAATCGAATCTACGATGTGAGAAATATTGAACTAAACTTGATATAATCACAGGCTTGTAATAAAAAGATTCAGATGCAGTAATGTTAAATTGCTAAGCAATTCATTAATCCAATGACAAAATATGCAGACTTTGCAAGAGAGACGCTCTAAGGGATGAATTCCATTACTTATTTAACTGCAATCATTTCTCCGAGGATAGAGTAAAATATTCAAAGAGCATTTTCTATCAACGCCCTAATACATTAAAAATGTATAAATTGTTCAACTCCAATAACCTCCATGTGTTGTCAAATGTAACAAATTGATCAAAATCACTAGTGAGAAGTTGAAATAAGCAAGTGCAGCATATTTCCATGTATCCACCCAATTTCATGGTAATTTACATCATAAACTTTCTAATTGATTTTGTGTTACCTTTTCCACCCCTGTTGTAAATAATTATATTATATGGTTTTTAAGTAGTTTATATCTTCCATTCAATCTCAGTTCCTTTTCATTACATGTATATAGCATAAATACCACTTTTCACATTTAATTACCTTTTATTATCACTATGATTATCATTATTATATTTATATTTTTAAATATTTTTATCTTGCATGCCATCAGTATTTTGTTATGTTCTTTGTACTCTCATACCCCGGAAGGGGTCGACAGTCTGAATAAACTTGTATTGTGGTATAGCCGTCAAACGGCATCAGCTTGGCAAGCCATCTTCGTGGGTATATCAAATTGCAAATCTTCCATAATGTTACTCTTACATGCATGCAGGACTTCCAAATCCATAATTAGGTCTAACCACATGCTCACACCCCTAACAGCCTCCCACCTCATTCTTTTCCCTCTCTTCTTGCTTTCCACCCTATTTATCTACAATTTCAACCGTTTTGTTTTTTTAGTTTCCACTCCACTTCTTGCACAACTGTAATGTTGCCTGGCACCTTTATAGCATCAGCTGCCGCCATAGGTTAGAGCTGTACAACTGGTACACAACCATATATGTATATCTGCTGAAAACAGGGGTGGCACCAGGATTCGCTAGACATGGGATAGCCTCCCTGATAGGGTGGCTAAAATTTGGCAAAATTTATATTACTCACCCTGCCCCCGGATTGAAACATAACTTTTCATGAAGGGGGCTAGAGGTTCTAAAGGGAATAAACCCCAAGGGGCAGAGGTCCAGACCCCCTCATCAACCCTCTTATCCATAAGGCAAGGTCCAGGTCCAGAAAATAAGCAAAAAATATGTGTCAAGCCTTTGAATATAAGCTTTAAATGATGGCTAAGCATTGAGAGTGGGAGGGAGGGGGGATGTCAAAAGTACAAAAAAAAAATCCATCCCCATTAAAAATTCAGTAGAGTTTGAAAACCAGATTTTTCTTGGGAAAAATGGACAAATAGTTACTTTAGGAATCAAGGACTAAAATAAGCCAAAGTTAAGTGCAAATGTGTGAATAACATTTCAGAGACATCTTTAAAGTAATTCAGGTTTAGTACAATATTGTCAAGTTAATGTGTATTTTTGAAGCTCATATGATGGGTTAGGTATTTAATCAATTATAATAATACATCAATTAAATTTTTTGATTAAACACTGTAGGTTTTGAAGCCAGATTTCTACATAAATTTCTAAATAAATATTTTACACTTTTTATGTCACTCTTGAGAAACTACAGCGACAGAATGTGAGGAATGATGTCAGGTTGTACAACTCTCAAAATGGTTACCTTTACCTTAAAGGAATATTCCCCCAAATTTTGATTTCCTCTTATATGATAGAGAACTAGTAAAGAAATAAATTAATGAAAACATTATGTATTTAATAGAAACCAGAGCATCACTTATGCAGAAGTTAAACTTTTTTAGTTTGAGTGAAATTTTTGATTGTCCAGTGGTGGTGTTTGTTACACTCTGTGTTGGTTGAGCTAAAAATGACAATTTTTGTTTTTATTAATTAGGTACACTAGCAGATGGATAAAATATGTTCTTGTAAAATGCATGTTATACCCATCTCAATAAACAAACAAAAATGTTTTCAATAGATAAGAAAGGAGCAATTAATTTTAAAGAAATTCATAAAAATTGTCTTGCAAATATGACATTACACTGTACCAACAACTTTTCAACGCACTTGGTGAAATCTTTGAAATGTAAAAACTCTAAAACGGAATACCATATCTACATGGCTTTTGCAATAACTGTTGTTTCTTTAAGCAGTCCGACATCATATAAATGAAATGCAAATTTTAAAGACCAAATAAATAATTTGACTTTATAATTGAGTGACGCAGCAAGTTTCATGAGAAAAGAATGCAAGTGTGACATGGTGAGTAAGTATGTGGTTGTGCCACTAATGGATGCATACGTAATTGGTTATATGGAAAACATTATCCCCATGTGCAGTTCAAATTGTGACCACTGAGTTCCCTGATAACACTACAAGCATAAGATTACGTAAAATTCAACCTGAATTGTGAAACATTATACTCAAATAATTGAAAAGTAAAATAGATATAGATATTATAGTTCAGATTGATGTGGGTATATGCCATTTGTAATATTGTTAGCAACTCTGTGGACTGCTTTCTTGTTAAACATACAGAAAATTGTTTTATGGCATGTACCTGAATGCAATAATAACTCAAAAAAAGAAATGAAATGAGTCTTGATATCCTAAAAAAATTTTAATGACACAATATCCTCATACTCTTTACAACAGCAATTGTAACACATAATCAACAGCTTTTACCATAAGCTTAATCATCAGTTAGACTATCAGATCTTCAAGACACTGTAACAAAATCTGAACTAGAAGCAGACATCATAAATTTGATCAAATGGTCCCGAAAACATTACAATCTTTAGGGATTCGGTGCTGTACTTTTGTTTACTTTTCTTTCCAGCTATCAAGCATATGTGATTCACCTGGGTATCCCTGGTCATTCAAATCTCAACAATATTATTATTCTTTCATCATAAAATAAAGATCTGAACACAATTTAAATATTTTCTGTTCTTCGTTGGACCTTTTAATTAAATCAGTCTGCAATGATTAAAACATATTGCTTCTTAATGTGCCACCATGAAAGTGAAATGCTTGGGTATCTTTCCTATGTCAACCAGTGATTAGTCAGAATGTTCTCGTCTTGTGTTCAGGGGGTCATCATCTGTTGTCATGAATCAGGTTGATTTGACTTTGTGAGAGCTTCTTGGAAGAAGTGTGCCAGTCCTTTTGTATCTACAGCTACTCGGCCAGACTCTCTTTGCTACAATGAGAACAACAATATAAACAACTTTATACTGTAGGTATATGGGCATGTAGAGTCAACATTAGCTACTTTGCTTTTAAATCCATCACACATGTTCATGCTTGCAAAAACGTCACCAAAATTGGTTAAACATTGACTATTTTACAGTGTTTTTAAATTTTCTGGCCGGCATCACTTTGCACATTTCAAACAAATTTTGTGATGTATATCAGGGTGAACTTGGTATTTTCTTTTGTCAATCCTTTCTTTTTATTTTTATATCTCTATCATAATTCTTTGAAGTGGTTCAGCAAATTCTAATCACATAAGTTTTTGATTTTCTAGCAGGAATAGACTTTCCCATCTTTTTTGGTGACCAAGAAAAGAAGGAAAGAAATTGGAAGAAGTGCAAGAGATTGCAAGAAGTGCAAGAGATCGACAAAATCAACCAAATATAAATATGAATTAGTGGTTGTCTGAAAATAAACCAGATGCCCATGGATTTTTTTTGTACACATGCAATGCAAATTTTGCTTACATCCAAGTTGTCCATCCGGCCAGGTAAAATAAATGTCATGGTTGCCTGGATAAGTCTTTTACTTGTCCTGGGCAAACAAATATATGATTTGTCGAACACTGAGAAGAACATAAAGATTTGGAGTTGTCCCCATTCAGTCATACATCACAGATTTTGCCTGGTTTTGACCAAGCTTTAATCAGCCATAACTCAACAATCGAAAAGTGTTTTTTTTTTCGTTTAAAGCAGAGTGACTCCCATTCATCTTTCAATGTAATTCCATCATTTTTTAATTCCATAAAAATGTTAAGTCTGATTTTGATTGTCAATGAATATAATAACATCTACCACTCCTTACTTTAAAAAATATGCATATAATATTAAATGGGAGAATTTGAATGATTTCAGACATAGAAATCATAAAGTCTAAACATCATATATTATATACATTGATTATAAAAGTTGGTGAAGTCTAAGCTTTAATCAGTTGTAAACTTTAACCAGGTATACACAGAAAATAAGTGATGCATCTTTTAAACATAGAAAACTATGAAAATGAAAGGTCAAAAGTCTTTTGCACATAATTCACCTCCAGACCATATAATGAAAAAATTGAAAGTGAATTCTTACAGCCTTTCCTGGCAATCTACGCAACAAAAACCCTTCTCTGACTAGTGAGCGTATCATTTTTCAAACAGATCCTCTTTGGAGATAGTTGATGATTCTTCAAGTTGCTGATATCTGAGATGAATCTTGAATGAGAAAAATTTACAAAAACAATCAACAAAATAATGAAAAGCCAGAATTGAGATAGATCTGGAGGATTTATGCTACGCTATTAAACATCTTCCAAAATGATCATGGAAAATGCAGCCCAAAAACTGACCAATAGTGACAATCCTCAATCTTCTTGAGGATGTCCACATGGACAAAAAAATGAATTTTTGATTTTTTTAAAATATGCTAGAAAAAATTTGATGGTTGAAATTAAAACCAATCATCACTAGAAGGTACAAAGTTGTGATATTTTTAAAAGCTCTGTAGTTCATGAGAAATGGATTGAGAGGTATTTTCCATTCATTTCTATAAACCTGTTGTAACCAAAATAAATTTTGCAGAGAATTCTACTCATGTTTTGATTTCCCAAAATCTAGCTTGTATCAGTAAAGCGTCATCTTTAACCAGGATTGTAGCTCAGAAACAAATGATGGTCAGTGAAGGTTCCTCAAGCACATGACACAAACAATATGCTGGTAATGTCACCTGTACAACTGTGTTAGGCTTAGGGCCTACTTGAATATATGTATTGGACTTCAATTTGATTTAAGTTCATACAGTACAATGTAAAATATTGTTGTAATTTATATTTGGCTTTGAGGAAGAGTTTCTTCATTGCTGGTCAGACATTTTCAAACATTTTGCAGTGGTGGCTTGCCAAAGCTTGTATTCCTATTAACCAATCAGAACAACACAGGGTTGGAAAGGTACAAAAAAGTCACTCGTCAATCACTTATACGACTTGGCGAGGCATAATTAATTATGCATGGTGAGTACCAGAGTATATTATATTATTTCTACTCACCACAAAGGCGAGTGGTTTTTCCAACCCTGGAGCAGCAGCAACCCTGCATATGTAGCATACCATAAGTATTATCAATTTAAACATACTATTGCAAATGCAATGTGACTTCAATGATAATCACATGACCAGATGACTTACACCACAAAATTCCTCCTTCTATTTTTCATTTAAAGTCATAAACTTTGCACTGTAAGTTTGATGAGTAACTGACATACAATTACTTTTGGCAAGGGGATGTTTTAATAGCATCATGATTTTTCAAATCTACCAATTGGTTAGTACCAAATTCTTCATAAAATTTTCTGTTGAAAAAAAAGATATCTACAGTCAGAATATAGCATTTCACAATCTAGGGAGGTTAAAAATATCAAACAAAATCAGTGTTTCAGAGTTAACAAAATACAAATCAATTTGATGCCTGCAGTCCATTCCTTTTAATTTTTAGATGTAATGAAATATTTTTCAATCAAATTTACAATAATTGACAAAGATTTATGAAAAGGATGATCTTCAATTGACAAAGATTTCAGAAATAGGATGATGTTGAGTTGACAAAGATTTCAGAAATAGGAAGATGTTCAATTGACAAAAATTTTAGAAATGGAATGTTGATGTTCAATTGACAAAGATTTCAGAAATAGGATGATGTTCAATTGACAAAGATTTCAGAAATAGGATGATCTTCAATTGACAAAGATTTTAGAAATAAGATCATGTTCAATTGACAAAGATTTCAGAAATAGGATGATCTTCAATTGACAAAGATTTCAGAAATAGGATGTTGTTCAATTGACAAAGATTTCAGAAAAAGGATGATCTTCAATTGACAAAGATTTCAGATTAGGATAATGTTCAATTGACAAAGATTTCAGAAATAGGATGATGTTCAATTGACAAAGATTTCAGAAATAGGATGATGTTTAATTGACAAAAATTTCAGAAAAGGGATGATTTCAATTGACAAAGATTTTAGAAATAGATAATGTTCAATTGATTGAAATAGGATGATGTTCAAAATTGACAAAGATTTCAGAAATAGGATGATGTTCAATTGACAAAGATTTTGATAAAGATTTCAGAAATGATGATTTCAATTGACAAAGATTTCAGAAATAGGATGATATTGAATTGACAAAGATTTCAGAAATAGTATGATGTTCAATTGACAAAGATTTCAGAAATAGGATGATCTTCAATTGACAAAGATTTCAGAAATAGGATAATGTTCAATTGACAAAGATTTCAGAAATAAGATGATGTTCAATTGATAAAGATTTTAGAAATAGGATGATGTTGAATTGACAAAGATTTCAGAAATAGGATGATGTTGAATTGACAAAGATTTCAGAAATAGGATGATGTTTAATTGACAAAGATTTATGAAATAGGATGATATTCAATTGACAAAGATTTCAGAAATAGTATGATGTTGAATTGACAAAGATTTTAGGAATAGGATGATGTTCAATTGACAAAGATCTCAAAAATAGGATGATGTTGTATTGACAAAGATTTCAGAAATAGGATAATGTTTAATTGACAAAGATTTCAGAAATACGATGATGGTCATACCATATATTGAATAATTATTACCCTTCTGTTTGATTCTTTTCCCAGTTTTAAGATGTTATCAATCCATGGCTCAACAGTAAGATTAACATTCTTGCAGAGTAGGGAAAATCTACCATAGGTTCTGAAGGGACATTTTGAGATTTCAAGTTTTTCGTTTTGAGATTTTTCCTTTTTGTATCAAGATTTAGACTTTTTTTCTTTTTTGGTGTTCAAGGTTTTTGACTTCTTCAAAACTACTGTACTACTAAGCAAGATACAGACACATTAAAATACTGCAAATAAAATCAAAAACTTGAAACGAAGTCAAAAACTTGAAATGAAAATAAAGTCAAAATCTCAAAACAAAAAATGTTGAAATCTCGAAACTAAAAAGTGAAAATCTCAAAATGTCTCTTCCAAGCCACGGTAGAAATCTTATCTACCTTGATATTTTGTTAATTTAACAGTTTACACTGCGAGAAAATTTATGCCATTACATTCAAGATTGAACAAAATCAAATGAAGCCATTTCACATGGCTTATCATCAAGAACACACTCAGCACAGGAGCTATTAAAGTTGAATGTTTTTAATTCAATATGTACTTGTAACAGTAGGAGAGTGGAAAAATTGAGCAGCATCTATAATATTTCCTCAAAATGCAGTTTCTCATTGGGGGAATCCAACCTTTAAGGTTTAATACAGGGCATTTCAATTCTATCCAATAAAAAGATTAAGTGGTCGCACTGGTGGATGAGTTGAAATCGGGCACCTTCTCTCAGCACTTTTTGTATTTTTATCCAGTAGTCTCAAACAAAGGAGTTCTATGCAAGTGTCTGCTGAATCACAGTTTTCAGCCTCTTACATAGAAGCTACAATAAGAGATTATGCAAATAAGGCAAATTCTATACAAGCATATGAGAATGATATAAACATAAAGGAATGTTACATCTCTTTTTATGTAATAAAAGCACAAATAATAAAAGAATAGAAACAAAATTAGTGTAGAAATTACACTAAATTGGATCTGGCTCCAGGAGAAGGGAAGCACAGATTTCATTCTTATGTTCGCTACAAAATTTTGTGCAAATCTTGTGATGTGTTTACAGGGTAAAAGTTGGCATTTTCTGTTGTAAATCATTTGTTTTTACATGATTCTTTGAAGTGGTGCAGCAAATTCTGACCAAAAGTTTTTGCATCCTTGTCATGCCCCAATAAAATCTTGGCAGGAATAAGACTTTCCCATCATTTAGTGACTATAAGATTTACAAAAGATACGTAAAGAATTACATACAGATTTTAAGCTGTTTGCCAAGTCATACATCACAAATTTCACATGAAAAAAAAAACTGATCACACTTTGATCAGCCATAGCTCAAAACCTACAAGTTTTTTTTTTCAAAATTAAAAACACCATCGATGTATATATTGCACACTTACACATAAAGAAACTTGTGTGAGGTAAAATGGCTACAAACATTAACATTTCAACACTTACGCTCTGATAATATCTTCTGGATAAAGGATGTCTTTTACAGGTTTCTCTGGTAAAGTTTGTTCAAAAGAAGGAGGCGTTATAGGTGGAAAAGCTGTCATCATGTCAAATCATAATGGTCTGTTTTCTTTTTCATCATACCGGATCGAATCAAGTCACGGATTCTTGGGGAAGAAATAAGAAAGAACACATGATTGAAGAATCTTAAAGGTTCCACTTTCTTATCATATCTTAGCACACAAGATTCAGTTCAGATTAGAACTACTGTGAGCAGTGGCAGGGATTTCTTTTCAACATTATAGGGGGAGGGGGTGAACCCAGACAGGAAGTGGTGTAACCAGCCATATAGGCTTTATATATGGCTTTATCTTTAAAGGAGGGGGACATAATGATATTCATCCCCTCAACAAAATTATTGGGGGGGGAGGACATGTCCCCTCGGGATCGCTGCCTATGCTTGTGAGTGCTGTCGTCATCCTGGAGGGACATGTCCCTCAGGAATGCTGCCTACGCTTGTGAGTGCTGTCATCCTGATGACAGCAGTGTTTGTGATTGCAGACAATTAATCATATGAAGATACATGTACTCGAAGATTACCTAAATTAATACATTCTTTTAAGGGGATCAGCACACTGTGTATGAATATCAAAAACTAACTCTTTCCCAAATCATGCTGTCAATTTGAGCTATTGTTGCAAAGCCCACAATGTTACTGTACTTTGATTGAATACATTTAAGTTACTTCATTTGCAATCCAGATAGTCATCTTTGTAAGGTTGGAAAAACCACTTGCCTGCTAGAAATGTTATAATATGCTGTGGTTTGCCTACTCTAAATTTACCCCCCAAGTTGTATAAATCATGATTGGCGAGTGTCTTTTTTTGTATGATTTGGTCATTTTAGTGGCAAGTTTATTGTAAAGAGATGTTCCCAATTATCATTGACCGACATATTTTTGATAGACACTTTGCATTATGTGAATCTTTATTGATGAATGTCTAATGTAAGTGTAGAGCTGAATTAGTGTGTTGGTATGTCAACCTGCAATGCAGCATGAGAATATGACAATGAAATAAGAATGTTTTTAAGGGTAAAACTGCAGAATCCACTTTCCAAGTTTTACTGCAACTACAAAATAGTAGTCATTGTCACCACAACTGACTTCAGACTCTAAATAAATTAAAATTTAAAATATAAGAACATGAAGCTTAAATCACGTGTATATTAAAGGATGTGAGATTTATCCTTCAAATTCATTTATTTATCCATTTATCATATTCAACAGTTTTACACAGAATATATATAAAATTAAGAAATGTACAAACAAATATTTAAAAATTGGCACATAAAATGAGCAAATATAACACAAATGTTAAATGAAACAAGAAGAAAATTTATGAGGTACAAACATGATGCAGGGTACAAAATGCCTAGTTTGGCCTTTGACAAATACTGTACAGTATAAATGCAACCCCTTTATGTAAAGGATATAAATTTAATGGACTTTTGATTGAATAGGTGGAATAAAAGTTCTTAAATATATTCAAATATAACAAAATTTTAGTAGTAATGGGTATGGACTACACAATTTATTTATCTTCTCCCAGTAATATTTCAAACATCAACAGGTTGATGATTAGAGAAACGGTGCAACTTGTGTACATGGTGATGCAGATACATTTAAGACAAACATTTTGGAGATGTACCTCTAGGAAAGCGTGGATGCATAGTCGCAGTCATGATAATGAGACTTGCAAAGATAGCCACACATTAACTTATATATTTTTCAAGTCTGAAGGCTCTGTCATTGTTAGTTTGTGAAAATAAAAGGATATTGCATGTAAGATATTGGAAGGTGGATATGCTGGAGGCGCAGTCATCGTGAATTGGGAACTGATATCAGCCCCTACATGATTTGGAGTGGATGTTGGAGGCTTGGGGAGACTTGGGAATTGAGCTCAATTAAAGAAGGATGTATATTCATATATGAGATCAATGCAAAATAACCTCCTTCACTATTAATTGTGACACAAAGTGTTCCAAAACCACTGGGACCAGGTTACCGCTGGGACCAGGTTACCACTGGGACCAGGTTACCACCGGGACCAGGTTACCACTGGGACCAGGTTACCGCTGGGACCAAATTACCGCTCGACCACGTTACCACTAGGACCCAGTTACCACTCGACCACGTTACTACTAGGACATTACACTTGTAATGGCAAATCAATTAATACATTTTACTTCAATGTTCAGGAAATTTCCTTCATTTTGAAATGCCTGCTTGAAGTAAGGCCTATAGCGAAGTTGACTACGTTCAGTGGCGTAGCCAGAGGAAGGAAGGGGGGAGGGGGGGCGAGGGGGTGATCACCCCCAATATCCTAATCTATTGGTTCAGATTTTAATCCGTCAGTTCAGATTGGTGCCGTCGGTTCAACAAGCTTTGACATTCCAGGTGCTTATTATGTTTTGAGATTTCAAAAGGGCACTTTCTCAAAAAAAGGTTCTTCGGTAATAATATATTAAACATTTGTGCAATATTGTATTTAAATACATGAATTAAGACACATAGAATGAGAGAGAGGGGAGAGAGAAGGGAGAGAGAGAGAGGGGGAGGTGGCTGTCGGAGTAGGGATGTACGGATCCAAATTTTGATCCGGCGAACCGGAGGCGGATCAGGTTGAAATCGGCGGATAAAATCCGACCGAACCGGATTTTCATTGCTTACAACAATTCTCATAATCTTAAGAAACAAAGGGAATGGGGTGGGGGCAGGGGATTGTCAAGTTGGCTACTAATGGCTAGCAACCCAATTTTTTGGAAAATAACAATTATTGGGCATATTGTGATGAAATCAAATCAAAATTAGTGAAAGTTCTGGATTAATCCTAACATGTACCAAATTTGGAAATTCAGGCAAAATTTGAAGATATTAATAAGAGGAAAGATTCTGGGTACTGTTTTAAGAAAAGTGTGATTTTGCGTGATTGTCTCAGCCCTATCAAGATATTAAAGTATGAAAACAACGGGCAATGTCTAAAAATTGTGGCAAAAATTACTGTGCACCTAAAGAGAACTGTCTATCCTCTTCATTTATCATCATAAATGGACTGTTAAAATTCAAGCCATACTTAATACTTTTTTTGGGAGGAGTGGTGGGGTGAGGGGATTAAATTCCCCATCTAATAAAAAAGTATAATAAGTTATACATGCTTCTACAGGCTGTAGCCTAGGCTCTTTACTATAATTGCATCTCAAAATATTTAATGTTTAAAAACTTTCAGCCATCATTCAATATTTCAATGACATCTGGATTGGTCCTACTACCTAAATTTTACCATTCAGAAGTTCAAGTTTCATTGTAGCCAAGTAAGATACTTAAGAAAAACAGTGATCCCAATCTCAATGTGATGCTGATGACTCATAGACCAGACAGGAAGTCTGCAAGACAAAGGGTCTATTGTTCTTTTTGAGGCAATATGTGAATGCATTTCATGCTATTCCTTTCTATATGTATATATGAGGTTTGAAGTGTTGTTTCATGCATATTAGAGTTACAGTGATACAGAGGAAAGACTGAATATAGGCATCATAAAAGAACAAGGCATCCTCATACATTTGGAAACATTTTACTGTCCAAGATCAAGCTGATGAAATTGCTAAATGTATTTTGTGCAAAAAAGGAATAAGGAGAGGAAAACCAGGATCCATGCCAAAGAACTTTAGTACTTCACCTTTACACAAGCATCTCCAATCAAAACATCCTGCAACATATAAACAAGCTAAACAATCAAATATTGAGGAGAAAAGTAAATCTTCAATTGTTAAAATTGTCAAAAATCCAGTTCCGGGCGGATTTGAAAAAAAATACGGCCGGAACCAAATTTTTTCCCAAATCCGGCCGGATAATCCGGCCGGACCGGATATCCGGTACATCCCTATGTCGGAGGGCACGTGATACAGAACAGGCTCATTTTAAAAGTTTGACAACATTCACACAAGTTTGTAGTAAATTATTGAAAACCTTTCGATTAGACAACCCATATTTTTCAAAGAGTGATGATAAACCTAACCATGTACAAATGTAAACAATAAAACATTATATTTCCAAATTATGCGTTTTCATGATTTTGTGTTTTGTACATGTATTATAGCTATCTTTGACAAGAATTTTGACTTGTATAATACACCATCTTACTATGCGTTTTGACATATTTTTTTCCCTTGAAATGTCAATTTTGCGAGAACTTCAGGGGCTTCGCCCCATGGACCCCTACTAGGACTTCGCCACTGGACCCCACCAGAGGCCCTTAAGTGGGCCTCTGGACCATACGCCCACAAGTCGAGTGCCTTGCGCTCGAAGTGACACCTTTGGTATTACCTCTACTACACCATTAAATATCTTGTCAATTTCAATTCAATTCTGGGCCCCCTCCCCTCCATATGAAAATCCTGGCTACGCCACTGACTATGTTAGTACGAACGTCCATGGATGCCTAATTTAGTGATACTTATCAAAATGCGAGGTATTCTACAGTTAAGCCCCTTTTAGTATCAGCCCAACCAATAAGATCAATTGAGATGTACAGCATAGACAGTTTACAAAATGTAAGGGAGAAAAACTTAATCAATCACAAAAGTAATTTTTCGTGAAACTAGTTTATTAAAGTTTACGTATAGAAACAATTTACAGTTGAAATTGAAGTTGCACTTAGCTTCATTTACTTAAATCTAACGACACTTTAATAAAAACAAATTATAGATACCTTGTATATATGGTTCCATACTTGATATTTCTGCTTAAACTCGTCATTTTAGAGTCACTAACCTCAAGCCTTGTGCCTAGCCTGCCTTGACGATGCAAATGTGGCTGCACTACAGTATTTCAATTTTCAATGAAGCCGCAAATGTACTTCGTGTGCGGACGTACACAGCCTTTTAGGTCTCCCTAATGTTTTTATTTTTGGTCCAGGGCAACGGTCCAAGGAGAACCGTTAAGCTATATGGTTTGTTTTTATCTGGGATAGAAACAGCTTCAAAATCTTTATAGTGATGTAAATCTCTGTACCATCATTTGCTGATGCGATTGTATCTTAACTTAGTGGTATTTTGATCCACAGCCTGCTTTAATTTGCCTACGCCGGGGTCATATATCTGAGTTCACTGACCAGTTTAAAATAACACTTTTTCATTAAAAATTCTATCAAATTGGTAAAGTTTCCAACATCTGATGGCATTCTTACGATATTTCTAAATCGCAGAAAAGGTTTAAATGTTGGCAAAGGTCAGCAAGTATAGTTTACAACATCTACAAGTATTGTTAATATTTTGAGTAATGTACCCTTTCATTTATCAAAATTTCACACATAGTAACAAATTTATCAAATTTCAAGTTGTAAGTCATAATCCGTCAAAATTTATCTGCAGTATTTGCAAAGCCAAAAGTTGTACTCGAAATGTAATGCTATGTAGAATAAGCTGTTAATCGACCGTTAAGGTGGTAATTTCGTCTCAAGAAAATTGCTCGCTCCGTCACCATTAAATCGTTACATAATAGTAACGTCACATCTGCTGTGGTAACTAAGTTGTCGGTGATTGTGTAAATATTTCGACCAATCAGAAACGTTGGACTGTTTGTGTTTTCATCTCCACTTTAACACAATATCTGTATGTCACGAATATATACATGTCATAGCACTTGAAAGAAATAGGTCCCATTGTTTGCAAAAGTTTGCCAAAAGCAGCAAGTGAACTCATTCAGCCATTCACTGAAATAGTACAAGGTAGACTTGACAAAGTTTTCCATTTGATTGATATTATCATGGAGTTGTAAATGATTGAACTTTGACTGTCTCAGCAAACTAGTGCCGCAGCATTCTTGCCAAATTTTCATGCTGCTATTATTTGATTATTGAGATTCAATTTCAGAGTACCTTGTGTCAGTGTGAGTTGTATCAAAAGTCAGTCATGAGTCTTTTCTCCATTAGATGAGTACAGTCGCGTAGCTAGACTACCCCCTTCCCCCTCCCCTGCCCTTCCCGTTACCGGGAATTTTAAGGGAATAGTTCGGATATTTTGAGGAAAAACTTCAGGAATTTTAATAAACTTGCTAAGTACTCTAAATAGACCTAAATTCGATTTTCGAAATTTTGTGATCCTTTTCCCGAAGATCACTGGTATACAACGGAACTCTAAGAAATAAAGACCAATCACTTTCATCAGGATAACCAAGCATACCGAGTTCCGCTAATGCGCAAGTTTTCCGACTTTTTGGAAATTTCTGGCCAGGGGTTGGGGGTAGGAGGGGGGGGGGGGGGGGGGTTTACCCGCCTGTTCAACTTTACCCTTTTAGCCACGTCACTGGAAGAATATGCATATCTGCAGTTTTTTGCCATTTTTTGGTTCCGATGCGATAGCATCAGGAACCTATACCGTTCATGCCGTTATGGTGGCAGTATGAATATGTGTATATGTCGACAGCTCGTAAACGCGATATCTCAGGAACGATACACTGGATTCATGTCAAATGTGGTACACAAATAGCTCAGGATACGTAGATGTGCTCTGTTGTTTTGATGGTGATGACATGCATATTAATGAGTAGGCGGGGCTTTAAGTTAAAATCTTGGAATGTTCGTTATTTTTTTAACGATTTTATTGTTTGTTTTCTTTCATATTTGGGATAATTATGATCTTAGCTAGTGTGTACATGTTCATGATGACAAAACGTTGAATTTCATCAATATGCATAGTGAGCGCAGGAAGCTTACTATGATTTTGCTGAAAAACTAGTAAACACAGTATCTCAAGAATGGTAAACTTGATTCATGTCATATTTAATACACAGATTGCACATTTTCCGGAGATGTGCCCCGTTTTTATAGTGATGGCATGCAAGTTAATGAGTAGGTGGGGCTTAATATAAATTCTTGAAATATTCATATTTTAATAATCACATGTTTATTTTGTTTCATATTTGGAATAATTATGATGTTAGCTGGTGTGTACATGTTAATGATGTAAAAACATTCAGTTTCATTAATATGCATTTTGGGTGGGCATAATATGATTTTGCTGAAAAGATCTTGTAAACATCATATCTCAAGAATTTTCAAATGGATTCATGTCATATTTGGTACACAGATAGCCCATAGTCCACAGATGCCCTCTATTGTTTTTGAATGGTGAAGTCATGCACAATAATTAGTAGGGCGGGGCTTAAAGTGAAAATCTTGAAATGTTCATTTTTTTAAACAACCACATGTTTATTTTGTTTCATATTTGATGTAAATATGATGTTAACTGGTGTGTACATGTTCATAATGTAAAAATGTTGAATTTTATAAATATGCATAGTGGGCGGGGCTTAATATGATTTTGCTGAAGAGAGCTTGTAAACACAGTATCTTATGGATGGTCCACTGGATTCATGTCATATTTGTGGTACACAGATAGTTCAGGATCCGTAGATGAGTTCTATTGTTTTTGATGGTGATTTCATGCATATTGATGAGTAGGTGGGGCTTAAGATGACAAACTTAAAATGTTCATTGTTTTAACAACCACATGTTTGTTTCGTTTCACATTTGGGATAATTATGATGTTAGCTAGTGTGTACATGTTCATGATGTAAAAATGTTGAATTTCATTAATATGCATAGTGGGCGGGGCTTAATATGATTTTGCTGAAACAAGCTTGTAAACAGTATGGTATCTCAAGAACGGTAAACTGGATTTATGTATTATTTGGTTCACAGATAGCCACATGTTCTTGTAGATGTGCCATATTGTTTGTGGTGGTGATATCATGCACATTAATGAGTAGGTTATAAAATCTTGAAATTCTCTTCTTTTGACAATTACATGTCTTGTTTTGTTTCATATTTATGATGTTAGATAGTGTGTATGTGTTCATTGTATACAAAAATTAAATTTCATTAATATGCCAAAGTGGGCAGGGCTTAATATGATTTTGCAAAAACAACACAAGTAAACACATTATCTCAAAAACTATGAACTGAATTCATGTCATATATGGTACACAGTCAGCTCGTGGTTACAGATGTGCCCTATTTTCTGTGGTGGTGATTTCATGCATATTAATAAGTGGGCGGGGTTTAAAATGAAAATTTTAAAAAAGTGTTTTGAGCAACTGTATGTTCGTTTTGTCATCATATTGGGCATGATAATATTTTTGGTTATTGTATACATGCTTATGTTATCAACAGATGTTATTAATATGCATGGTAGGTGTGGCTTAATGTGAAAGTGCTAAATGATGTAAACACCATAACTGTATCTCATGAACAGTACATCAGATTTATGCCATATGTCGTACACAGAAGGGTCATGCTTTGTACCATATGTTCTAATGTTGTGGTAGTGATATCATGAATATAAATGAGTAGGCGGGGCTTACTGACAAATTCTTGATATAGGATAAATGAGCAATCATTTCTGCATCATACTTGCTATGATTAAATGAGCAATCATTTCTGCATCATACTTGCTATGTTTTTAATTATTTTAAAAATGCTAATGTTGTCAACATTTTTAATGATCTGCTTGGTGGGTGTGGCTTTTGAATAAATATTATTAAACAAATATTTCATGAAAAGCAATGACATGACAGTTAAAACAAATTTTGCAAATCAATCAGCTTACTGAAATACATAGCATTGGAACCACAAAATCTTTTGGTTCTGGTCATTCATTGTGATCTAATCTCTCATTACAAAATAAGCACTCTAAACATAGGCGGGAAATGGAGGGGGGGGTGGTGCAAGGGAATATTCCCCATTCATCTCTTGTATGGTGATATTTCGTATTTTAGTGTGATTTTATGATTTTCCCCCACTTTTAGACAGCAAATTTCATTTTGTAACTTTTCCCCACCTCCTCCTCCCCCCACCACTATTTTCAGTGGACAAATCTCATCCAAGATTCTAAATCTAATTACCTTCGCCAACAAAGTCTGGCGGAGATTACGTTTTTTGCTGTGTTTGCCTGTCATCAAGATATCTCAGGAACTGATGAATTGATTTTGAATATATTTGGTGTGTGCATGGTGATTACAATTTGGGTGATATTGGAACAAAGGAGGCAGAAATGGAGGGGTGGGAATGTGTAAGGATGAGACCTGTAATAAAGTAATTGAAAAATTCCAAAGGAATGTGCTGAACAAAGATTTCATGCCCTGAACAAGGAAATCCAAACAATCAATTTTTTGGACTATCAAGAAAATTTGTTTCTGGTATGAAATGAAGATGATGGGATGGGAATCTTGCCTGAAAAAGTAAAAGGAACTGCAACAATGAATATTAAGCCTGAATAAAACTGAAAACAAAAGTATGAAAGAAATCAGTGTAAAAAATCATCGCCAGAGCACAGGGTCTCAAAAGTGTAAAAAGTGCCACTTTTCAGACCATGGAAAAGAGCCCTTTCAAATATTACAAGTGGCCTTTTTGGAGAATAAACTTGCCCTTTCAAACAACATTGAAAAAACTTTTTCTTCAAAGACAATATATCTGATTTTTTCATTAAAGAAAGTAACACATATATCGCCCTGACAAAAAATTGTTACATTTATTCTGAATTTTCAGCAAGAAAGCCCAGCAGCCCTACTTATTGTACTTTTTCATTTTTAAAAGGCCTTTACCTGAATTTTTCCAATAATAACAACTAATCTATTCTCAAAATTTCATGTAGGAAAATGATGGCCATGAACCTGAATAAAATTAAGAATTATAAAAAGGACCAAAATATATTTAAGTTCCCTTTATAATTTTTTTATTGTTTTCAAACAAAATCCACAAATTTCACATTATTTTATACCTTAAGTATATTCCATTCTAATTTATAACTGTATAATGATACACCGAGTTACATTTATTCTCAGCAAGAAAATGATAGCCTCCTGAATAATTAATAATCTATTCTCAGCAAGAAAATGATGGCCTCCTGAATAATTAATAATCTAAGGACCCCTTATTTTGTTTTTACATTATTTTATACCTTAAGTATATTCCGATTCATTACCAATACAGTTGGCTAATTATGTTTAACAGTCTAAATTCTTCCGATTTCAAAACTTATGATCTATAATTTTCCTAATTTTGGTATGAATTTGTTGTATGGTACCAAATTTTGGACCAAATTATCTTAATTTTTTGAAGCTGTCAATAAAAAGAAAAGAAAAGAAGGGAATATGGGTCACCAGTAATGTTTGGACCAATAAAAGTTTCTGTTGGATGAGGGTGGGTGGGGATGGGGAGGTTTCACCCTATAAGCTAATGCTGTGCTACATGTTTTGAAAATATGAGCTGGAATGTGCCCCTCAGATCCTGTACCCCCTCCCCACTTCCCCATTCAAACATCTTCTGCCACCTCTGTAGATAATCCTGAAGCTTTTAGAAAGCAAAAAGTGAGAAAGAATTTGGGGGATAAAACTTGGTGGGCCTAGGATTTCTGAGGTAGATTGGATTGGGGATGAGGAATAATCTCTACAACATACAGTATAGTATTAGAAATTGCCAAGGGAGCGGAAGTATGCTCTTTACACAGTGCTAAAATTCTAGTTGTTCAAGTTATATCTTTTGCAAAATTTTGGAAGTCAAAACCATGCTTAATTTCATTAAGTTGCATAATTACTGATACACTTAAAAGTTGATACTACCTCTCCAAAAGAATGTATAACAAACTAGAACGGTAAATACCGTCATGGTTTACATGCCAATGCAAATTGATACCAATATCATATGACCCACCCAATTATAAAAAAGGCATCCCACACTATGTCCCACATGGCATCCTGTCCCACATGGCATCCCATATCCCACATGGCATCCCACCACATGTCCCACATTACATCCCATCTCATGTCCCACATGGCATTCCACCATGTCCCACATTGGATCCCACCATATGTCCCACATGGTATCCCTCCCAATTCCACCATCCTCCCAATGTCATTGGCATCCTTCCCACCATATGTCCCAATGTCCCATCCCTCCAAATGTAATGTACCCCATGGCATCCCTCCCAATGTACCCCATTGCATCCTCTCAATGTATCCCACCCAATGTCCCGCACCAGTGGATTTTCACTTTGGATCCCACTATAATGTTCCACATGGTACCCCTCTCCTTGTCCCAATGACATCCCAAGTTGTCCCACATGGCATCACATCCTATGGCCTCCTACCTTTGTTACACATGTCATCCCACCCTATGCCACACATGGTATCCTACTGTCACATGGGGCATCCCACCATATGTACGACATGGCTCCTACCCTACGTCTCACATGATTTCCCACATGTTATCCCACCCTATGTCACACGTGGCATCCCATCCGATGTCCCACATGGCATTCCACCGGTGTCACATGTGGCAGCACACCCTATGTGCCACATGGGATCCCATCCAAATTCTCACATGGCATCCCATCCTGTCACATGTGGCATCCCACATAGAATTCCATCCGATGTCCCACATGGCCTCCCACTCTATCACACATGGCATCCCACCCTATGTCACACATGGCATTCCACCCTATGTCACACATGGCATCCCACCTTATGTTCATAGACTCCATAAGCAGTCTTGTCCTAGCTATTAGTCCCTGATTTGAGCATACTTAGTATAAAAGTTTGTCAGTTCATATAATAACTTTATGCAAATGAACTTTTGAATAAGAAAATAAAGGCAGGGTCAAATAATCATGCCTGATAAACCCTTGGTGCATACCATATGGTACAGTATATATCCCATCTATGTCACACGTGGTCTCCACCCATGTCCCACATGGCATCCCTCCCTATGTTCAAATGCAATCACATCCTGTCACACTCCTTGACTGAGCAATACTAAGTATAAGTCTTGTCAGTTCATATCCTGTAGCAACTTAATGCAAATGAAGAGAATACTAAAGGTGGAGTAAAATAATCATGCCTAATACAGCCATTGGTGTACAAATAATTTGAAGAAATTTAAACCTCAAGATTTATGAGAGATACTTGAAAAACTCTGAAGAAAATTGGAAATGTATATCATTTGACAATTATTTTCTAAGAAGATATCAAATGGTTTGATGACTTTTTAGGGAAATTAGTCTTTAAACTGTCTAAACTTCCCTCCCTGAAAAACTTTTAAAATAAAGGAAATTCAAGCCTACAATGAAAATACCTTAAGAAACTTAAACACTTTCTAAGGAATTCTAAAAAAACTTTAACATTTTCTAAGGAATTCTCAAAAAACTTTAATATTTTGTGAGGAACTCTCAGGAAAAACTGTTCGCATGCTCACCAAAAATAAACAAACAAAAAATCTCTCAATTTTTTACATTTTATTTGCTCTGTACATATTCAAACAACAGAAAGACAAATACAATGAATTCTCTCGCCAATGCTCTTAAGAATTTAATCTGAATATTCCACAGCTTTTTATTTTCCTTTTTGACTTCTCATGCATGTTGCATATGTCGCACTACACCAACAAAGATAAGTCTGTCTTACAAACTCAAACAAGGACAGTTTTTTCTATATCAAAATAAACAATATTTTTTTAAATAACAATCATAGTACTGTCTATAACAGAATTTACACCATTGGGTGTTAGTGAATAGTATGTAGTAGAGTACACTGCACAAACCCCATGCATAAATCAAGGAATGGGGCTGCTCACAGTTCAAATTGATTTTTGCTTGTGAAACGAAAATGGTTGAGTGGATACTATAAGAGGGAAACATGAGGGAGGAAACGAAAGTCCGTCACTTATTGAAGGGAATGAATTTTTATCACTCATTTAGTAATTTCAGGAATCTAAATTCTGATGTCTAACTGGTCATGGTGATTATTTTTTCTTATAAGTGATCAAGTTCCTTTATTTTGGGGAAATAACTTACTTGTTGCTTGAAAACTAGTTGCTGTAGATAAGTCTGAATTTACCATAAAAATAAATAACTCATCTTCATAAATGAAACAATAAGGTATTGGTATCCTTTAACCCTCAGCTTGAACTGCTAGCTTTGTCATAGATTACGCCGGGTTAAGTTTAAAAGTTTGTGGATGTTCAGAATCATGCTTTTCTCAAATCTTGATATTCCAACAATTTGAATCTACACTAAAACACAGAATCTACACTAAAACATAGAATCTACACTAAAACACAGAATCTACACTTTGACCCAGGCCAACCATGGTTATACAAATCTCTTTCAGAAATAGGAACAATACAAAAACACAAAGACAAGCAGCCATGTCTTCAAGGTACATTTAAGTACATTGTATTAAATCCTTTAAGGACATAACAAGATATTCAAAACTTCCAAAGATTTTGAAATGGGAAAGGCATAGTCTACTCATAGAAATAACATTTGATACATTTGATGTGATCTTTTCGAACAAAAAATCCTCCAAAACATTGATACTTGTCCAAAAATTGATGGAAAGAGAGATTTGGAAATGTTGAACCATTGGAAAGACTGTAAAGATGTTATCAGGTTACATTAGTTGTTGTACAAAGTAACACATGCTACACATCAAATGACCTGTATGTGTATACTCTTCTACTTCCATGGTGTATATAATCTGAATATTTCAAAGCAATGTTAATTTTCAAGGTGTTCTTGTACCTTGCACTTAATTATACGTTTTAGCTTCATTTTGTTGTTCAGGATTTTGAAATAATAAATATTTACATACTCTAAGACTGATTGCAGGCTTTTCAAGAGAATTGTACCCACAATTGAAATGATGAATATTCACATACTCTAAGACTGAATTAATGAATATTCACATACTCTAAGACTAAAATAATGAATATTCACATGCTCTAAGACTGATTGCAGGCTTTCCAAGAGAATTGTACCCACAACATTCTTAACAGCTTGCAAGTATTAATAAGATGTACACATTTGAAATAACACATAATAATTGATTTAAATTTCAGAGTCAGTTTTCAGTATTGTCTATTGTGCATGACAGATGATGACAAAACAACAGAAGTGTGGTAAAACTAGTGTTCAGGAAAAGAAGAAAAAAAACTTATAAATGTTGTAACCAATTTGCATAAAAGTGACTGGTGTAGAAAGTCTACTGTAGGAGTGACATCACGTCTCCACTTTCTTAACAACAGTTAATGCATTTTATTGAAAATTAATGTTACTTTCTAAAACTAATTAAATGTTTTATTTTGCTTCAAAATTTCTGCTGGTAGGCAATACCAACTTGTTGTGACTCATAAACACAGAAAATATTTCAACAGAATGCACAAAGAATTTTGAGGAATATATGGAATATCAATACTAGTCTGATTTCAGTCATTTTAACACGGATGTCAGAGAAATTTAAACTTAAATACCATATTTGATGTAATAAGCTCCTTGGACTGCACCACACTTTAGGCCCCAAGTTTCTTCCTAATAAGCGCCCATGCTCCGGGGCAGTAGGTACACAGTGTGCTATTCATGCTGCATTGTGTGAATTGGTTTCAAACTAGCCCCACAGTAACCACCAAAAAAACAAAACATTGTGAGCATCAGAAGCAAAATAAGCAAATAATATAACCGACTTGATTATTTTGAATCTTCCAATTAATTAAATATATTATGTTATCAGTCATCAAATGTTGGGTGGGCGCTTATTAAAGCAGGAGCGCTTAATACATCGAATAGGGTAGGTCAAAGTTTGTTATCAAAGCTTTCTTCCCCACCATGTTGCTTACATTATCTTCTGTCATATAAGATACACATTTTTGACCATGTCCTTCAAACCAATGCAGCAAAACTTTCACAAGATCAACTTCATAAAATGGAAGATACTGTTCAACTTAAATAACACACACAAATTCAACATAACAAATTTCTAAAACAAACATAAAAGAAAGCCTTACCACCAAATAACTAAAAAAGAACTTGAAGTGAAGCAAACCCATATTCAATAAAACAAATTCAAATTTAAAAAAAAATTATACTTCCTTTTAAGTCTTAAGTATAATCCTTTTGTTTGATATCCCAGATAGTATCTTTTGAAAGCTGAGATTACAATGCAATATAAACTACTAAATGAGAAGAAATCCTTATACATAACTTTTCAGTTTATAAACAAGACATGCCCCAATTCATATGACCTACTGATCATTAAAATTAATTACACAATCTATTATTCATAATGTATTGTTTCTTAACAACTCCATTCTGAAAAGAGGACTCCACTACCAGTTTATTATAACTGCTCACAGTAGTCATTCTAACATGATCTGAGTACATTTTTCTAAAGATATTTGGTTCTCAAAATTACCTAGTTTTCAAAGATCATAAAAGATTATTTAAGGTCTAGTGTTTAGATTGCTGATTAATAGACCAAAATTCCCTGGGTGCAGGCTGATGTGGGTTGGACATATGTACTCCCCAGTCAGCTACAACTGGTTTTGGGTCCATGAGTAGTTCTAAAAAACACACCCAACTTATTCAGGTGTAGATCTTCACTATCAGTAAAAGCAAAGTGAACAGAAAAGAAACAAGTTTAATCAAGGATTCTTTTTCCTCCCAACAATCCATGACAAAACATGACTCAAACAATGTGAATAGATTAAATTACATCTGACTCAAGACTTACATATATTAAGTTGAATACTAGAGCATCAATGAGTCTGAGCTCAACAATAAACTTACATGCCAAGCACAAATTCATAATCAGTAGCAGCAATCCAATATTGCTGTTGCTGTGTAAATCACACCCTTTAAAGGTCTATGGTCAAGTATTAAAGTTTTCTGTTCAACCACATACCGAAAAGAGCATTAATTTCATTTTTTTTTTTTTTTTTTTTTTTTTTTATATATTGAAAATAATGTGATGTACAAACAGGAAAACCCCTCAAAATGCTTAAGTGTTTCTTCACTTTTCTTCCCTTAATTTCAGACCTTAAAAATTTTCAAAAACCTGTTCTCCAGCTTGAGGTTGGTTAGGGGTATGGTAAAGATTAAATCCTCTTCATTAGAATAATCTTACCTTTCTCAAAGAGAAATGGCAGAGAGTTAAAAAAACAAACACTAGATTTACATGAGAAAATAGAGATGATGTCTCGTTCGTTACACAACAAAAGTAACACACAAATTTGCATATTTTCCATTGCAACAAAAAAAGCTTTAAAATGGGCAATATTGAACCGACTTTGATGAAAAGTTTTTTTTAATTAGTTTTGCTAATATTGCCTCTTCCTGTCCGTCCAAATACCTTTAAGACATTCACATAATACTTAAGGATAAAACAATATGTGGCATTTGAAAATCAGTGTAATACCAATAGCTTTATGCAAGACAACTGTACTGAAATTTACACAGTACCCTTCAGATACCTGATAGTATCTATCTTTGTAACTTATGCATTACTCTTTTATTATCAATACATCCCAGAAACATTGGTACAGAAAAACAGCATTTAAACAAACCATTTATTATATATGACCTTGTCTTTTTATGCACTAAATTAATTTTACCAAAGTTATTATCTATAAAGTAAAAGAAGGTATGGAACATATCATTTTAATAAACACAAATTCTGTTTTAAAAACCTTTGAAATTTTCCCTAACAAAACTTTTGGCCCCAAGTTGTATCCTCATACATTTTCCCTCCAAAATCCTGATATACACTCACACAAAATACATAAAAAACCTCATAATTTAACAAAAAGTCCAAAAATATACAAACACTAATATATATATATATATATAAATCTAAGGAACAAGACTAAAAATCCTAAGTTTCAAACCTCACAAATTAAAAGACTGAAAAATTGTTTGAAAAAAAAAGGCCTAGGAAACACAAAAATCACAACCTACAAAGACAAAACAGGGTCGGAATAAAAACAGCTATTGCGATAAGAATTGGAAAAACTAAGCTTGTGTCGTCTGCTGCGTATGGATCAACCGTTTTTGGTCCAGATTTATACTTGATTCCTTTTGGTTCTTTCTTATCTTCTCGTTCTTCAAATGGTAATTCTTCATCTTCTCCAAAGTGATCTTCCTCATCCTCTCCTTCCTCGGTTTGCCATGGGAGAGGCGGTAACTTTGGAATATCTGTCAAGAGGCAGATAAACTCAAATGACAATTCAGTTGTGACCAGAATGATCAATGTCAGTTTATAAAAGACAACGTTCACTAGTAGGTCTACATGCACCTCATAAAAATATATGAATAAGCAGTAATTGTAAATAGAACACACTGTTAACAACATTCAACATGTTTACGGAAAACTAATGTTTGATGAATGGTTTCAACCTTATAGAGGAATATCATGTTTATTGTTTCATATGTTAAACTTACGTTGAACAATAATACAGAGTTCTATCAAGTATCATGTTTATACACAAATATGGACAATTAGATTAGATAAGTAAATGGCACTGAATATTCTTTTATAAACAGATTACTACTCATGCATTTGTAACTTTTAAGCCTTGCCAATGTCCTGATTTTTAATCATCTAACATGCAATGCTATTAAAACATACTGCAGGGGAATATTTTTCTTGAAAGCATTAAATCTCTTCTGTCAAATCTGCTAAAACTTATATAATGAACGACAGGTCAAACTCTTTCACCCCTTCAATTAAAACAAACACCTGGGAGACAATTTCAAATATTTGTGTAAACTCTTAAGAAGATAAAATCCATTTAACACAGAATTATTAAAACAAGTTTGGTAGTTTAAGTTTTTCCCTGAAGCATTATCTTTCCTTAGGAGAAATGGTCCGTCAATCATTCACAGTTAATGCACATTATTATCTCAGGCATTATGATACACAGCTATTTCTATCATCAGTTTAAAAACAAATTTCTTCCACTAAGACACTTAACAGGGTTGAGTGATTTCAATCACAAAAGTGCCTTGATTATTCAGCTCTGGCTTCTGTAATCTTATCCACACAAATAACCTTGGGCTACTTGGCTGTGGTGTGCATGGGAATGGTAGATAAACAATCATTGCTTGGAGTGGAAACACAATACACTAAACATGATGTCGGTTTGGTAATTGCCATACCTGAATTTTCTAATAAACTCAGGTGTCGGGTGTGGGTAGACTTAAAGAGAAACTTTTCGGCATGCCTTTTGATTTCAGACAAAACATTTCTACATGTACTGTTGAAATTTTAGGATTTCTATTTCCCCATCCAGACACAATATTCTTCTCTAATAAAGATCTTGATTGACAATCTCTAACCAAACTGGAATAATTTTGTAAAATGGTCAAGGGGGAAGATGTGAATTGCAGAAGTTATTCTGTGATACGTCCATAGCACTTTGACCACAATCTTAATTACTATAAATATTCTCTTGATTGTTCTTTATCCATAAGCAGTACATCTTTTTTTTTTAACTATGGAACTAGAAAGGTACCGATCTTTAGTTCTTAATTATCTGGATACCTGTAAGGCTGCGATTCTTAACAGGTGGCCTGCCAGACAATCCACTCTGGCCCGCGAACAATAGTTGTAGCAGGAAAAAATATCTGAATGAGATCGGTACAAATCCCAAAATGCTTGTTTATTTTGGAGTTTTCCTAGGCAGATCTGCGCACTATAACATCGCAGCTTATCAAGCAAAATGTTATCTTTAGTTCCGTTATAAAATGGGCAGACTCGCGGCTTGTCAAAGGAAGGCTGATAAGAGAACCGCCAACATCTGGCATACATCCTTCTTATTGCGCTTGCTCTCAACTTGTTTGTATTGAGGGATTGTTTTGACAGGTTTTGTTTGTCACATGATGCTGGTTTTGTCACGCGATTGGCCCATGACGTGAGGCTGTTGTGATATGATGGCCCTTGTACAAAATTAATTAAGGACCTTTGCTGTAGGGCAATCATAAAGTGCAAAACAAAGGCTTAAATGGTTAATTGCAATATTTTGACAGAGTTTGCTAATTTCATTTCAAATCACTTATAAGTCAAAATGGACTAAATGACAAGCCAAACACTCCAAAAATACAATTGTAGATGATTGTTAATGTAAACCTTACCTTCTGGTTTTCCTTTCACAAGTAGAATTGCATTAATCTTTGGATTATCATGGTGCCCCTGAAAACGAAAATATAGGGAGAAAATGAAAGCTAAATGTTTAAGTAATACAATTTTCCAAAAATATACCTGGCTAATTATGGATAAGGATTGCAATATATACCTGACTAATTATAGATAAGCATTGCAAAATATACGTGGCTAATTATGGATAAGGCTTGCAAAATATACCTGGCTAATTATGGATAAAGATTGCAAAATATACCTGGCCAAGTATGAATAAGCGTTGCAAAATATACCTGGCTAAGTATGGATAAGGGTTGCACATGGACAAATTTTAAAAGTATATGTTCTACTTGTAAATCATTTTTTCTTTGATGGTACACTAATCAAGCTTTCAGAAAATGATTTTGCTTTTCTTCTACTGCACTTGGATTTATTTTGTGATGGAAATTTGAGTTGCCCTCTGCTGCAGTTTGCATGCTTCAAAGTAAATCATTATTGGTTGACTATGAAATATAATAACTTCCCTATCACCACTAAAGAATTTTATCCCAAAAGATGAAATATGAAAATCTTGTACCATTTTGAAATAATCACATTGCCATATCCCGTCTGTCACAAAACAAACATGAAAAAGTCATGTACTTTTTACATGCAAAGATTTTTTTTCTTCAAAGAAAAATTCTTATCTTCTATCAAGGTCGCCTCACCTAGGATGTAAAATAAAAATAGCCTTTGTTGTATAGTTGATCTGATATTTTATGTCAAAATCTGTCCCAATCACAATCTGTCATTTTGTCCCATCTGTTTTTTACATCTTAGGTTGATATATTTTGTCCCATCTGTCACATTTCTTTAAATCATCTCTAGGTTGTAAAAGAATAATAAACATAGACTATTTTACTTCTACTACTCCATGTCTTTGTTAATAATAATATAATTGACGAATTTATCAATAAAAAAGTAAACTTTTGGGAACAGATAGCTTTTTTCAAAGAAAGTCATTTTCAAAAAAATGAGCACCATTTTCGTCCCGTCTGTCACGCTGATTTTACTTTGCAACTATACAGTCATTGAATGCTCTAGTTTCATGGATTATTTTTTACTGTAAACTATAGATTGTTTACCATGACTATATACATAAGTTTATAGGTTACATCTCATAAATTGTTTTTGGCAGGTCTAACCCTCAAGTGTGTATGTACATGGATCATACTACAATATGTGACTTGCTTAGTTGCAATTAAAAACAGATATATCTGAGCTACAGAACTTTGTGCTGCTGCTGTATCACCATGTGTTTCACGATGTAAAACCAAATTTCTCCAAATGCAAATATATCATACATCATAAAGAGAAAATGAAATGACAGTACTATTTTTATTTAGCCATGCATAATTCCTGAGTTTCACTTCATTGTTTGTCATGTGATATGTAAGTAATAGCTTAAGTCAATTTTTGTAATATGGGAGTTGCAATCCCTCCATATATGCACAGAGTTGGAAAAAATTATAAAACATCCCAGTTCTGAATAAAGGTGTCGAAAATCTTCCCACAAAAAACTGTGACAGAAATAATACAAATGTAGTAAATACATCTTTATATGCTTCCCTCTTTCGCAATTTAACGTACTATTCAGACTCCTAGCGTTGCTGTTTTATAGAGCGGCCCGCCCTGCCCCACCGTGGGCCCACCCTGCCCCCTGGGGGTTTGCCCTGCCCCCTGGAGTCCGCCCTGCCCCTCATGAGAAAATATATATATATGTTTTTTAAATAGATTTTTGTTATTGTTAAACTTAATATTCCTAATCAACCTCATAAATGAATACCTTACATGGATACAGAACACAGAATGATTGCATAGTAAGCATGTGTCCTGTTTGGCTCATGAATGGTTTTATCAATCAGAATAGTTTCATTCTGAGGTATGATTATAGCTAAAATCCCAGAGCTTCTTCACCATGAAATTGAGCCTTTAAGGGGCCCCTGGACTCCATGCCGAAAAGACGGCAGTGCTTTGCATGCGCATTAATGTGCCCCATACCAAGTCTAGCCCCCTGCCCCTTTTAGAATCAAGCTAGGGGTCTGCTATTCATCGCACAATTACATGGGAGATGTTTTTAGAGCACATATTTACCACATATACTGTTACTTACTGAAGAAATCTAAAAAAGAAATTATTATATGTATTTTTGTACAAGATTCGAAATAATTCAGCTAATATTGACTCTAACTGTCCATATACAATCTACTTTATTAGAAAAATACAGTTATGTAATATCTATATTCATTATTCTAGGGAAAAGAAAGGCCAAAATAAAATATATCTACCGATCAAAGAGTTTAGGTAGAAATATTTAACTAACAAATATTTCATATTGGCCTACCATATATTCCCTAAAAAACGCTCTTGGGGCATTACATTTCAAAAAGGGGGAGGGGGAGCGTTTATCTACAGTTAAATTTCAAATGTACTTACGGTGTACATGGCAACTTCAAGTCTTTTGACTGTATTTTCGGGCTGTTTTACAGTTTTTAAACAAGTTTTGGCTGAAGCCTAGTGTTAAATCACACCAGGGAGTTGGCATAAGCTATTACCAATCAATTTATCTGTGACCTTACGATTGTCACCGCACAAAACCATTGGGGGGGGGGGGGCGTTTATTAGAGTGGGTGCGTTTATTAGGGATTATACGGTAATTGATTTAATTGGAATGTCTTTACAAAGTTTTACCAGAAAACAACAGATTTTGAGGTTTCGAAGCGTGATATGGATTTAGTTTTAACTACTGCACTTATATAACGAATTGAACAATTTTCATCCTATTAACAGGTACATACCTACTAACAACATAATTTGACACAATGCATGTGACATGTGGTTCTTGAAATATGAGCATTTTAAGATTTTAGCATTAAGACCCGCCTACTCATTGATATGTATGACATCACCATCAAAAACCATACGGTACATGTATGGAGAATGGGCTACCTGTGGACTAAATATGACATAAATCCACTTTATCGTTCTTGAGATATTGTGCTTGTTTAAAAGCTCTATTCAGCAAAATCATATAAAGCCCCAGCCACTATGCATATCAATGAAATTCAACACTGTTGTACCATGAACACATACACACTAGCTAACAACATAATTATACCAAATATGAAACAAAACAGAGAAGCGGTTGTTAAAAAATATATACATTTTTATATTTCTATATTTAGCCCTGCTTACTCATTAATATTAATGCTGTCATAAATAAGCTTGCACAGTTTACCGGTTTTGTAACCAAAACTGGTTTCGTGAATCCGCGGTTTCGGTCCGATTCATGTTTTATATTAAAAAAACAAAAAAGCTGAAGTACCGAAAAAAGCAAATCACTACAAAAAAATTCAAAAAGATGGTAAAAATTTGTTTTATTTCAATAAAAAGAAAGTTCATGCTTTGTGTAAGAATGTATTTTGAAGTATCTTTGGATATATTTGTGAAACTAGGTGATATTTATGCAGACTAAATTAATAATACAATTGAGACATGAAAATGATTGGAAATGCAATGCATAGTCATAAATATTACATGCACCTGTAATAACAGGCTCGAATCCACTCAATGTCTCTTCTTTCTGGGCTAATATTTCCACGAACACAACAACTGTACCTTCATTTCTTTAAAATCCCGGTTATTTTAAGTCCTTAACATTCTCTCCTGAGTCCTTTTGTCTTGTAAAATACTTTGTTAATCTATTATAAATTCCGGCTATAATAATATCGCAAACAATTCGACCATTCACTCATAAATTCGCAACCAACCCCGCCCTACAAGTACTGTGTAAGACTACATTAACTACAAGTTACAACACATTATTGGGTATGGGCGCGACAGCCCCTGGATATGAAACTTGTGAATGAATATCATGACTTACGAGTGTGACTTCAGTGCCGTCATTGGTCAAAAAAAAATTACTTTATTCCCACCTTATGTAAATCAGCGTAAGAAGTGATTTTTTCTCATGCACCATGGTCACTTGCACGCCGATAAGCGATAAGGGCTGATAATTTGTTCCTTGATAATGTGTATCATAAACCGTCGCTATGAATAGCAAAGTAAATTACATGATTGTTAAGGGATAACACGATCCAAAACGAAGATAAATTATCCCCATGCTATCAGTATCACACCCCAGGAAGCGGGTATATGATTCACAATTAGATCACAAGAGAAAATTATCACTCATCCCCTCATTTTTTTTTAAATCTTTTCCGGTCTCATTTTCATGTGTAAAATATACTTTTGAACAACTGTCCTGGTCAAAATTGTTCAGTTTTGAAAAGAACGAAAAATTGAATGCATTTTATTTTTAAAATTTCTTCCATTCTCTGTAATTATGTTTACTCATAAAAGCATTAGCCGTGGAATCTTTTGTTCCAATCACGTGTGTACAGTATGTAATTGACCCATGGCATGTGTAATTAGCTTGGGGGTACAAGCTCAAATGATTTCATTGGTTCGAAGTAGAGCGAGTTTATATATGTTTTTTGCGGACCCGTTAGGTGATAGCCTGTTGGTATGCATAAATTAATAATATCTCTGCATTCCGCTCTGCATATTGTTTTACAGGTAGAAAGAACAAACAGAATGTTCAAATATAGATGTGTTTTGCAGTTTTATACAATTCTGAGTGACCAAAAATATTGCTTATCATTGTTAAATGTTTCAAATCAATGTAGAAACTAAAAATATTATCTGCAAAGTGCCGAAGACTTTACTTGGGTACGCGGCCTGTATTGTAAAAATAAAATGTTTTCATACTGTAGCTCCTTGCCGAAACCAAAGAGCTTCCACACATGAAGAGCTGACGGTCGTAAAGCGTAGCCTCCAACAAAGAAACACCGACAAAACCCCCCCTACACAGCTCTAACTTAATCCTCTGCAAATTCACTTAACACCCACATCCCATGGGCCCCATAAAAGTCCCTTTGAAACAATGTGTGTAGCTGCTGAGAGCGCTAAAGCAAGTCAGCAAATTACGTCATTACTATACTCAGGTCATTTTGAAGTGACCTGTGCCTTACGTTATACGGCTGCGCAGTGTGTATTTTGCCATAGTTTCTCAATGAAAATCATGTGCAGTTGTAGAGCAAGTCGTTACAAAAGTACTAAAAAAAAACACCAAAATTGATCACATTTTTTAACGGTAAGTTATCTTAATATTTTGGTGACATTTATGGTTACTAATTTAAGCAAATTTGGGAAAATAGCTTGCCTAAATTATGTTTTTGGGGTTATTTCCTTCAGGTTCCTGCAAATGACGCTGGGTCAAGTTGGCTTGTTTACCTTTCTTCATGCACTTCTGACAGCGCTTGCATGTGTGCAATGTTGTCCAATAAAAAAAATCGCACTTTTTGGTCAGATTTTCAGGTTGTTTCCATGGCAACTACTTTTTACCCAGTGTTATATTAAAAAACGTTTGGAAATTGTTAAATAATTGAGTCTTAAAATAGTAGAAATAAATAAGATTAAAAATCGAAGGCCAAGAAAGTGATACTGATGATACTAGGCCCTACTGGTGTTAATACTGCAGTGCTACCTCTATCAAGATAGTGTGCCAGGAAAGGCCTTGAGCCTATCTCAGAAAACAAACTTAGACCCATTCTAGGCCTAGGCCCTAGATCTAAAATAATTATAAACACTTTCTGTAGCATTTAGAATGACATATTTTGATATATGATTCCCTTTTGTTTTTTATTTCAGTGGTTGGTGAAGGACTTCCTCGGCTTTTTGTCAGAATGGCAAGCAGAGATCAGGAGCTGTTGGTATCAGTAAGAAGGAGAAGCAGAGGTACATAAGTTGTGTTACCTCAGAAAGATTTCACGTAACAGGTGTGTTAAAGATTATTTTGTTTCAAGAAATGAATGCCTATGGATGCCTTCTGCTGTTTGGATGCCTTCTGCTGTTTGGATGCCTTCCGCTGTTTGGATGCCTTCCTCTGTTCGGATGCCTTCCGCTGTTCGGATGCCTTCCGCTGTTCGGATGCCTTCCGCTGTTCGGATGCCTTCCGCTGTTCGGATGCCTTCCGCTGTTCGGATGCCTTCCGCTGTTCGGATGCCTTCCGCTGTTCGGATGCCTTCCGCTGTTCGGATGCCTTCCGCTGTTCGGATGCCTTCCGCTGTTCGGATGCCTTCCGCTGTTCGGATGCCTTCCGCTGTTCGGATGCCTTCCGCTGTTCGGATGCCTTCCGCTGTTCGGATGCCTTCCGCTGTTCGGATGCCTTCCGCTGTTCGGATGCCTTCCGCTGTTCGGATGCCTTCCGCTGTTCGGATGCCTTCCGCTGTTCGGATGCCTTCCGCTGTTCGGATGCCTTCCGCTGTTCGGATACCTTCCGCTGTTCGGATGCCTTCGCTGTTCGGATGCCTTCCGCTGTTCAGATGCCTTCCGCTGTTCGGATGCCTTCCGCTGTTCGGATGTCTTATGCTGTTCGGATGCCTTCTGCCGTTCGGATGCCTTCTGCCGTTTGGATGCCTTCTGCCGTTTGGATGCTTTCTGCCGTTTGGATGCTTTCTGCTGTTTGGACATCTCTGATAAGCATAATACCTCAGTTTTAGAGTGTGCCATAGAAAAGGCTCTGTGTGTGATATAGACTGAACCACACACTCTACCATGTTGTGTTCTATTCAACATCTGATTGCTCCTTCAACCTTCTTTGGATCACAAGTAATTTACTAACTTAGACCTTTTCCATCATTAACAATGTTGTTGTATGAAAATGAAGAAAATTTAAAAATCATTTACATTTGAGAAAATCTTATTCTTCCTCTCTCCTCCCCCTTCCCCCTCCCCCCAAAAAATAAATAATAATAATAATAATAATATAAAAATAATAATAATAATAATAATAATAATAATAATAATAATAATAATAATAATAATAATAATAATAATAATTTCAATAATAATAATAATAATAATAATAATAATAATAATAATAATAATAATAATAATAATAATAATAATAATAATAATAATAATAATAATAATAATAATAATAATAATAATAATAATAATAATAATAATAATAATAATAATAATAATTTCAATAATAATAATAATAATAAAATATAAAATAAATAAGTAAATAAATGAATAAAAGCAAAAACTCATTGTTTTTTCACATCAATGTTACAAGTTTCATATACTGGGGTTTATTGAAGAAATCAGCATTAGAAACCCAAGTTATAACAGTTGTTGTTCTCTTTTTCTTTCATAATGAACTCATTTGTCGAAATTACAAAGGAATTGCTGAAGTAGAAGGTAAGACATATGTGCTAAGTGATAAGTTCAACCAGGAACCCATTGAAGAATTCTTTGGTAAACAGCTTGGAGCCAGAGGTTCCCATGACAACCCAACAATGGAGCAGATTGAAAATCACATGCTAAACTAATGTTGTTGCAAGTAGAAATCAGGGCATTAAGAGGCAATGTAACTGTCAGTCAACCAAGTGAGGCAGAAATAAGTGATGATCCTCTGCCAAACAGGAAAAGGTGGTCAAATATCAGATAGGCCTAATATCAGATAAAGTGCATTAGCCCTTCTGTAAATTATTTTCCTAATATCATTATAGATCTGATGTTTATACAAATCTGACTGATTTTGTTATCATACTAGTAGGCTATCAACAATTACAGAGGGAATCTGGTTTTGAGAAAGTTGCTTGACATCCTGATGCTTATTGTGCTTCATACTTATAATACCACTTCCTCAGCGATTATTGATTGGATTAGTATGTGCAAATATCTTGGGGTTCGCAAAATGAGACAACATCAACCTGCTTCTGTATGTAAATCATCATTGAATGTGTTGAATTATTGCATTCACAAAAACTTGACTAGGGGCGAGCAAAAAAAAATATTAAAAAAATACATATTGATGGAATGGCTTTTGCTTATGCTTTCTTGCTTTTGATTATGTTATTTTTTCAATTGTAAGGCAGTTTTATTATGTATTATGCAGTGTCTTGTGCAAAATATTTATTGCACATAAATAGTTAACTTATGTGTATCTTGTTGATTCTTATAGAAAAAAAGAAAGTTAAATGATAAATGCAAGAGTGTAATATAAGGTTTATTTATAAGTTTATTGGCTTTCACCATTTTAGAAAGGTAAATTGTGTCTCGAATCTTTAAACTTGTTCGTTCTTAATTTGATAGGGAAGTTTTATGGAAACTTACTTCAACCGATTTCACATAAAATATTTAATGTGGCTATTAGTCTTAAGCTGTTCAGATTTTACAGCAAATGTTATCAATATGGTAATGTAGAAAAAGATGAATATCTACAGATAAACTCAAAGTAAATCAAAAGGGAAATCCGATTACACACAACAAAGGCACACAACAGAACTTGATTTAATTTGGTTGGTGATGCTAGTAGGTGCCTTTCGAAATGTAAACACTAAAGGTTTCATTAACATTTGCAGAGCAACTAGTACTGTATAAATGCTATATGCTATAAATAAATGAGAGTACACACTTTCATTGTTTCAAGTATGATATTATGAAGTTGAGGTTGAGAAGCTTCGAAGAGAGACAGGAAGAGTTGTATTATACGTGGGCAACAACTTACTGTTTGAATTATTTGTTAGGTAAAATACAAGTTGCATGCACTATATCCCAGGAAAGAAGTAGGTATTTAAGGTCTTCAACAACTTAGAATTCAGGTTCAACAGTAATTTTTCTTTAACCTACAGTATCTTCTTCTGTTCACTGTACAGAATTGGAAAGATATTAATTATGAGAAAATGTCAGTTTCATTTATAAGAGAATTTAGTTGTGTGTCAATTACATGATGTATTTAGAAATGTATTTGAAAATGTAATAACACATTTTACTCTGCTTATGTTTAGTCTTTCTTCAGTTTGTAACATTTAACATGATTGGTTTGTGGGTGAAATGCATATCATAATTGGATACCTTTGGAATGATCAGTTTCTATTTTTCCTGGTAAGAAGTGCTGCAAAATTCATAATCGTTTATTTTGCATTTATGGAGATCAATCTTAATACTTGAGTATTCTTCATATTTTTTGCAGAAGTTGATCATATTTTAATAAATCTTGTTTTGACTACTGAATTTGCTTTCTATTGTCCTTTTTGGTTTTGGTAGAGGTGGGAATTTATACCTAGCTGGTATATACTGTTGTCCTTTAAGGCTATGAGGTAAGGCCTTTAAGGCAAAATTTTCACAAAATCCTGAATTTCATACAGTCACTTTCTCAAGACCACCAAACAAATAGAGCTTTCAGGGGCCTGGGGCCCCTATAGACTGAATTTGAGGGGGACAAAGTGAAAGGTGCCCATTGGCCTGGTCCTCTCTCAGAATTCATCAAATGCTTCATTCCTCACCTCAATAAACAAGTCAGAATTGGTCAATGTCAGTCAGAGTTGGTACTCGTCGCAGTGGGTAAATATCACATACTGTACAGTATGGCCAGTACTCATTGTAGTGGGCAAATGTCACATAGGGTGGGTACTCCTTGTAGTGGGTAAATGTCACACAGAGTGGGTACCTGGCCTCTTGTGTTTGATAAAAGCCCTCTGCACTTCATTCCCACCCCGTGAACAAGTCTGATTTGAATTTGATCAATATCAAGAGTGGGTACTCCTCGTAGTGGGTAAATGTTACATAGATTGACAGATTGATTGATAGATTGTAGTGGGTAAAAGTCACATAGGGTGACTTATTGTAGTAGGTAAATGTCACACAGGGTGAGTACCTGGTCCTCACTTGTGTTCAACAAAAGCCCTTGGCACTTGCTTTATTCCCACCATCCCCGTGGACAAATCTGGCTCGGAATTTGTCAATGTCAGAGTGAGTACTCACAGCGAGTAATGTAAAGCCTACATACTGTTTGGCAAGTACCCAGCTAGGGCTGTAATTCTCATTTGGAAAGTGTGTGTGGAAGAAAGGGGAGGGGGAGGGGGGTTGGCCTCTTATCAAAAAAGTGTGGAGACAAGAGGAAAATTCTCCCCCAAATGTACTGATTTTGTTTTTTGTTTTTTTTGAAGTGGTAGAAGACATTTGCCTGGGTACATGTGATATTGTAAGTCAGAAGACAAAAGCCTCTTTTCTTTTCCGTAAGCCTGAATATCGTTCACTTTAGCAACTAAAACTGCCAAGAAATGTAGGCCTTTTATAACAGTACAGAGTTTACAACAGCTGGACAAACTAAGTACATATGTACTGTGTATATACAATGCGTTACACACAAGTTGGTACACCTATTGGATAACCGGGCCATCTCCACGAGAGCACAAAGCGCATGTTGTGAAGTGATTTAATGAAGGGTTTTCCAGGATTTTTTACGACTTCCGAGAAGTGATTTAGGGAGTTTTACGCCGGCGGCTACACACATTGATATAAACGTTTTACAATCGTCCGCTCTCCATGTGTGGAAGCTCTTTGCTGACACAAGGCCCAGTTTAAGTATGGATTACAATGTAATTCACTTAAATTTTCAATCATGATGTAATCAAATCACATATAGTATTATGCTTATAGAGATTGCAGGCAATACACATTTATTTTTTCATTTTCATGAAGAAAATACGAATTTGGTGGGGAGTGGGATACTACTTTTCACTAGTGGGCATTTTCTTTTCTGTACACTCCCATTCGTGCAGTTTTGGCGAATACCATATAAGGCTACAGGGCGGGATACGTTGGTGGCTCAAGTATAATTAAAAATGCCACTGCAATGCACAAACGGGGTCAATATGATTAAAGGCATAGCAAGAAAGATTATTGAACTTGGAAAAATAACAGAGAGGTATGCATGATTAATGATTTTGTATTTATTTTTGGTTGAACTTAAGAGGCCTGTCCTTGTTAATATTTCAAAGAAATGTTGAGTATCAAGTGGGTGGGATCTCAACTGCAAGATTTTCCCACTGTAGGCTATATGCAAATAAGCAATTGTACTGCATAATCAAGTATACGATGATGCATTCAGAGGCTTAATTTGTGTCTATTTTACAACTACCCGACAAATTTCTTTCCTTTATACATGAAAACAAATTTGAAATCGTCACTAAGAATAGAAATCGTGAGCAAATAAGGGCATATAAGTGGCCGTTGACACGGCCTTTTTCATAGCTTTTTTACCTGACTGCCTTGGAACATCGGGAACTGTTTAATGCCTTTCGGACCTAGACTGACAAAGGCAAAAAGAGGTAAAATCGGCATCATTTGAGGGGCAAATGGGGTAATAAATGTTTGTTTGTTTGATAAAGGGCTTAACGGCACCATGACAATAAGGGTCAAATTGTGCCTGAGAGCTTAGATCATTCTAGAGGTAGGAAGGAAAGAAAACAGGGGGAGAATGAGGGAAATATAAGAACTAAAAGTCAGAAAGCTTGGATTAAGAGAGGAGGTGCATGGGTGTAGAACAACAACAAAAAAGTAGAGGGGGAGGGAGGGGGGTGGAAGAGGAGGACTAAATATGGTTGTAGAGGGAAGCAAGATAAAGGAAGCAGATCATTTTATCCGGAGGGTTTTTCTGGAAGAACTCGGCAATTGAGTTGTGGGGAGCAAGAAAAGCTCTGGAAAGGTTGTACAGGGGGAAGCAAGCAGAACATGATGGATTGTGAGGGTGCAATGGCAATTGTTGCAGAGGGGTTGGGGGGGGGACCAATAAGGAGGTGGGAGTGAGTGAGGTGGGTGTAACCTATTCTAAGATGGAAAATATGAATGTTGTCGACATGAGAGAGGTTGTTGATGGTGGGTTTGATCGTAATGGTGGGCTGGATGACGTGGAGGTTGTTATTAATTTGGGAGTCCCATGAGGTTTGCCAGCTATCATGAACAAGGGAAGCAATGAGTGGATTGATGACAGAAAGGAATTTGGGAAATAGGGTACGGGGAGGTTGAGGGCAAGCTTAGCGGCTGCATCAGCCCTGTCATTGCTAGGGATGCCAACATGAATGGGTATCCAGAAAGAAAAAAAATACTTTACCTGCAGAGGGTGGGTGATTGGAGTTTCTGGAGGAGGAAGTGGGATGTGAAGTTATCCCATTTAAGACTGAGTAAAGAAGTAAGAACAGCCTTGGAGTTGAAGATGATGGCAAAGTGGCTGAACAGAGCGTACTCAAAAAAGTTGAGGGCGAGGAGGATGGCCTTTGCCTCGGCTGAAAAGATGGACAAGTAGTCGGGAAGTCTGCTGTGGAGGGAAATAACTTAGATGACAGCAGCAGCAGCTGTCTTGTTGCTTTCCTTGGAGCCATCAGTAGAAATGGAGGTGTAGTTTGACAGTTGGTCTTTGATTTGGTTGTGGAGATTGATGAAGAGGTTAGGGTGGGTTTGGGTTTGTGATGAGTGGAGGCCCAGGTGGATAGAAGGGAGGTTGGTGGCCCAAGGAGGAAAGGTGGGCCAGGAGAAGGTGCCAAGAGTTGCGGGGTTGATAATAAGATGGAGGTGGTCTGATTTAATGCGTAAGCTAAAGGGAGGGAATAGGGTTTTAGTCCTATCAAAGAGGGTGGAGAAATTGGGATACCTAATGAGGTTGTAAACAGGGTTCTGGGTGTTGGTGAGGACTCTAAAAGCATAGGAGGCTAAGCTTTCTACATCTAAGAAGAAAGGGGAGAGTTGTTGGCTTCAACATGAAGGCTGGTGATTGAGGAGGTCCTGTAGGCACCTAGACAAAGCCTAAGGGCTTCGTTTTGGATGGTGTTGATGTGGTTGAGGTATGAGTTGTGAGCGACACAGTAGACAATATTGCCGTAGTCAAGCTTGGCATGAATGGTAAGCCTGAAGATTTGAGAAGAGCATGGCGGTTCGCACCCCAAGTAGTGTTGGAGAATGTTGAGGGAGCTGTTGCATTTCTGTTTCAGGTTGGTGATGTGTTGCTTGTAGGAGAGCTTAGGGTCTAGACATAAACCCAGGAACTTTCTGTCTTCAACTTTAGGGATGCGATTGTCATTGAGCAGGAGGTTTGGGTTGGGGTGGAGGGTTGTTGAATTGACAGAAGTGCATGTAGACTGTCTTGTCTTTGGAGAATTTAAAACCGTTATTGTTGCACCAGACTTGCAGCTGGTTGAGGCTGATTTTGAATCTATTTTCTACAAGAAGAAAGCTAGGAGAAGAGTAGAAGATGATGAAGTCGTCCACATAGAGGGTACGTTTGATGTTGGGGCCATAGTTGTCCGCAATGTCATTAATGCTCAGGTTGAAGAGAGTGGAGGAGAGGATGCTGCCTTGGGAGACACCCTCTACTTGGGAGTAGGGGTTGGAGAGGGTGTGGCCAATACGAACTTGGAACTGCCTGGGTGAGAGGAAGTTTTGAATAAAGATGTGGAGGTGGCCTCTGAGGCCGATGGTGTAAAGTTTGCGGATAATGCCGTATTTTCAAGTAGTGTCGAACGTTTTATCGAGGTCAAAAAAATGGCAATGAGGTGTTCCTTTTTTGCAAAGGATTCCTGGATAGTGGTGTCGAGCGTAATTAACTGGTCTCGGGTATTGCAACGTTTCCGTTAAAGTTTATTAATACTTTATAATTTATTTATATTCCGTTAAAGTTTATTAATACATTTCATTTATAAATGTCTCCGTAATCATTTTCAATATTATTTACAGAAAATACTGTGATATAAACATGGTTAGCTGCTATCATATAACAGTGCATATAGTTACTGCAATGCACTTCAGGTTTTTTAGGGCTTGTTTACATTACGGGTAAAAACTGGTCTCCGGTTAAAACTGTTTTTTTGTTTTGGAAACTGACTGGTTTTACGGCGGGGCAAAACCGTGGAAGCTTAGTCATGACATATTTATTATTTTTTATATCTCTTTTCACACGACATAAAATATGCCTCTCGCGACATATCGTAATACTAAAAACTACTTAATCGAGAAATTTTCGCGCAACTAGGCTAGGCTACTGTACTTCGTACGTTACAATTCTAACGTTACAGTACTTAATCTAAAAGTCAAGTTTAGTCCATTAGAAGAAATGTGCAAAATAATCGTGCAACATAAAAACGACTAATTGAAAATCGTGCTCCGTCACCACACACTGGTACGCGCTGATGTACTGTAAGTTGGCAAAAAGAAAGAAAAGAAAAATTGGTCTAGAATGTGCCACTCAGGCTCTCACTTTGATGATTCATGGTCACGTTGGCTGAATTACCAAACACATGCGTGATGAACGTAATAGTCACGGATCATGTCGCTGCTAGATCTGCAAATAATTTTTTCTTGCGTTCAACATATCATGGAGTAAATTGTAACTCCATGATCATATAACGTTAGTGATATTCACAATTTGTGTCTTGAGTCAGTTTTCTTGAAAAGTATCGCGATACTACGATATATCGCGTTATTTTTCTCCACAATAATTGATAGGTAATAAAAACATGTCGTGACAGCACTAATTAATATGCATGACATCACCACCAAAAACAATAGGGCACATCTACGGACCATTTGCTATTATTGTACCACATACTGTATGACATGAATCCGGTGTACCATTCTTGAGATCTATCGTGTTTACTAGCTAGCGTCACACATACATACACATACATACAGTACATACATACTGTACATACATACACACACACGCCATCATGACCGCATAGGTTCCCGATGCAATTGCATCGCAACCGAAAATGATTTCTTATTCTAATCTACCATACTATTTCTTAGCAATCACTACTACTGTACATACTGATCTAAAAAAAGCATTATTTTATTTTGAATTTCAAGGCTTAGGGTGCAGCCAATTGAATCATTACTAATTCTAAATCTTCATAGCCTGCTGAAAGCAGTGAGATAAGTTTGATCAACATCATTAAATACACTTTATACTGTATGCTGCTTACACCAGGGTTAAATACCTCATTGAAAATTTCCTTACCCTTTAACTTACCTTGACAAATTCAACAATTAAAGCCCCACCAAACGTGGTATGGTCCCCTTGCACTTTGAGCTTTCCTTTTGAAACTGTGAACGGAATAATCTCATCATGTGCAGCACCAAGACCAACTTTGTCGTAGATGTCCAAGTCACTAATGACTGTTAATTCATCGTTGAGAACAACGTCAAATACCTGGGAGAAGAGAACAGAGGGAAGATTAAAAGGTGACATGGACGGTACTGTAGATAAAGTCGAGAAGCCCCAAGCTTCCTTCTTGCTTCAGTTTTGATTATTTGTACATGTATGACAATTTTCAGTAATTGTGTTTATTTGTTTGTCACCAAAAAAAAGCCTGCAAGCTATAATATTCTGAAATTTAAGGCATCAGGTACAGAGAATGGAGTGATGATTGATGGCTTGTCACAAAATTTCAAATTTGTCACATGTCTCAAATGTCACATAATTTTTGGCACCTTTTGCACAGAGGGTCACATCAGTTTTGCCTTTGTCACATTTGATTGGCATAGATTCACACATCATGACTAGTTGACTGGTGATACTAATAGAAACAATTATTTTGTTATGTCCGAGTGTTTCATGAAACATGGAATCCACCAGGTGCTAAAATGCAGCATCAAATTACCAATGAGTGTAAGAGAAGGAGTGAAACATGTCACAAAATGTCAGACAAATTTTAATACAGCTGTTTATTTTCATTTTGTCACATTTTGCCACAAAATTTCAAAATGTCAGATTTTTGGACAATGAAATTTTGTAACAAAATGTCACCACGTAAGGACGCTTCTTCTCTGCAGGTGATATGCTAAAATCTTTTGAAAAGTAAAATGAAATCATGGAATGTTAAGTGCAAATCAAGTGCTATTACCTTAATTTTTGATATAATATTGGTTATCATTTAATCCAGTTTTATTGTACTAAAGAAGAGTATTGAGTTTTATTACCAATATATACTGTACATACAGTATACATACAGTATATATACAGTATATATACAGTATATATACAGTATCTATATATTTTTTAAATTCACATATATCTGGCCTTTAACATTCATCTAAATTTTATGGACGAATTTGACCGTTGTTTTTGCCCAATCAAGTTACCCCTGTTAAAAACTAATTGAGTTGTTAACGTAACATGTAAGTACAGTATCTAGCGATTGCTGACCATGCAAGAATTTACACCAGAGAATCTTGGTAAAATGAAATAAAATCTTTGTGAAAATTGTTTGTGAAGACAGATTTTGTATCACAGAAACATAGCTCTCTCAACTTCTCTGACAACCAGAACATCAATGATGTTGAAGCTCAACTTTATCACAAAAATGTCCAAAAGAGTAGTAATGATATCAAAGGAAGATGAAATGAGGAGTTGCCATTTTCAAGTCAAGTTTTGCATCAAAAAAAATAAATCTATGGTTTACCATCGTTTAAAAGTATTTTGTAAGCAATATATTTTTTGCAATATTTCCATTGATTAAACTCTAACATTGTACACTTCAACATAAAAGCTGGTGATTGGGGAGATCTTGTAGGCACCTAGACAAAGCCTAAGGGCTTCATTTTGGATGGTGTTGATGTGGTTGAGGTATGAGTTGTGAGCGACACAGTAGACAATATTGCCGTAGTCAAGCTTGGCACAAATGGTGAGCCTGAAAATTTTAAGGAGAGCATGGCGGTTCGCACCCTTAATGGTGTTGGAGAGAAGGCAGAGAATGTTGAGGGAGCTGTTGCATTTGAGTTTCAGGTTGGTGATGTGTTGCTTGTAGGTGAGCTTGGGGTCTAGAGTGAGACCCAGGAATTTTGTATGTTCAACTTTAGGGATGCGATTGCCATTGAGCACAAGGTTCGGTTGGGGTGGAGGTTGTTGAAATGACAGAGTTGCATGCAGACTGTCTTGTCTTTGGAGAATTTAAAACCGTTATTGTTGCAACAGACTTGAAGCTGGTTGAGGCTGATTTGGAATCTATTTTCAACAAGAGGAAAGCAGGGGAGGAGTAGAAGATGGTGAAGTCGTCCACGTAGAAGGTACGTTTAATGTTGGGGCCAAGGTTGTCCGCGATGTCATTAATGCTCAGGTTGAAGAGAGTGGGAGAGAGGATGCTGCCTTGGGGGACGCCCTATTCTTGGGGGTACGGGTTGGAGAGGGTGCGGCCAATACAAACTTGGAACTGCCTGGGTGAGAGGAAGTTTAAATAAAGATGGGGAGGTGGCCTCTGAGGCCGATGGTGTAAAGTTTGCAGATAATGCCTTATTTCCAAGTAGTGTCGAAAGCTTTCTCGGGGTCAAAAAAATGGCAATGAGGTGTTCCTTTTTTGCAAAGGATTTCCGGATAGCGGTGTCGAGCGTAATGAACTGGTCTAGGGTATTACGACGCTTCCGGAAGCCGCTTTGGTGAGGGGAGAGGATTCTGTTGGTCTCAAGGAACCACTTTAGTCTCTGATTAATGATGCTTTCCATAATTTTACAAAGACAGCAGGTGAGGGCGATGGGGCGGTAGCTAGAGGGGTCGGTACTGTCATTCCTCGGTTTAAGGACGGGGTTGACAATAGCTGTCCTCCAGATAGGGGGAAAGGAGTGTGAGGACCAAATGTGGTTAAGGATGGTGAGTAGGGTAGTGGTGGCCTTGATGGGGAGGTTTTCAGGAACTGGTAGTGGATGTTATCTGGGCCCTTAGAGGTGCAGCCAGCATCGTGGATGGCTTGGTTTAATTCAAAAAGGGTGAGAGGGGTGTTGTAGCTCTTGGAGTTGTCGGAGGAAAAGGTGATACTCCGGGCTTCATCGCGAGCTTTTTTCAGTTTTGAAGGCATTCGAGTAGTTGGTCGAGGACGGGATGTTGCTGAAAGAGGCTGCGAGGTGATTAACGATGTCCTTTTTCGCAGTGAGAAGGTCACCATTCTAGGAGAGATGAGAGATGGGAGATTTGCCCACTCTGCTGTGGAAGCTGTTAACCATTTTTCAAATCTTCTTAGTAGGGGTGATGGTGGTGAGAGAAGATATAAAGTTGTTCCAAGTGTTGGTTTTACTGTCCTTGATAGTGCGTCTGGCCTTGGCACAGCTAATGCAAAAGAGGTTAAGGTTGTGGGTGGTCGGGTTAGTTTTAAAGTTCCTGAGGGCTCTTTACCTGTTCTTGATGGCGGTTTTGCAGTCATCAGAGAACCAGGGAGATGATTAGGGGGTTTGGAGGTTTTGGGAATTGAGCAGGTGGCGATGTTGATAAGGATATTACTGAAGTTTGACATGGGATCCTCATCCTCGAGGAGATGGGGGAGAGGTGTGAGTCACAGAGGATTTCAAAAAGAGGCCAGTCAGCCTTCTCGAGGTTCCAAATGGGAGTGTGGTCAGTAGGGGTTTGAAGGTTGGAGTGTATAAGAAGAGAGTAATGATCACTACCACAGATGTCAGCAGTGATCACTACCACATAGGTCAGCAGTGACTCTCCAGTTAAAATCAAGGAGGTTGGGAGAACAGATAGACAGACAGGTCAATACAGGTAAGGGAGCATGTGGCAGGGTGAAGGTAGGTCGGGGAGTTAGTGTTGAGCAAGGAGAGGCTGTGCTGTCGAAGAGCATTTTCGATGAGCTTGCCTCTGGGGTGGTGGTAATAGAGCCCCACAGAGGTTTGTGAGCATTGAAGTCACCAAGATAGATGAAGGGGGAGGGGAGCTGAGAGATGAGGTTGTTAAAGCTGGTTGGCTAAATGTTGGTGTTGGAGGGGAGATAGATATTGCAAAGAGTGAAAATTTTGTGGAGGGAGATAGATATACAGATGACCTGAAGTTCGGTGTGTACATGAACAGGGCTGTGTGGGATATTGTGTCTAACGAGAATGGAGATGGCTGGTGTGAGTAGTCAGCTGAAGGCAATTATTTACACATCATAGCATAACATAACAAGATTACGGGCTAAGAAAGGTTAGTCACCCCATAAAAATCCCAAACTAACACCATCACCACCACAAAAAAAAAAAAAAAAATCAAAGACGCCCAGAGTTAGTAAACAACTTATCAATGTTGACTTTGAAATTGTGAACAAAATTGGTGCTAACTACCCACTCAGGCAAATCATTCCCCTCATTAACGACTCTTTGCAAAAAGCTAAAACGCTGAATATCTATCCATGAGAACTCTTTGGTCAACTTCAAACTGATACCACATGTCACATGAGGATTAGCTGAAACATGCAAGAAATAACAGAAAATCTAAGCATAACTACCAGATAGGAACTTACAAACCTGAATCATATCGCCACATACTCTTCTCAACGCAACCGTGGTCAAACCAAGAATTCACAACCTAGATCCATAACAAAGATTCCTTGCTTCGGGAATAAGTCTAGTGGCTCTTGGCTAAACCTGCTCCAAAATTAATCTATCCCCTTCTCATAAAAGAGACTCCAAGCCTGAATAGCATACTCAAGGTGAGGCCTGACTAACTGCTTATACAAATTGAGAAGAACCTCTCTACCAAGAAAACAAAAATTTCTTTTAATCAAACCAAGCATATTGATTGCCCTTGCAGCTGCTAAAGCACACTGTTTAGGTTTCAGATTGCTAGTAATGACAACACCTACTGTAGATCCCTTTCTTGATCAACACAACCAATATTTGAACCATTCAGCACATATCTTCCAGATTTGACTGCAGATTTTTATGAAAATGAAAATTCCTATATTTCAGGTATGCAAACAGTAAATGTGTGGAAAATTTCATGCTCGTCAAGTCTGTCAAATTTCAAAAGTCTTTGGTCAAAAACCTCTGACTAGATACTTTCATAAATAAGAGACAAAAGCTAACAAAAAGTTCCCATTTTATAACCCCAATTTCATTGAGCTAACAAAGATTTAGCATTAGACAAAAGTATGATCCAAAAACTGATCACTATTTTTAAAAATGTTGCTGACCCACAATTTATATTATGGTTTGTATTGGTAAATGTGGGCATTATCTTACATGGTCAGCAATCGCTAAATACTGTACTTACTTGTACTAAGTTAACAACTTAGTTAGTTCTTAACAGGGGTAACCTGATTGGGCAAAAACAACGGTCAAATTCATCCTTAAAATTTAGATCAATGTAAAAGGCCAGATATATGTGAATATAAAGTTAAACTATAAGTACAATGCAACTTTTCTTTTTGGTCTAAATATTTACACAATTACCGACAAGCCAATTAAGTACTGCAGCGCAAGTAACGTAGTACAGTAGTAATTTATTGGTGCTGGGTCAGGCAAAGATTCCGTTTAAGTTAATGTTTGCTTTCAATATTTGCTTTCAATACTAAGTACAGTACTAATTAGCATTAGTTTGAGGCCTCACAGCATTCATGACGAACTCTGTGATCATTAGATGAAATGTGAATTCCTCGATCAAATCAAAAGAGGGATTACCTGAAAAAATAAATAGGAATGGTCCTTGGCCAAATTAAATAGGCCTAACATTTAAACAATCAAGCTGTTTTTATTGTAAAACCTAAATTTAAGTTAAGGTGCATAACTTTATTTTTTCTATTACGTCACACCTAATGTACACATTTCATCCTAGTACGAATCTTCATACTCCAACTCAAGCGCTCTGAATCTCTGATTTCGAGTATGGACATTTACATACATAAAAATTTTACGCGCGCAAAGTCAATGGGCAGTGTGTGTTTTAAAAAAAATTGCCCAGGAATTCTGCGCAACTTGATTTTCAGTATGAAGACTTCCATATTTTAACATGAAAATCAGCACACAGAAACTTGAATTGGTTTTACACCTTGTAAATATCATAATAACTTAATTGCTTTCTTACACGGATACACATTTTTCATTCAAAAATAAAATTTCAACAGATTTTCTGTGAGCATCTTGACAAAACTGTGATACTCACATAAGCAGTTTTCCAACCAATAGGATAGGACGCCTGCATAAGGAAATGATTGACATAATTTGAGTGCGTATCTGCATCGCCTGTGTAACCTTGAGCATATGAATGCACCGATGTGCGTACTACGTGCATGTTATAATGTTGGCGCATACAATTTTTATGTATAAATATTAAATAAAGAACAAGGGCATCGGGGTAGTTAAATTCGAAGAATTATAATAGTGCATAACAATGCAATTGTCACATCTTGAAGCTAACAGGCAGTGTGGTCTTTTGTTGTATCTGTGCCCGTTTTGGCCCCTCCTTTTTCAAATCATGTGCACGCATTTGCAACATTAGTTGCAATGCTAACGTCCTGTACACAAAACACTTAATTTCTTCCTGAAAATTGACAATTTTTACCCTTTTTCACAAGGAATTAAAAAATCTACCAAAACGTAAGTTAAAAAAAGTTATTCAGCTTTATGTTACATTGGCAAAAAGTTAAGGGCGTCAGTGTTAATTTTCATGCTCTTTTGTGACCACTGTATTGTAGAAGAAGTTATGTAGGTTATTAACGTTAGCGATCGTGTCTAACACTTACTACTTTCATCCTAGTTTAGCTCATGTGGAGCTCATCAGGATTACTTCATGAAGTAGACCTATCTATATTCGGCTTATATCATGATTGATTTCCAATCAATACAAAATGTAAAAATATTCTTGGCTTGGTTTGCTTACCTTTTCTCCAGTTGCCTTGAACCAGACTTCTGAAAATTTCAGCACTAGTACATAGTCGCCATCATCATCAATAGGAACTTCGTAACTGAACGATTCAACATGGTACCTCTCAGTTTGGTACAGTATAGCATCCTGTAATGGGACGCGCTGAATATTGAGATTTTTACCGTGATCAGAAGACGTCCCCACGCCGAGCCTGTCGGCTTGATATCTCACCCCGTGGATGTCAACATGTTCAGGGCCACCTGCATTTACAGCGAATATGACCTCCCCTAAACCATAAGTTGTATAAATTTGACAAAGCACAGTTGTTAAAAACACGGACAAAAATCTCCTTTGATGCTTGGGCAAATGCATTTTCCTGTTATTCTGATCGCAGTATCAACTCGTACGTGTACTACTAGTTTACAACGGTATACCAGTAGGCCTATGCTATACTGAAATACAATATGGAACTATGCCGTTAAGGCTTGAAATACAAAATTGCAATATCTTGTATAATAAATAAATATTATATTCTATATTTAAAATAAATAAGCTTTAAGAATCAACAAATTATCATAATTTTTATTTCATTATTCTTTATTTGCAATTTTTGATATTTTAAAAATTATAGAATTAAAAATAAGATATATATATATTTTTTTACTACTATTGCTAACTAAGAAGTATTAAAATTACACTGTAATTTTAGACATCGCGTAGTATCGCATTTCTAATCCTGAAATCTGTCAATGAAAATAATGCACGTGTCATTTTGATTGGCAATGCAGCTGAATTTGACACTAACCCGAACCTAAGATCTGAGGACGACCTGAATATCAACCAAGAAGTACATGCAATTGACATGGGCATATGGATGGAACGTCATTTTATCATGTTCTCTGAAATTTCAGATATCTGAAATTAATTTTGGATATCCAAAATTGAATTTCAGATATCAAGAATTGTGTTTTGGATATTAAAATTATATTCTTAATATCCAAAATAGAATTTCCGATATTCAAAATTGAATTTCAGATATCCAAAATTATATTTTTAACATCAAAAATCCTGATTAAAACTTGAATAAAATTGAATTTTGGATAATCAATTTTGGATATCAAAAATTCCATTTGGATATCCAAAACTGAATTACGGATTGTATTTTGGATATCCAAAATTCAATTTCAAAAATACAATTTTGGATATCAAAACTTCAATCATAGATATCCAAAATTCAAGTTTTTATACTAAAAATTAATGCTGCGGGACAAATCGTGTGTATCGCGCATTAGCATGCTATACTGTATACTGTCAGTGTACGTATACGTAGTAACGTCTACGTAGTAACAGTGGCGTGGTGGGTCATGTTTCACTAAGCGGGAGGGGGGATTTTGGCGCCCCTCCGAAAAAAGCTCATAAGAGGCACATAGAAGTAAATTGGCATGAAACGTTTAGTAATTTGCTTAAAATTAGTCTTTCGAAGTGTTATTACTTCTCCTCGAAAGGAAGGGCACCAAGTTCCAATATTCATATTCTGACAGCCTTGGTTTGTAAGAAATCATGTAGGGACTCGACTTCAAAGGAACTACCCCTCCATGAAAACTTTAAATTCCAGCCCTGTCAGAAATTCAATTAGCACGAGCATTTCCAATATCTTCATTTTTAAGCACAACACCAATCATTTAAATGAGGGCTGCCTATGGCTTTATTTTCTCATGAAAAATAACGATCCCACCGCTAAGCCGCCATGTCATTACTTTTTCTCCAAAGGAAGGACACCAAGTTCCGTAAGTTTAAATTAAACTCGGAGAAAATACACAAAACACATAATTTCTATAAATTTTTTACTATACACTAGTTTATTTTTTCTCACCCCACGGTATCTAGCGACTGTCAAAAGAAACAAAATAACACAGCAAAAATACTAGGATTTCCGCATCTTTCCGCACTGCGGTGCAGATACCGTATAGACGATCGCGGCCTCTCCGACCGGACAGCATGGCGGGAAAGGTACTGAAATGTATGCCGTTATTCCGCAAGTGCGTATTCTCTCGGAAATATCTCAAAATCTTTCCGCAAGTCCAAATTGCATCTTTCAGCATAACATCGCATCTGCAATCACATAACTTGTTTGGTTATGATACTATTTATGTATTTTACAAGAGTGCTACTTGAATATAAGTGAGCCTGGCGATATATATATATATATATATATATATATATATATATATATATATATATATATATATATATATATATATATATATATATATATATATATATATATATATATATATATATATATATATATATATATATATATATATATATATATATATATATATATATATATATATATATATATATATATATATATATATATATATATATATATATATATATATATATATATATATATATATATATATATATATATATATATATATATATATATATATATATATATATATATATATATATATATATATATATATATATATATATATATATATATATATATATATATATATATATATATATATATATATATATATATATATATATATATATATATATATATATATATATATATATATATATATATATATATATATATATATATATATATATATATATATATATATATATATATATAAATATATATATATATATATATATATATATATATATATATATATATATATATATATATATATATATATATATATATATATATATATATATATATATATATATATATATATATATATATATATATATATATATATATATATATATATATATATATATATATATATATATATATATATATATATATATATATATATATATATATATATATATATATATATATATATATATATATATATATATATATATATATATATATATATATATATATATATATATATATATATATATATATATATATATATATATATATATGCAAAAATGTGTATGTGCTCAAACAATTGAGCAATGTAATCGATGAGAGGGATGGGTGTTAGGAGAGTTAAGTTTAGGTTTTTATTTCAAAAATAATGATTATATATAAAGAATGAAAATAGTTATGCCTGTGTCAATTATCTTCCTCTTTTCCATTGGAAAAGTGCCCCTTTCTTAAAACGAAGTGCCCCTTTCACTTGACTTTGTTGTTTTGGGCTCACTTATTCTATCTGCAGATCGGAATGGAGGACATATGACCTGGGAAGTGCCCCTAAGAGGTCGTGCCCCAACCCCCTACCACATACATACTTTTCGAAAGTTTACTACACCAAGTTGCAATGTTGACTCAATGCTTATTTTATCCATGGATGTTGCCTCCAACTTATGTTGTTTAAGGTAACCATAACTGTCTGTCGATCATCAGTCCACTAAACAGCTAAGGGCAAACGGTGAAACAGATTCTTACTTTAAAATAAAGTAGGCCAATATTCTAAAATACCAGACTACCAGATTGCCAGAGGAAACAGAAAGTGAAAAAGTGCAATAGTTTTTAGATGTAAACGCCTTGTTTGAGTGCTACCGCGTTAAATCTCGTCAAATGTTTCTCGAGGAAGCACGCCCTCGTTTTGATTGGGGACAACAATCAGGGTGGATAAAAAGAAAGAGCATATCGGTAACGGGGTCAGCGACTTGGGCTACTTTAATATTACTATACAACAATGAATTTATTTTTGGTTCCGATGCGATAGCATCAGGAACCTATGCGGTCATTATGGCGTGTGTCTATGTATGTGTGCGTGTATGTATGTGTGTATGTGACAGCCAGCTCGTAAACGCGATATCTCAAGAACCGTACACTGGGTTAATGACATGTGGTACACATATTGCCCATGGTCTGTAGATGTACCCTATCGTTTTTAGAGGTGGTGTCATGCATATTAATGAGTAAGTGGGGCTTAATGTATAAATCTTGAATTGTTAATATTTTAATAACCACATGTCTGTTTTGTTTTATATTTGATCTAATTATGATGTTAGCTGGCGTGTACATGTTCATGAAGTAACAACGCTGAATTTCATTGATATGCGTAGTTGGCGGGGCTTAACATGATTTTGCTGAAAAGAGCTTGTAAACACGGTATCTCAAGAAAGGTCACTGCCTATGAATCTGCCTATCAAAGCTCGACCCATGATTCTTTTATCATTTCATCCACAATTTTTCTTATTCGACCCAGGCTGCACGCTTATCCCAAGATTTTATATTCATTTGACAAACGATTTTCTGTACTCGACCCATGATTTTACACGCTCAACCCACGATTTTTTGTACTCGTCCCGAGATTTTGCCCGCTCGACCCATGATTTTTTAATTATTCGACCCAAGATTTTCCTTCCTAGACCCACGATTTTATAATTTTTCGACCCATGAATTTCTTTACTCGACTAATGATTTTATATTCATTTGACAAACAATTTCCTTTACTCGACCCATGATTTTGCCCACTCGACCCATGATTTTACCCGCTCAACCCACGATTTTCTTTACTCGACCCATGATTTTTCCCGCTCGACCAATGATTTTTTAATCATTCGAGCGACGATTTTTCTTTCTCGACACACGATTTTATATTTATTCGACCCATGAATTTCTTTACTCGACCCATGATTTTATAATTATTTGATAAACGATTTCCTTTACTCGACCCATGATTTTTCCCACTCGACCCATGATTTTACCCACTCGACCCATGATTTCCTTTACTCGACCCATGAATTTGCCCGCTCGACCCATGATTTTCCTTACTCGACCCATGATTTTGCCCGTTCGACCCATGATTTTGCGCTCTCGACCCAAGATTTCCAATCGTTCGCCCCACGATTTTGTTTACTCGACCCATGATTTTGTCCGCTCGACCCATGATTTTTCCCGCTCGACCCATTATTTTTCAATCATTCGACCCAAGATTTTCCTTTCTCGACCCATGATTTTTTTTTATTTCAACAATGGCTGCATTAGGCTGGCTGGTCACCCACGTAACGTAACACAGCATGGCCCCCATAATAATTGCATGGTTGATAAGTCTTTTTAAATGTTGGGGGCCGTAAAGTTTAATGAAATATAAGTATCCCATTGCAGATTGAGTTTAGAGATATTTCAAGATTTTGTATTGCGCCTATATTCACCAAAACAAAATGGTGTGGGCCTAAAAAGGTTATAGGCCAACTTTAATATTATATTCCGTTAAATGGTTAACTTGGAGAAGTAGAAGTTTACAGTTCTGTCTCATTTTGTAGAAATGACAGGTGTTTACTGCAATGAGTCGAGTCGCCTTTTATCTTCTCGATAATTATGAATGTAGGCCCTATTTTAATTATTTTGTTATAATACTTTTACTATTTTCGTTTTTTCCAAATTTCGTCAGGTGTTAACGCGGACAGGTGGAAATATGATCAGAGCTGTTACTTTGACAAAGTAACAGCTCCCTGATATGATTAATATACAACTGTACATTACCGTTTGTATTCCCCCCCCCTTCCCCTTGGAGCTTATACAATTCAGAAACTTTTAACAAGCGGATATCCACCTTCCAAGATGCCCCCCTGCAGGCCACATCCCTTGAGAATTTGACCTGAGCGAATCAAAATTCAGTCGCATAGGCTGTTTATTTCATGACTTGGATTAAATGAAGGGGTGGCGCGAGTAGTTCCCGACGAAATAAACTTCAATTGTTCATCGGGCATTGGTTAAGTTGATGGGAAATTGGTGGGGTGGTTAAGGGGTGCAGGAAGATTTCGAAAAGTGGGGAAACGACTACTTAGGGGTCACTTCCCCAAGTCATTCATGTATATGTCTGCCCCATGTCTGTAGATAATAAAGTCTTGTTTTTTTTTTTTTTTTTTTTTTAGGGGCAATTTCCAATGGGAACACATTTCCCTGTACATGGTTTCCTACTATTACGACGGTAGTTGAGGGCGATCTCGTTTTTGAAAGGGATTCTTTTGTAATACTTTTTAAGTGTGCGCAAATTCCATCAATTTCTTGCACCTTTGCCATCAAGTAATTGAGGGTTGTTTCATTTTCAAAAGGGGCACTTTTGTCAATTTTCATTAAAAAAATAGTGGTGCCCCCCGTTTCCTACACCTGCTTCCGATCCCATGACACCCTATAATACAATCATGCTGCAAATATGCACACAAGGAAAAGTGACAAATTCATATGAATCGGAAGTCAATTCCTTTTACAAGCCAGTATTTATTTTCTATCGTTTGTTAGCCTATTCATGCGTACAACAGAAGATGCCTGGATAAGATGACAAACATAAGAGCTCTTTAAAGGTCTCTTTCATAATAAATGCCATCAAGTTTACAAGTTTATTGGTATCTTTTTGTCACCTCTGCTGAGGTATAAGAGTACAAAAGACGCAAGTAAAATACAAATGTATAAGAACACCCTTTCAAAAAGGGCTATCATGACAATTTTTTTTTTTTTTCTTTCTTCAAATTTTTCCGACGCCCCTTTACTGGTTACACAAAAGTTTGTTCTTAAATGGGGTTTGGAGATATGAAAACAATGCTGAATTGCTATAACATCTATTAAAGGAAAGTTATATCGTCATAGAAATACATTGAGAAGTGAACGCCGCCGTGCTGGTAACGTCACTTCCGGTTTTCAATTGTCCTTATTGATTGCAGCACTGGGACGATACCTTTCCTTTAAAGGTCATAAAAGTAGTATACAAATTTCATCAAAACCGGTTAGAAATTAGTCACTTTTGATTTGGAGCGCTCTGTATAAACTCTCACATAAACCTTTGTTCTATAGAAGCAGTTAAGTAAGAAATATTTAGTGACATTTAGTAGTTATAGGTTTCTTCCGGCCTGATGGTATAAAGTTGCGTCATAATATATGTTCAAAATTTGCCATATCTGTGTTTAATCAATAAAGTTCTAGTTATTTGCGATACGGGTTGATGTATCCAAATAAGCTCCCGCCTGTCTCGGCACTGAGCTAAAGTTTGATATTGCTAAGCTGTGTAATTATATGTTTAATCGCTGGTCGGACGCATGATCTTCCATTGCATGCGTCCAGTAGCCAAGTTAGGAAATCAGAGTTATGTATCCCTGTTTCGTCAACTATTCTTCTCAATACAAAAGCCAAACTAAACACATCGCTGGACGTGCTTTGGGGTTTACACCCTTGACTGCTTGATGACCTCTGGGTCTATCCACGGGTATTTCATCAGCCACTCTCCTTGTAATTTCTCGGGTACTTTCCTGATTTTTGCATTCCGCATTAGGCACGCCTTCCCGAAGTCTATGATGACTGGTTGGTAATCATGATTCCCTGCCTCTTGCACCACAACGTTATCACCTGAAATAAATTAAAACAGAAATAAATTAATTAAAAAAGGAAATCTAAAGAAAATTCAAATTGTTCGCTGTCTCAACATTTCATTGTTTTTGTTATTATACCAGAATATATATGACCATGTTGTTCAGTGAAACGCAGAAACGTTTTGCACGTTGCGCTATTCATTTCGGTTGCATCGCTGTCTGGCTGTTCAATAAATGTGTAACTGTACGAGTCTCTTATTAAGACAACTTCTCAATAAATTAAGAAAAATTGCACGAAAATTGAAGCAAATTTTTTCATAAAAATAAACACAATTTTACGAAAATTTCCCGAAAATTGAAGAGAAGTTCTCGAAAATTGAAAAAAGTTTTCGAAAATTGAAGAAAAGTTTTCGAAAATTGAAGTAAATTTTCCCGAAAATGAATAAAATTGCACGAAAATGAAAGCAAATTTTATAGAAAATTCCCGAAAATAAAAAGAAATTAAAGCAAATAATTACTGAAATGAAGGAAATTTTGCGAAAATTGAAAGATATTTTGAGAAGATTTTTTTTATCTCCAATTTTCGGATAATATTCAATGTTCGGGAAATTCCTTGACTTTGTGACTTTGCAGGACCTTTTCATCATCTGATCATACAAAGATTTTGGGTAATTTTGATTTGATTTTCAGAATATTTTCGGGAAATTTTTTTCATTTTCGGATAATTTTCTTAGATTTTCGAAACATTTTGTTTCAATTTTCGGAAAATATCCATCAATTCTCGGGCAGTTTTCTTTATTTCCGGGCAAATTTTCATCCATTTTTGGGAAATTTGCTCTAATTATCGGAAAAGTTTGTCAAATTTGGGAAAGTTTTCTTCAATTTTTGAAAAATGTTCTTCACGTTTAACATTTGGAAAATTTGCCAAATTTTACAAAAACTTTCAATTTCATCTTCCGACCGGGCATGCCGGGCAGGAAGCATGCAACCGGGAAGGTGAAATCCTCTTGGAGAAGGAAACTGCCTCCGCTGCTCCGCCTCTACTCCTTCTCCAACTAACCTATTAACCTTGAAAGTTGACGGCGGACCGAGGTATAGGAGGTGCCCTTTTGAAAGTTATACTGAAATCATTATAGGTCATTCTTAAAGCTTGAAAATAAATTCTCGACTTCCTCACAAATCCCATACAGTACAAATACGTTGTAACATACATTTAGTAGGCCTACTTATTTAACACAATTAAAGCGTGCTATTTACCAGGGTACCCGACACCGAAGGTCGTGGTGGAAGGGGGAATAGCCCCAATAATTTTGTAAGCAGTTATTTTCAAAAATAAACCTTTTACCTATTTTATATTGCCAGCATTGGTCTTGGCTCTCCACTGAATCACAAATCCATGGCGGGATACTGAAATTGGTCAAAAAAGTTCAAAGTAGGGAGGGGGAGGGGGGTGGTTCACAAAGTCACGCTAATATGCAAATTATCACCATGCAAAAGAATACATTTGGCAAAAAGTGGAGAGTTCCCTTGCTCCCTAAATCCCGCTTCAAATCATAGGGATGGGAGGGCCACCCCCCCCCTCCCTCCCCTCCCCCGCACACACACATTTATTTGGAAACTGACAAAAGTGCCCGTTTTGGAAATAAATAAGTCCCCCTCAATTACTGTCAAAATGTGCCCTCGCTTGATTTTCTTCCACCCCCTTGACCAGAGTTCCTTCCGACACCCCTGTTCTAAGTTCGTACATACCTTCAACATCGGACGAAGAACGGCTGGATGACCATGAATCTTGCCTGTCAGACTCAGAGGATGTAGGGAACGTCTGCTTTGTTGTGTTTCCTTCTCTTGTTTCCCATGAAAAGTTGCGCTTGTCAAGAAATTGGTCCCTGTGTTTCCTGTAAGTTCTGGCGGACAACATGGTGTCACAATGTGGACAGAATTTCATATTCTTTGGAGTTTTAGCTTGTTTCTCCATTACTAGGCTGCTAGGTGTACGGATCTGAAGCAAATCAAACGACATATTAATAGAACGTATTAAGTAATTAGAAAAATAAAATAACAAAATTAGACAATACAATAGGTGGTGTCAGAAAAGCAGAACGTAAAGCAATTTTATCATGGATTTTGAAGAATAAAACAAATGGGTGCACGATAATTTTTTTCTCAACAATTTTCATAGTTTTTGACCCGATTATATACTATTTTGCTTTATTTTGTTTTATATTATGTACTTTTATACACATAGTCAGTGGCGGCGCTACGGGGATTTTCCCCCACGGGATAGCTTACTTCCACTTCCCTCGCTCTTGCCCCGAGATCAAAATTCTGGCGCCGCCGTCATTTAAAGATAAGTCGGGTAAATTTGTCCTAAATATGAGGGAACTTGCGCCCTGTCTGCCTGTCCCTTGGATACGGCTAACGACTGTCTTTTTTAGTTAGCTGTAATTTGAGATGAAATGCAAGTATATTTTCATGTCATTAGCCTGATGAAGTTTACAAAATGTTAAACAGTTATATATATACATGGGAAAGCTACTAAAATAATCCGGACACAGACTCAGAGACACACTCAGCGATCATTATTCAGTATGGGTTGATAACACTGGCGTAGCCAGGATTTTTCACATGGTGAACGAAGTCGTGCATTTTTTCTAGATTTGTTTATTTCACCTTTTATTCTCTTTTTGTACCATTCTTCCGTATATATGTTTTTCCCTTTATCATTATAATTTGTTGGGGTATATACCTCTACTAAAAATAAAGTCTTTTATTTTTAAAAATAAATCTTTTATTTTATATATATATATATATATATATATATATATATATATATATATATATATATATATATATATATATATATATATATATATATATATATATATATATATATATATATATATATATATATATATATATATATATATATATATATATATATATATATATATATATATATATATATATATATATATATATATATATATATATATATATATATATATATATATATATATATATATATATATATATATATATATATATATATATATATATATATATATATATATATATATATATATATATATATATATATATATATATATATATATATATATATATATATATATATATATATATATATATATATATATATATATATATATATATATATATATATATATATATATATATATATATATATATATATATATATATATATATATATATATATATATATATATATATATATATATATATATATATATATATATATATATATATATATATATATATATATATATATATATATATATATATATATATATATATATATATATATATATATATATATATATATATATATATATATATATATATATATATATATATATATATATATATATATATATATATATATATATATATATATATATATATATATATATATATATATATATATATATATATATATATATATATATATATATATATATATATATATATATATATATATATATATATATATATATATATATATATATATATATATATATATATATATATATATATATATATATATATATATATATATATATATATATATATATATATATATATATATATATATATATATATATATATATATATATATATATATATATAAACACAAAGTGTATATATTTACCTCCTTGCCGATTTTTATAGTCTTAACAAAACTTTGCCGATTTTTGCAGTCTTAACAAAACTTGAGTTAAATCAGTGTTATACTGTAACATACACATAAATCTGCCGCTGCTAAGTCACTTCATTGTTAACCACTGTTTGTTTAATTGTAAGGAAACAAATTTGGTGGAAATAATTGGTATGCTTTGTTGGAGCTTGGATCTAATAGCTCCATGGTTGGAGCCCCATGCCCACCAACAGAAAAGGATCCAATTAATGTTGGAAATCTTAATACATTAATAGTGATAAGCCAAGCAAAGAAGAATCCGATTGTCCCTTTGAATCTTGTCCGCAAACAAAGACCGTATTTACCAACGTAAACAGATCTTGATTCTCGATGACTCACCAGAAAAAGTTCAACTCAAAAAATAAAAGAAAAAAAAAAAAAAAAAAAAAAAATCTCTCGGGGCGCAGTTTACTAACATGATCGTATTTCCATTTCCATTCCGTTTTACAGGGTTTTTAGAAGGCAATGGTTTGATAATTCTGGTGTTAAAAAGTATATCGATAATGTAGTTATGTCTTATTTCAGATTAGGAAGTTGATACGGATAGATTTTAATTTTGATATGATATCAGAAGGTATGTAAAAGGCAAAATCTTACCCGTTCGTATTGTGTGTTTGAATCCCGGTATTCTTGCCATTTTTTTTCTCGGTAGACATTACGTAATGCGGTCTTCGACAAGCGATCTTCTAGGAATAAAAGTTCAAGGAATGAAAGTTGGCAACTCTGCAGTCTTTCAGAACAAGATTGAACGTCAAGCAGTAAACACCAAAGGATGTGTTACACGCAGTACAAATACGTCGGGAACTTAGTAGTAAGATTTATCCAAATAGAGTTTAACTATCGGCGTCTGGGAAATGGTAGACTATAAAGCAAGCACACAGACTATCTGTGTTTTCATGATTGTAGTAACTAATTGTTTCAGCGGCAGGTGTACAGAGATGTATTGTGCACAATTTGGGGTAGTAGTGATAAACGGATAGATAGAAATCCTGGAAGATTTTGGGTAGCTTTGAATATCTATGCCACTTCTAGAATAGTAATTTTCACCCGAAAGAATTAAACTGATTACGGGTGGAAACAATTTAATTTTACGAAGAACCAATGGTTTGACCGCAACTAAGAAAGTTTCTTGGAGGGGATAGAGGGAGAGAAAAAGGAGAAAAAAGGTCTGAAAACAAAATTCCTTTCCGATACTTAGTATTCACCTTCATCAATCCCCCCCCCAACCCCCCCCCCCCCCCAGTGCTTCCTCAATTACGGAATGGCGGGATTATTATTTGAAGTTAATTGTATATGACCAAGAGAGCAAGGCAAATGCTTTCCAATGAAAATGAGTTCCTTACTTCTCTTCGGCAGTAACCAGGTAACTGTAAAGTGAACGAGGACGACCCCATCCGAAAATGAACTGAAGAGTGGGAACAAAATATGGACTTCTTTATCATAAGTTGATGATAGAAAATTATTCATCTACTCTGTTCTGGTGAATTTCGGGGAACTAAACAATAGGCTTAACTAAGTATAATCTTAAACATAATGATTTTAACTGATATGGATTATGGCTGGGCACTATATCACTGCTACGACACAATTCATGTTTTTCCCGAATGTTTCTTTGTAATACAGAAAATAAAGAAACCCAACGCAGGCAATGCAGAAAGAAGTTAATTCAGAATATTGTCAAAACGTGATTCTGACAAAAAACGGAATCTCAGACACATACAAATATCAAAGAGGATTCATAAAAAAATCTAGCGTGCAGTAAGAAATATACCGCAAAAGATTATAAATAGAGATAAACAAAATAATTTAGGCAGCATACTGAAATGATTTTATCAGGCGTAACTCAAAATCATGGATTTGCCTACCGAAAGTGGGAAGTGCCGGGGGAGGGGTGGGGGTGAGTCAAAAGTGGGATAGGAGGAACCTTCCCCCCTAAATACCATACCAAATATAGCTCTGAAAAAAGTAGGGGAGGGGGAAAGTACCCTCTTCCCCCTCAAACCCCGCCTTTGCTCAAAAATGAATATGATATTCTCAAAATTCAATGGCTAAGTTGTAGTAAGAATTTACTGCTCTTAATATACTGGCATTTCCAAAAGGAAAAAAAAAACTTGACATCTTGTATTGTCTCACTTTTTCTACTCGTATAGATTATGGAGGAAAGATTAGCCTTAACTCAACTAACAAATATGGTTAACACATGTATACGGGAGGTGAGAGCTAGTGCCGAAAATGTCGACGCGTTTAGCGAAAAGCTGCAAGAAATTGAAGTTGCAACGGCTGCTGGAAACAAACAGCTGAAAGTCAGCAATGGTCAAAATAAGACGATGCAGGTAGGTTTCGTATTCATTAAGCTACGAAGTGTTATCGGTGGCTTGGGAGCCTGATAGAATGATGCCTTCTAATTTCTAAACACACAAACATTTCTTCTACCAGGGAGAATATTGATGCTGGGGAAAGAGAGAGGCAGTTGTTTTCTCATGTGGGGGAGGGGAAGGGAGGGGTTGAAACAAAGGCCACAAATCGGACAAAATGCTGAAAAAAGTTGTCTGAATTAATAGCGGTGGAAAAGACGTTGAAACGTTGGACGTCAGAATACTTATTTTGCATTCAGAATCTTTAACTGTTTTTAACTGCCAAAGACATCATTCACGTGTTTTTTATGTGAATTGACAGATTGATGTATAAGAGGACATTTAAAGAAATAGGCCCTACGGTGAGAAACCTTGCCGATAAATGTTTCTTCTTATGGAGTAGTCCTTTTACGACGGTAGTCCTAATTAAAAGATTCCCACAGTTTGATAAAAAGTGACCGGTGTGGTTAAAGAGGGAGGCTCGTCTCAATTAAATACGGTAAAAATAGGGATACTTTATTTTGACGTCACTTCCGGTTGTGGAGGCAAGATGCGATCCTCTGTCTGTTTGTACCACACAGTACAGCCAGACACTAGCATGTACGTTGTGTGTGCAGAATTATACACAGCGCATTACGTTACTGTGACGAGAAACTTATTTGTTGTTTTTTTCAATGCTTTTTTGTCAGAAAGCGAAAGTGAAATTTTAGTATTATAATACTACAATAATAGTCACCAAATGAAAATTACTGAGAAAAAAGAAGAAGAAGATGAAAGCAAAAAGTCAAAATAAACGATTCTACCGGGGCTTGAACTTACGGAATGATTTGAAGAAAAAAAACTATACCTGCGATCGCCGCAAGCATCTTGGCTATCTCGGACGGTGACCTACAATGCGTTTTAAATAACTATATACCTTGCAATATGAGACAACGAATCGCGCAGCAAAATTTCAACCAATCAAAAAATTTGGAAGGAATTCTAAATATTGTGCACATATGACGATATCGCCTCTTTAAGGTGTTATTACCTGATTACAGTGTAACGCAAATACCTGATTACAGTGTAACGCAAATGAATTGCAATTCATATACAATTCCTTTGTGTTTCGTTGCCTTCTTCACCTATTTCAAAGTTATTGGAGAAATATTTATTTCAATAATGGACATAATGTATAGCATGCACTTTACATGAACATGGTTTATCCATTCTGTTCATATACCAAATATTGTTAGGAAGAAACTAATGAACATTTGTTTTCTTAGGCTTTCAAGATAAATATTCAAATATGCAATTAACACGTCACACTATCAAATTATAATGTACTCACACACGCATAACCTACATTTCGTCACCATAATAATCCGCGAAGCTTCTTATCAAAGAGCTTCTACGTGTAGAAGCTCTTTGTTCTTATTCAGTTTTTCAGAATCTGCTTATTATCAAGTTCAAAAGTTACACCAAATCTTATGTTTTTGTGCTTCTTTATTTTAGGATGAGGTACGAAAAGTATACAGGACACTAGATGAAACAGAAAACTTCATTGGTTTCCGATTTGATGAAAGGTAAGTTCTCGCTACAGGCTGAAAGAAATTGACTTTAAAGGCCATCTGTCGTGATTAAAATGTGGCGGCGTACATTTTATTCCAACGATAATGATTGGCCTATGAATGAAAGTGCACATTGTATCATTGTGTTTCGACCTATCAAAACACAGGAATTAGATTATATTTACCTCGTACGTTAGAGACGACAACTGGCCTTTAACTTCGATCCTTAAAATTCGATTACGTTTCTGCGCAAATAAGTCTACCAAGAATGCAAGAACCTTATAGTAAGACATCCCGGGAAGACATCTGAACTTTTTCCTTTTCACTGCGGCTTCAGTTGGAAAAATGTATATACACTTTAAAAATTTATAACTTTGGGCATTTCACAAATCTTTCCCACAATTGAAAAACAAATTCCTGAAAATGAGGGTAATTCCCGAAAATCTATGAAAATTGTCCAAAAATGAGGACAATGTTGCCAAATTTGAATTTCCAATAAATTTTCGACCCTGGCCCCCTTTACAAATATAGTTCTTGACCGTAAGAAGAGATTCATTTCTGTAGGTTTGATGGGACAACTAATAAAATCTGGCACACCCCCTCCCCAATACGGATTTGACACAGCAGAAGGTATAACTTCCCATTTCATTTCACCCACAGCTTCGAATCAATGCACAACTCCCGGGTCTGTAAGACAGTATTAAGAAGCGTGCATGGACTACACGGAGGTGATGAAAATTCCCCCTACCAGAGTATTGATATGAAACGTACGTTAACATGTGCTGATGTGTGTTTTGTCAATGAAATTCAATGCATGTGTATTTTGAGTATGAAGCCGGAAAGAAGTTGCCCCAGTACTGATAAATTTCGCAGTCAGTGGATATGTTCGTGCCAGAATACAGCGAAAAGTCATAAGCATGCGTGAAAAGCAAAGTGGAAAAGTCATCTACATTATGCTCGGAAAGCCTTAACACCGATTTTTTGTTAACAAAATTAACGGACTAAAATATATGAACATCCAATTTTTGGCAAAATCTGTGAAAATTCCTCCAAACGTGCCTAGTGGCCCGTAGTCAGGAATTCGAAAGGGATTCGTTTTTTGCATAAAAGGGCAAACATTCGTAAAAATTATGGGTGCTTGTTTTTTTTCTTATATTTTAAAAGGGCACTTTCTAAACAAAAGGGGGTTGGTTCGTTCTTTCGGACGAATCCCCCCTGGCTACAGGTCTGGTATAACAACAAACTTTAACCGTTAACTTTTAGTTTGCATTTCATTTTATATATGAAAAGGGATGGTACTTTAATAATTGAGTTGTAGGTCCCCGCCTTAGTCATATGCAGCCGCCCCCCCCCCTCTCCCTTCTGAATTGAGTCCCCTTTAAAATTGATGCATTTCGGAGCAACATGGATAATGCATTGTTAGATAATTGAGCTCTAATCCATTATGCATATTAAAAAGGCCGAACGTCTCGTCATTTTCCTTATGGGAGAGAGAAAAAGACGGGGTGTAGGAGCGCGGGGTGGACGGGCGGAATTCAAATTCAGCAGATGATCAAGATGATTAAAACAGTCAAACCCTTGCTAACAATACGTTTAAGGACTTAAAATATATAATCAAAAACATAAAATTGTGATTGTCGTGGCAATGGTAAAGTTAAGGTGATTTCGGAGCCGAAATACCGAATGGGCAAACGTGACAGGTGCCCCAGGATCCAGGCATACATAAAAGGGGCCAAAAAATCCGAGTCAAATTTTAACTAAGGATTGATTAAAGCCTGATCCAAAGCCGTTAACTTATACAGGGGCCTGTAAATATCATGTTAAAGAAAATCAGAAAAATCAAAATAAAGAAATAGGTTTTTGACATAGCAAACAACTACCACTCTACGAATTTTCCAAATTTAGCCGTAAATTGATAAAGGGCTTTACGTTTGCTCTGTGACCACCAAGTCGACTGCGTATTCATGTTTTCTTTCTACAGGGGTATGTTTCAGACATCAAACACGTTGCTCACATACACTCTTTCCTACCTTTTCTTAATTGAAGCAATGATAATTTCAAATTATATTTATAGTCAATGATCAATAATCAAAACCTTATCCTCTTTTTCGTATTTAAAATTAAGGTTGTCTCCGGAAGTACTTTCGAAGCTTGAGAGATGATCACAAAAGAAAACTGAAAGGTACCATTGAACAGCACAGGAAACTTTCTAAACGAAATCAACGTCGAAGACAGGTAAGAGAAACGTTACGTCACATAAAAACTGCTATCAGCTTATAACGCGATATAGGATAAACTGTGAAGACATTTCTTGAAACTATTTTTCACTTGTTAGAAGAACAAGGATGTTCGTTGATCAGTCTCTCTTTGGATCGTAATCTTTTATGATTTTATAAAAATGTATTTCTTTTTAGACCTAAATATCATGGTATGCTTAATTTTGTCAAATTTAGTGCCCGAGAAAGTAACAAACAGTCCAAAATAATTCAATATCTTGTCTTTTTATTCTTTAAAAGAATAGTTCAGTGGTCAAGAACTATGAAAGAGGACTTTCACAGACAAAATGGTGCAGAAACTACTTCAATATAATATTCTGTTAAAGAGACATTCAAGTTTAAAGCTCTGTAAATAGTAAATCTATCATTTTAGCAGTTTAGTCTACTAGTTGGCGCCCTTATTATTAACAATCGTTGGCAACCATGCAACCTCCGTTATGTTTTCACCTGCGTTTGTCTGTTTGTTTGCCATCAAGATATCTTCAGAAATGATGATTGGATTTAGATTTAGATTATATTTTGTGCGTTGTATTTGCTGCTTAAGGAACAGGTGATCAAAATTTGAGACCTATTCATGGGATGTTTTTGGAGGAAATCTGTCAAGATATCATCAAATATGTTCTAGTTCAAACTCTCCAATGGGATGTGATGAACAATGACATTGGCACATTTGACTGCCGTTAAATATCAACAAACAAACAAAGGAACAATGAATTCATCCCCTGAAAGGATTTCCAAACAATCCATTTTTTGGACTCTAAATAAAACAAAATAAAACCAAGTTGTTGGGTATTAAAGGAAATCAAAACAATTGCTTTGTGCATGAGTGTAAGAGGATCTTTCTTGAATAAGAACTTAAACAATGAATGCTTAGCCTGAATAAAACTGAAAACAATGAAGTTAGATAACCCTGAAGTGTCTATAATGGAAAAGGAAAATACTCAGTGATTAAAAGTGAGGAACAGATTCAGGATAAAACTTAGTGGGTCTAGGATTTCGGAGGTATATTGTATTGGGGATGGTGATGAACTTGACAACTTTTTTTGCATGTTGGAATTATGACGCGGGTAGAGGTATGCACTCTTTAGTGTGCTAAAATTATAGTTGTTAATGTTTTTGAACTAGCTTATTTTTAGTGAGCATGCGAAGTATAATGCGAACCTATGTTATGGCGATTTCGTCCGGCCGTCTACAGTTTTGCCTGAGAATTCCTCAGAAAATGTAAAAGTTTCTTTAGAGTTCCTCAGAAAAAAGTTATCTTCTGATATCCTCATGGAAGACTGGAATTTCCTTACTAAACGTTAAAGTTTTCAGAGACTCTTAGGACAGGTTGAAGAATAGTTTGCTTAAAAAGTCTAGTTTACTATTATAATTAATTTCTATAAACTCTCTTCAGATGGTAAATCATCTTTATGATGATATTTTACTACCCTCCCTACATATCCAATGGTTTTAAGGCCACAAAAGCACATGAAAAATATTGTAGAATACCTAAAGGCTTTTACGACTAGGTTTTCAAGCTTTTCTAGACCTATGATATATAACTTAAACTTAAATATCTCCTTAACGGAATAATTTTTGAATGCTTTTTTCACCGTTTTGTTTCTTTTTAATGTCCTCTTTAATATCAGATGAGCTTGCTTGACCACTGAATCCTTTAAAGCGATAACTAGACAAATAAGAATTTAGTGAATTTTTAAATATTCGTTGACCCGTTTTAATGTTTACTAGATACTGTTTGATATAATGATAATAACTCTTTTATATAATGAAAATTGTAACTGTTAGATAAGTTTTGTTGCTCTCTATATGTCTATAGGTCACAAAGCGTTACTGAATATTTTAGAGTCTCTTGAAAATTGTGATCTCACTTTTCATTTTAGCGTTCTTTTTCATCCTTTTCGATAGAGTTCCTCTTTAATCCACTTTTTAAAGGACTTTAAGTATTTTGTTGTTTCTTTAAGACACCTTTTTGACAGAAATTGAACAACTAACAATTGGCGAGTGAAAAGGTAGTCTGTTCCTTCCCATGATTTTCAATTCCCTTTTGCAACATAACTAACTTCGTTTCCAGGCACTGCAGATCCCAAATATGGCAAATAAAATCTAGATAGAAACATTCTTTCAGCAATAAATATTTATATTTTTTTTAATAGAAAGCCATCGTCTTAACTGCTTAAGAAGAACCCTCCCCAAAATGAATTGGAGTAAAGGAAAAGAAGCGGCAGTGCGCGAAATCTTGCACAAGGACTACATGTCGTCTGAAGAGTCGGGTGCTGAGGAAGGAGAAGACGTATTTTTTGTGAAAAAGTTGTCATGGGAGAGGAAGAAACTTAAAAGGGTCAAAGATGAATTATGGAATAGTTATATACAGAATGAAAATGACGGCCAGTACAGGCCAAAGAGGCGAGTAAAAGTTGATGAGCATTCAACAAGGAGCCCACCGAACAGATCTCCTGATTGGGCTGCAAGGAAATAATTACTTCATTAAGGCTGTTACTACTATTCAATATTTACCACAATATATTAAACCAATTAGTAACTGGTAATACATTTCTGAGATATACACAAAAATTGTCTCTGAAGTGTTCAAATGGCATCACACTATATATCTAGTATATTAAATCACTCGTAACATGTGTACAATTTAAAAAAAAAATTGTATTAAAGTATATAGTGTTCTTAAATGGTTGTATCATATTGAATACATAATGTTTGACTACAGGAGACTCATGGGTGCTCAAAATTCAGAGATACAATGAGGGGTGTTGGAAGGAATTCAGGGAAGGAGGGAAGGTGGCAAAGGGCTGGGGGGGGGGAATGTAAAGGAGGGTGATTAGGAAAACCAGGGAAGGCACTTTCTTTATTAAAGATTTGTGAGCTGAGCAGGTCCATAGACAGGTATAACCATAACTTTTCGCATATACTCTTGTTCTATATTGTTTACTTTAGTTTTACGCAATGGGGCACTTCTTACCTTCGCAAGGGCATGACCCCTTCCTCCCGTGCCCCATGCTGGCTACGGGCCTGAATTGAAAAAAAAACACAAAAAAAACAACATTGTTAGTTGCAGTAAAGTGTAAAATACATGCAAGGGTATAGTTCTATGCTAATGACCAATTTGTTGGGGTTGTAAGTTATAACAAACGTTGGAGTTTCCTTCATGTGAATAGAGCCTTTACTCACCGTAATTATTTTAATAAACAAACAAACGGTAGTTTTATATACTTTCAGGCCTAAAAGGGCACCTCATTCCTTCGTCCGACCCCCTTTCGCTAGGGACTGGGGGAAGTTGTCCCAGTTTCCCCATGGTTCCGCCATACATTACATATACTTAGAGCAATTATGATAAACAGGCAATTTTTTTGTAATTTATTAAGAATTGTACGTTCCGAATTATGGCAAAGTTAGAGCTGTTAAGTGAATGAAATATGATTTAAAGTAATTTTCAACATGTAACACTTTTATTTATCTAATTCTTAAAAAATCGACCTTTGGTAACTCATTTTACATCTTCATTGAAAATATGTTTGTTGCGGTTATGATAAAAGATCTTAGCTTAAAACTCATTCAAAAACACTGAATTTTCATTTTCTAAAAAAAGAGAGTTACGCACGCAACATGATAATATCAGAATATGGTTTTCTTGCCTGTTTCAGGTAAACCACTGCCAGGTATGCAGAGATGTGGTCCAGGGTCTGAGGGTATAGCGATATTTTCAGACTTTATAAGTCAAACATTAAAAAGCCATAACACACCCACTTTACATTGACCGATCTTGATTGCTGATATGATTTTTAAAGTTTTTGTTTCATGTCTTTGCAGCAGAATGAATTGTTCCGTTACTTCGGCAGTCTGTAACTGTAGATTGTATTTGTTGATCTATTGAGGTCTAGTTTAGTGTCCGTGGCCAATAGTTATTATTGTTCTTGGAGATAAAGACTTAGATGATCAGATCATTTTTACAATCAAACAATGTTTTTTTATATATATATATATATATATATATATATATATATATATATATATATATATATATATATATATATATATATATATATATATATATATATATATATATATATATATATATATATATATATATATATATATATATATATATATATATATATATATATATATATATATATATATATATATATATATATATGAATATATATATATATATATATATATATATATATATATATATATATATATATATATATATATATATATATATATATATATATATATATATATATATATATATATATATATATATATATATATATATATATATATATATATATATATATATATAATATATATATATATATATATATATATATATATATATATATATATATATATATATATATATATATATATATATATATATATATATATATATATATATATATATATATATATATATATATATATATATATATATATATATATATATATATATATATATATATATATATATATATATATATATATATATATATATATATATATATATATATATATATATATATATATATATATATATATATATATATATATATATATATATATATATATATATATATATATATATATATATATATATATATATATATATATATATATATATATATATATATATATATATATATATATATATATATATATATATATATATATATATATATATATATATATATATATATATATATATATATATATATATATATATATATATATATATATATATATATATATATATATATATATATATATATATATATATATATATATATATATATATATATATATATATATATATATATATATATATATATATATATATATATATATATATATATATATATATATATATATATATATATATATATATATATATATATATATATATATATAATATATATATATATATATATATATATATATATATATATATATATATATATATATATATATATATATATATATATATATATATATATATATATATATATATATATATATATATATATATATATATATATATATATATATATATATATATATATATATATATATATATATATATATATATATATATATATATATATATATATATATATATATATATATATATATATATATATATATATATATATATATATATATATATATATATATATATATATATATATATATATATATATATATATATATATATATATATATATATATATATATATATATATATATATATATATATATATATATATATATATATATATATATATATATATATATATATATATATATATATATATATATATATATATATATATATATATTTATATTTAAGCTGGTACCTTTCTGGAATTTGTGTTCAATATGTGGGAAGATCACAAAAAAAGTAAACCTAATTTTGAACGGCATCAAATACAAATTTGAAAGGCGATGCGAAAATAAGGCAAAATTAAAACGTTTTCTCAGTCTGTGAGTAACCTTTGTTATTATTCGTCTAAGTATAGTAACACTATTTGTAATTCGGATTTATCAGAAATAAGTAACAGGCCGAAATGAGAGCTAATAACGGGAGTCAATAACTGTATCAGTAATAGACCTATTGCCTGGTCGTAGCTGCACATCGAAAGAATGCCGTTTGGCGAAGTTTTACTTTTTATCAGGTTGTACGAGTCATAAGTCAAATGAACTGGGGGATCAGAAAGTATTCAGTATATGTTCATTATCAACCATGCAAAATGCTCCTTTTAAACAACAAACATGTTCTCTTCTTTATCCTTCCAATTAACAAATATAAGAAACTTTAATAAGCCCTCATGATTTCTGAAATCTTCAGATATATCGAGATAATGTTTATCAACAGTGAGGAATGTGATAGTCTTACGAGGATAGTACAAATGTTGTCATGATGTCAATTTTAATACTGAAAATTCAGTGTGTTCTGTATGATATGTGATATGTGATTTACCTGTTGTTGTTGTTGTTATTATTATTATTATTATTATTATTATTATTATTATTATTATTATTATTATTATTATTATTATTATTATTATTATTATTATTATTATTATTATTATTATTATTACGGGCGGCGGGAGGGGGAGAGGGGGGGGCTGTTTGTAAAGCATAAGCTGAAGACCGAGTGTCCAGACGCCAATCCAATTATTCTTTTCATTGCTTGATCATTTTCAGCGGCATATGTGAAAGAAAATCAGTATACACTGCTTAGTAAAGAAATATTCTGGCGACTTAATTTCAACAAACATTTATTTATATCAAATAATTAATTGAAAACTATACGTTACTGCAAACATGATATAGTTAAGGTTAATGATTGATTGATTGATCGATCGATTGATTGATTGATTGGTTGATTGATTGATTTGTTATGTTTTTTATTGATTTATTTATTTGATATTGACTGATTGATTGATTGATTGATTTATAAGACAGCTAGGCTGTGTTGCCCAAACACACTTACGTGGTGTCCTTTAACTATTTAGTAACAGGTTGAACAAGCAATATAATTTTTCAAGCATACGGTGTTATCAGTTTGTGGAATATCTATCATAAATGGGGTGTCAGGTTGTTACGATATAATTGAGTGCATTTGGTATGCCCCCGTTAGTCGCTATGGCTGATAGTTCAATTAGTATGAGGAGATGAGGGAGGGTTACTTTCTTGGTGTTTCATTATGTTACCCGAATTTATGAGTAAATTTCTCGGAAATTCACAATCAACAGATCAAGAAAAGGGTAATAGTCATATCCATACGATCCGTGTTCCAAAGCATAAGAAAAAGGTATATCATGAATAATTATACATATTTTCATGGCAGGAGTGATTAGTGGCGACAATATAAGGAGATGCATACAGTAGGTTCAATTTTCCCCCACTTAGTATCCACCGTATTAAGTATACGTCCATTATGTTTTGTGTGTATGTATGTATGTGTGTGTGTGGGGGAGGGGGGGGGGTGGATTGCAAAACAAATTACATATATATAATGTAACTGACACTAGATGTGTCAGTTACATTATATCTGTACAATTTTGTGCATATACACTAGGTGAGCATAACTTTGCCCGAACTGTGTTTGTATTAGTCTATCTGAAAATATAGGCCTATTATTTGGGAAAATTAACCTACGTATATCCTTCTTCTGCAAGTTAATAAACTTGATGTTACGTTTTTTACAGTTTTTAATTATGTAAAATCGATTTGTTTTCAATTTATACTTTAATGTAGATCTCATACACGTTTATTAATGTACAGAAAGTTACCAAAATATATATATTTAAAAGCAAGTTTAAACCAAGTTCTTTGAAGTTTGTGATTTTTACCCCCAAAGTATGGTTTAATAAGTAGCCACAACAGTTTGCTCCCTTGATGACATTATTGTGATATATAATATTCTCACCGTCCCACTAGCTCACCCTGCATGTGGGGAGATAATTCATGATTACCAAAGAATAAGCGTAAAACCAACTCGAAGAAGCATGAATTTAAACTATCATTGCTTCATTAGTGGAAAAGTGTGACGATGAGGGGAGGGGGGAGGGGTGCTCAAACGGCCTACCCCTGCAGATACGGGCCTCCTGTGGCCACATCCTTACACGACTGTCCGACAATCGTTTAAGCATTTCCGATACTAATACAAACCTATGAGCAAACGATCCGACGCATAAAAGCCATCTTTCAGACGTAATTACCAACGATCACTTTATTCTTTCTGCCAACAAACATGAGTCTAACCGCCATGTTTCCGGGGGAAAATCAAAGCATAAAAACGACACTTAAATAGGGCGTTTTGATACGGAAATACCGCCTCACAGCCACCAATTCGCAACTGTCTGCGTATTTCCTTAACTTTCCGAGCGGTTAGACGGGCGGAGGGTTGGTGTTAAGGCGGCCTCTCCGCATGCGGAATTACAACGGGATAGATGGCGTCGTTCAACAACTGAAATATTGCGTAAATGGTACCTTTCAGACAGGAATCCGGCACGCGGTTAGGCAAGGAAATGCGAATATTTTTTGCTGTGAAACGGCTCGATTCCTGCATGACATATGCATGTGCTGTGCAACTTGCAGATTTTTAATTGCCGTGCGACGTAGTTATGACCTGCCATTAATATTCATATTGCTCATAGAATTTCAGATAATACCAGATCTAATAATAAAATGGCGTTTCATATGGGCGGCTCTCCATAGGGAAAAGGGGTGCACTCAGTTGCGACCCCCCCAAAATAAATTTGCTAATCATTGCTTTTTTGTATTTTATGATTTTACCTAGGCCCAAAGTGAGGTGGCAATATCATAAAATCACACTGAAGTACCCAAAAAGCAGCATACAAAAGATAAAGATCTGGAAAAAAAATCGGAAAATTCCCCCTTGCACCCCTAATTCCAGCCTATGATAATGAATAGATAAATATGTTCGTATTTCGCATGCTCCCATCCCAGGTAGCATGCCTATATGAGTGGCACATCGACTACATATAGACAAAAATGTGAGGTCCCATCTGGGTTACCCATTCTGGATCCCTTCGGGTTTCCAAGAATCACATTGGGGCCCAATTGGGCCAGCCTAGATTTCCATATGGGTAACATCTGGACCCCAGGTGGGCATCATGTGGCATGCCATATGAGTAGCATATGGGATGGGTGAAACTATGGGGCCCATCTGGGTTACCCCATATGGACACCAAGAATCATATGGGCCAGCCCAGATGTCCATGTGGGCTACATCTGGGGCCCAGGTGGGTACAATATGGTTTCATGTGGGCATTCATTCATCTGGGGCCAACGTGGGCGTGCAATAATATGAGCCAGCCCATATGGGAATAATATGGGTTTTATGTGGGCAAGCACTTATGGGCTATCCCTTATGGGCTTTCTATCGGATTCATCTGTGACCCAGGTGGAAGTGCAATTTTTAGGTTATCCCATGTAGGAAACACATGGGATATAGATGGGATGAATATCCATCAATTGTGGTCAGTTGCTCCATATCAACTGACCTCAATAGATCGAGCCAAAAGAATAACTCTCTAGATACGCATACAACTCATCAATTGCATATAGCTGTATAGTTACTTAAAGTCATACTAGATGTGAAAATTATATTCTTTTTGTATGATCCATGCATCAGAATTGGTTCATTGTAATCCAAAAATAGAACATATTTACTTAATTTGCTTATCAAAATACAATATTTTTTAAGCTGTACCTCTGTTCTGATCACCAATAACCTAATTAAAAAGAAAACGGGAGCAAACTGCTTGCGAATAAATCAAATAAGATATAGTTTCTTTCAAAAACCAAACACCAAAATGCCACCTACTTCAGAGTTGTCTCCTCCCAACGCGGTGTTTCTTACATGCTACCCACATGGGCATGCCCAGGTTTTCCCCATATGATAGCCATATGGGTCGACCCATATGCTACCCACATGAATTTTTCCAGTTTTACCCACATAACACCCATATGGGCCAACCCATATTCTGCCCATATGGGCCCGTCCATAAGCCGCCCATATGGAATTACCCAGGTCTTTTCCATATGTTGCCTACATGGCTCAGCACATATACTGCCCACATGGGCTTGCACAGGTTTCCCCATGTGTTACCCACATGAGTCAGCCCATATGCAGTCCACATGAGCTTGCCCAGGTTTTCCCCATATGTTGCCCACATGGGTCATCCCTTACGCAGCCCACATGGGATTACCCAGGTCTTTTCCATATGTCGTCCACATGGGCCAGCTCATATACCGCCCACATGGGCTTGCCCAGGTTTCCCCATGTGTAACCCACATGGGTGAGCCCATATGCAGCCCACATGAGCTTGTCTAGGTTTTCCCCATACGTTACCCACGTGGGTCATCCCTTATGCAGCCCACAAGGAGTTATCCAGGTTTTCCCCATATGTTACCCACATGGGTCATCCTTATGCAGCCCACATGAGCTTGCCCAGGTTTTCCTGATACGGTACCCATATGGACAAGCCCAATAAGATCCCATATGGTTTAATCCATATGGGCTCAATATGGGTTGAGCCATGCCCACTGCAGATGGCCCAGTTCTTTCCCAAATGGGCCCCACGTGGACATGCTACCTGCGATCATATTTCCTCCCTACAAGTAAAATATTGTATACTGCCGCCCCTGCACGCAAGAAATATGGCCCTTATAGGATCGGATGGGCCGGGCGGTAAAAGGAGGGGATATCGATCCCACAATAGTACTATTTGATAACTTATCAGACAAATTGTAACTTATCATCCTTTCTTTCTTTTTTACTCAACAGTGATCCTGGCTACCTCCGGCCCTCCGGGCCCTGATTTATGTAGGGTAAACTGACCGAAAATGTGGATTTGGCGGCCTTTACGGCACGTCGGCTCAAGTGACACAGGAAAAACAAGTCGTTTGAGGGGATACCCTCAAATCTTCTCCCTAATAAATACAACTTCTTTCGCCTGGCCTACCAGTGTTGACCACTGGATTAATCCTTCAATAATATATGCCGATTTTTAGATACTAATTTATTGGTTAATTAAGGTCCTTCCCCACAAATGTTTCGAGTTACACCACTGAGCATGCACACTGCACAAGATCCTGAACGGGCAGCGGAGCAGTATTTCAAGTGGGGTGGGTGGGTGATGGGGGAGGGGACGCACGTTTGAAACAGTATTTTAAATGGGGTGGGGGGAACGCACGTTTGAAACGGCTGATCTGAAAGACGGAAATGCAAAGTCAGGGAAATAGTAAACATGATATTACTACAAATGTTTATTTTGTTATGAAACATGGAAAAACAAATACATGTGATTACGTTGTCTTTATCAGTTTCTAGTTTAAAGGATTAGTTCAGTGGTCAAGCATGTCCATCTTTTATAAAAGAGGACTTCAAAGGAAACAAAATGGTAAAGAAAGCGTTCAAAATCTTATTCTCTTAAGAAGATATTCAAGTTTAAAGCTATGTCTTATCTGTGTAGAAATGACTGGTGTAGTAAGTCTACTATGGAAAGCTGGCGTCTTCATCCTAACATTCTTAAGAATTGTTAATGTATTTTAAAGAACGTTTATCTAATTTGTTCAATATTGAAATTATTTTCCCTCAATTTTTCTTAAGGTGGTATATTATAAATGATAATATATATTAATGTATATAATATATTAATGTTTGTATATATATATATATATATATATATATATATATATATATATATATATATATATATATATATATATATATATATATATATATATATATAATAATGTATATAATAAATAATATTATTAATTTTATTATTATTATTATTATTAATGTTATTATTATTATTATTATTAATATTATTATTATTATTATCATTATGATTATGATTATTATTATCATTATTATTATTATTATTATTATTATTATTATTATTATTATTATTATTATTATTATTATTATTATTATTATTATTATTATTATTATTATTATTATTATTATTATTATTATTATTATTATCATTATTATTATTATTATTATTATTATTATTATTATTATTATTATTATTATTATTATTATTATTATTATTATTATTATTATTATTATTATTATTATTATTATTATTATTATTATTATTATTATTATTATTATGATTATTATTATGATTATTATTATTATTATTATTGTTATTATTATGATGATTATTATTATTATTATTATTATTATTATTATTATTATTATTATGATTATTATGATTATTATTATTATTATTATTATTGTTATTATTATTTATTAATATCATTATCATTATTAATATTATGATTATTATGATTATTATTTTTTATTATTATTATTATTATTATTATTATTATTATTATTATTATTATTATTATTATTATTATTATTATTATTATTATTATTATTATTATTATTATTATTATTATTATTATTATTATTATCATTATTATTATTATTATTTTTATTATTATTATTGCTATTATTATCATTATTATTATTATTATTGCCCATATCAGGAGTGGACTGGCACTTCAAAATCTACCTGTCCATGTGGAGTGACCGGCGCCTTCGACTGACCTTACCAGCGTCACGACGCTTAATCGCCCATTTATATAAAGCATACAAGTTTAATTTTTTTAATGAAAAAAAGTAATATAAACTAGTTCAATGCGCCAGCGGCCAAACTAAAGTTATGGGGGAAAGTCGGTCAGCGCGTTGGGACCGGCGCCTCAGACGTCTTGCGACCAGCGCTTTGGACTTACCGGCGTACCGGTCCAGGGCTGGATCGGTGCGCCGGTGGGCCAGTCCACCCTGTGCCACATGTTTGTGTCGCACAAGACTTTTAGATATTTTTTCTAATTATCAGTTTCAGTGGACATGATCTGTTGTTCATATCTTTTGCAGCAGTACTTGTTACAAAATTGCAGATCATCCTTCTTAAGATTTGCGGCAAAGTGGGGGAACGTGCCACACGACCCGGTCACGATTCTCATATTTTGGGTTGATTACATTTTCAACAATTATGCCACCGGTTTTCCTATAATCATAAAAATTAAAGAATATCGCCCTCCTTTTTACCTGTGAATGCCTGATAAACGTGTCGATTTTCTTTTTATTTTCAAAAACAAAATAAAATAACATTTCATTGACATATAATTTTTCGTCTTTATTACTTTGATATACTGTAATTTGTAATGAATGATACAATGGACTTTTCAGAGGAAGGTGTGGGTTGACTGCGGGGAAAATACAAAAGATGTTTATGCAATTTTCCCCATTTCATGCTTTGAATCACGCATGTATTTGTATACTAGTTGTGTGAGTGGCCCTCGTTCCCCGTCATGTAGTTTTTGAAAATGACAAAAGTTCCTCTTTTCTAAATAAACATACAGTACTCTATTTATTGAAAGTTATTCCATATTTTTATTCCTAGAACTGTCTTATTAGAGGCTTACTAAAAACTGCACACATGCACAATTTTGCGGCAGCTAAGCATGTGTGAAATTGTGAATGGGTCAGAACCACCCGCCCCCACCCCTTGACATTTTTATCCTGGCTACGCCCCTGAGTACCATTATTTACAAATATATTCTAACTGTCTAAGACGGTCTATTGGAAGCTTAACCCATGGGGAAAAAAGTTATTAATCAAGTTGATAAAAGAATTCAATCAAGCGCCAATCAAAATTGATAACAGTTGACTGGTAGAATAAACATATAAAGGACTCATTGCGAAAATGTAAGTCCTTCCTCCGGAGCCGTTTGTACTTTTCATTAATGTTTTTTTCTTTAATTCTTTCTTTTTCACACTAAAAAAAATATTGTGGAAATTAATGATCCAAAATTACAAAACAATAGCTCGCTGTAACTTTTCAGAAATCGCTTTTGGAATTTTGGATTGGTACATGAAATTGTTGGTTTACAATATCCAACATTACCGATTTAAACCATTATGGCGAAACAAAAACACGCTAAAATTTCGTATTCAATTATTGCTGACTTTAATTGTACTTTTGTTCTGTTTATCAGCAGATCAGCTCCAAAATAGAAGTTCCGGTGTATTCAAATGCAAGTCGTGTTCATGAAATCAAAATTATAAGATATTTCTCAATATGTCAATTAAAAGATGGCGAATTTCCAACATGAAGGCTCACTAACCCGTGTCCCGAGGGCCACGAGAGAAAAGGTACAATGAGATTGCAATGGTGGGAATGTGATGCTCAATGTATACTCTTGTAATAGTTCTAACTTTTTCGGACGTTTCGTTTAACTGATGATGGGTACCGCACACGATAGATTTAAAGAAGTGGAAATGACGATCATCAGCAAGCATGCTCTTCATGGGTGTCGTCTGCTAATCTGTAAGACAATTAAAAAGGGAGAATAATTCGATTAAGCTCAAATATGAAATATCAGAGGCGAGTCACGGGCGGGCGGGGGAGGCCGGATCGTGACCAGTCAGAGGGATTAACTACTCAATCAGCCTAAGAGGGATTTTCCCCCTCCAATGCATATACCCTGACTAAATGGTTTTCCAAACAGCCAAAGGGTATAGGGGTTTCACATTCATGTTTATATAGTCTAGACCCTGTCAGTAGTAGATTTTATAAACTGATGAAGCCGATTAGAAAGAAACATACCTTTCACGTCGTTTTATATCTTTATTATGTCGTTTTTGTTCTGTAAACCGCGCACCGTGACATGGGTTTTGTTTTTGGTATAATGACTTGTGACTTTATATAGCTTACCTTCACAATAATGCTTGCAAGTACTTCTGCTTCCAAAATTGTTTCGGTTTCCCCTGCACCCGCCATAGACAAACCTCACACACATGCCCAAGTCTCGCTTGTATGCCCAGCGTCGTCTCCGAGCTCTACATGGCCCTTGAACGATGGGTAAGTTGCAGAAATCTGCACAAAACAAAATAGCGATATTGTTTTCATTATAGGTTAGGTCAGTGTCTAAAGACTAATGCGTGGGCGTTATCTGACCACCGAAAATAGGTGGCCAAATCAGGGGCGTGATTTTATGGGGCCTGCGGGCTCCTATGGGGGCCTGCGAGCTCCTATGGGGCCTGCGGGATCCTATGGGGCCCGCAGGCTCCTATGAGGCCTGCAGGCTCCTATGGGGCCTGCAGGCTCCTATGGGGCCTGCGAGCTCCTATGGGGCCTGCGGGCTCCCATGGGGCCTGCGGGCTCCTATGGGACCTGCTGGCTCTTATGGGGCCTGTGGGCTCCTATGGGACCTGCGGGCTCCTATGGGGCCTGCGGGCTCCTATGGGGCCTGCGGGCTCCTATGGGGGCCTGCGGGCTCCTATGTGGCCTGCGGGCTCCTGTAGGGCCTGCAGGCTTTTATGGGGCCTGCTGGCTCCTATGAGGCATGTGGGCTCCTATGGGGCCTGCGGGCTCCTATAGGGCCAGCGGGCCCCTATGGGTCTGCGGGCTCCTATGGTATATAAGTATAATGATAATTTTCATGGGCACCCCTTTATAAGGCCCAGACCGGGGGACAACAGCCCCCTGCTTATCAACAAGCTAAAAAATCTGCTTCTGGTATTGATGGTATCCCGATTAAAATTCTATATAATAATAGTAATACTATTGCTGCCCACTAAGACATATCATTCATTTATCGCTTTCATCTAGTATTGTTGTTCCTGATCAAACCAAACTTGCAAGAGTGGCTCCTATTTTCGAATCTGATGACGCATCCACTTAAATAATTAACGACCTATTTCAGATCTCTCATCAAATCGACAATTTTTGAAAGAGTTATTTACAATAGAACTATTAATTTCCTCAATAAGCCTAATATTATTTGTGACTACTAGTTTGGATTTCGCCAACAGTACTCAACCTGTATGGCAGCGTCAGATATATCTAATTTTATTTCGAAAGGTTTTCATAACAATGAATATACTGTAGGCATTTTGTTGGATGTATCTAAGGCCTTTTACACTGTCGATCATAATATTCTTTTGCTTTTGCGCCGGAAGCGATAGGGAAAGGGAGGGGGTCTTGAGAGCCATTGGCCCTCCAAATTTTCAGAAGTGGGTGTTTGGTCCCCGCTCCAAACTAATTCTGTTAAATTCCTTGAAGTTAATCTTGACCCCCAATTTAATTAGAAGCTTCATATCAATATGTTATGTAACAAGACATCCAAAATGATAGAAATCCTCTTATTAGTAACTTTGTACCACAGACAGACAGAAGGTTCTCAATTCATTATATAATTCTCTAATTTTATCACATTTGTCTTACTGTGAGGGTAATTACTCACCCTACTTACTTAACCGCTCTCCAGAAAAAAGCTATTCGTGTAATCACATCGTCAGATACCTCGCCACTTTTTAAGACCTAACTGCTTAAAGATCCTCTTTTTGTTCAATATTTATAGATTCCAATTAGGTGCATTCATGTATAAAGCCACTAACAACCTTTTGCCTAATCTGCTATGCAGCCTCTTCAGCTTTAATTCAAACATCCATAACTATTTTACATAGGACTCAAGTAATTTACATGTGTACATTATTTGCTTGGAGGCGGATCCAGGAAAATCACAAGCAGTCGGTTCTCGTGGTAGTTATTGAAGTAATGAAAAATGTTGGAACTTTGGGGGTTGTGGGGAAGGGGGTTCAAACCCGCAGAACCAAGGGGTGGAGCCAGGATAAAATATCAGGGGGACCAAGCCAGTTTTGTCATGATTAATGGAACATATTGGGACAAGGGTGCAGACTTATAAGCGGGCAGCAGGGGAAACGTACTCCATGAAAGGAGTTACCCTATTGACCTGATTGCAGTTATCACGTTATAGAACTTGTGTTTTAAATATCAGGTCTAACAAATCGAAATATGTAAATCATTGATTGAGCATTTCAATTTATCGTAATTCTGACTCAAGTTTAAAATACTTGTTTTCAGTTTTGCATATCTTTATTTCAGAATTTAATTAACCTGTTAACAACTAAAGGCCAGTTATCGTGTTAAGATAAATATAGAGCCAACAGTTTTTTATTGTTCTAAATAATTGCACACATGCTGACAAGCTGTCGCGGCAGTAACGTTATAATCTATAATTAACTTTTCCAGGTTTCCAAATAGGCTATACCCACCATAGCAACGCGGTAAATATGTGGGGCAAACAAACCTACCTCAAATCCGCAATCGTGCATCACCAATGCATTGACATTTAGATGTTCGCGAGACTTGCCGCAAGTTTTGATTCATTTATGGCACTTCACCGGATTTTAGAGTTTTTAGCAAATGGGATAAAGAAAATTCAGTTTGCTTAGTGTTCTGGGTAACAGCAATCAGATTTACAAAGCACACAGCGGGCCCGTAAACGCAATTTTTGTTCACCATTTTTTTCTTTCTCAGTCTGAGTGTGTAGAAATTGTTTTGTTCAGTAGGCCTCAGTTGTATTGACTACATGAACGCGCGCCGTTAGCTAGCTGTACCAGTACCGCGTAGGATGTTTGCCCTTTTAGTTACGCAGATTTTGTTGCTAGGCACATTCGTGCGGTGATTGGTTAAAACAAGCTGTTAATCATTAAACCCAGAAAGGTTAATTACCGACGAAGTCATATCAAGCAATTTTTTTGAGTCGAGATTCCCTCTTTAATGTGACGTCATAGAAGTCGTCAAAGGTTTAATGGCTGAATTTAAAACCTCAAATTTATTAAAACCATAAAGATTTTGCTACGGGCATGACTTCATATCAATAAACTTCGCACAGAAGTAAACCAAAATTCTCGGAAACAAAAAAACAAAAAGAAGATTTCTACAGGCAGAATTTTATGTCAATTTCTTATAAGCCATGTAAGCTGACGACTCCTAATAATCTGTTATGAAACTTACGGCCAGTAGCGATCGAAAATACCATGATCATGCAGGGGAGTGTGCAAAGAGAAATTTCTTCCTGCATCAGTGCTTGAAACTGAGCACTGTCTAGGACAGCGTATAGTTTAAATAGGAAATCTTGTCTCAATATAATTGTTTGATTCGTCAATCGTCACCAATAAATCCGTTTCATACTAGTATAACGTCACTTCCGCTATTGATTGGCTTGTTTGTGAATGTTCAAATATGTCGACCAATCAGACTGTCAGAAACGTTAGATTTATATTGTATTCAAGTTTTCACTTTAACAGGATATATGGCCTTTAAGGGATCTTCACAACACCACTAATTCACGGAGACAGAACCGAAGCCATCAAAAATGGAGGTTCGGCTGTCCGGCCCCGGACAACCTGACAATCACAATAGTCCGGAAACCATGATGTTTGCAGTGGCAAAGTTTGGAAGTCGCAGTGATTTCAAAAACTTGAAATTTTTTGTACCGAGTATCGTATAATGAAATACAGAATTTTGAAGTAAAGAAAAAGGAAACCTTCCGTAATCTAACAAACACTCAATTCCGCACCATTATTTCTCGATTTTCAAGACCACAATTTGAAAATATAGTGAAGAAGACCACACTAAATTAGGCCCTGGTGTAGGAAAGAAGTAACGATGATACAAAAATGTTTTATCTTACCCCGTTTTTTTGCAGAAGCTACGGACATCATGACGAAAATAATGAAAATTAACGTGATATTCTTCATTCTGCTTGACCTGTTCACTGGTTAAAGAGCGTTTTGTCAGTTCGCTAAATACCTACAGGCTTTGATCTGTTGAGAGCACATTACAAACTGACAAATGTTAATTATGTAAAGGTTCAACAAACGTATATCTCAAAGACCAGAAAGCCTATAAAACTTTATGTGGAACTCCACCTAATTTTATTGCAGATTAATGCCGTTTAACAATATTGCGAGAATAAATGTAAGGGAATGATATAATTCTGTGATGTTGCATATTATTTGATGATGATGATGATGATGATGATGATGATGATGATGATGATGATGATGATGATGATGATGATGATGATGATGATGATGATGATGATGATGATGATGATGATGATGATGATGATGATGATGATGATGATGATGATGATGATGATGCTGATGATGATGATGATGCTGATGATGATGATGCTGATGATGATGATGATGCTGATGATGATGCTGATGATGATGATGCTGATGATGATGATGCTGATGATGATGATGCTGATGATGATGATGCTGATGATGATGATGCTGATGATGATGATGCTGATGATGATGATGCTGATGATGATGATGCTGATGATGATGATGCTGATGATGATGATGCTGATGATGATGATATAGTGTCTATACTCCCAAGATGCACACAAAAATAGAATCATTAACAATGCAAATGAAGTATACAAGTATAGCGAAACATGAGGTCAGAAAGGGGACAGAACTACTTTTCAAATATTGAGCAGCCTAGGGCGAAAAGATATCACCAATATTCTATCCTGATTTTACTAACTGGCATGACTGACAGATTGAACAAGCCAACATTTCCGGATTAATTTACAATATTATTTTCCCAGTAGCCGGAACAACATCGACAGAGGTATAAATCTCGGCATCCGGAAATGCATCGTTTTTGTCAATTGGAAAAAGATCTGACCAGGGTTAAAAAAACTCGAAAACTGAAGGAAATTTTCAGCAAATGAAAGAAACTTTCCTGGAAATGAAGGAAATTTTCCCAAAACGAAGAAATTTCCCCAACAATTGAATCAGATTCCCCGAAAATTGAACAAGATATCCCGATTAGCTGATTAGCAGCAACGTTTGATGAAAACTTAATTTACCATAATTTTTTGTTGAAAATGTCTAGCTTGATAGCTTTGCTCCTTGGAGAGGATTGATGTCCCTATAAGTATGCAAGGCTACGCCACTGACCGCCCACCTAAAGCTGTTGTGGGAATCTGTTTATTTTTCATTAATCTTATAATTTATTTGATTCTTCCCTGTTATGTATTGGAATGAAATCATGGGGATGTCCTCACTTTCATTTTTCAACATATGTTATTATTAAAGTGTCATACCAGGTGCCAAACTTCATCTTACCCTGCATATACTTCACAACACTCCGATCCACTGCCATGCATGCGCATGCAGGGTCCAAAATGCGTTTGGTGCATACCATTGGCGGCGCCAGGATTTTGATAATGAGGGCAAAAGAAGGACAGTTTTGTATCAATGGGGGGTAGGGGGGGGGGCAAAGGCCTATAAATCGGACAAGATGTGTCACTTTACCAATTTTCTGGGGGAAAGTGGGGTTGGGGAAAAGCCCCATGTCCCAGTAACGCCGCCACTGGTGTATGGATGTGTGAGTGTTGCTGAAACGGGTATACCGTTTCTTTTGATGTAATTTTACAAAAAAGTAATGGGGACAGGGGATCTGTATAACTTTACCTATGAAAAGGTGCGTTTGTGTGGGGGGATAGAGAGAAGGATGTCCGGACTTGGGACCATCAACGTAACCAAAATCAAGATAAATTAGGTCTCCAAAACAAAGATGAGTCTATTTTCGAGCATAACCTTCCACCTTGTTGTCTGGTTGCAAGTGTTGTGCTTCGTTAATTGGCAGTTCCAGCTATGTGCTTAGTCCGAAACTTGAGAAATGACAATTTGTAAATTTATACTTTTTACCTGATTCTGACAGTCTGACGAATTATTTGCTCATCAGTATTATTTCAAATATCAATGCTACCTCCCTAATGCCAAGTAAAAGAACGAAATGATATTATGCAGGGCCATAGGGGTCTATGGGGCCGGAGGGGCCATGGTCCCCAATAATTCACAAAGTGGTATAATAAGTTGATATATTTAAGCTAAACAATGTCGTATAAAGTGAAGTTTATTTCTCTGCCCCTCCATTAATCTAAGATCTCCTACGGTGTTTGTCCACAAGTTTTGCCAAATATATTTTTTTTATCGTTTTCCAGGGATTGACGTGATGACATATATCTGTATATAGCACAAAGTTATTCAGACCCTCACTTATCAGCCTATTAATTTCAGGATGCAACTTTATACGAACACTCCTCTGGCCGTATACGTGTTTTTGCATTAGATAACCAGGTAACAGTAACTTCAACATTTTACTGATATCCACAAATAGAATAACGATTCTCCAAAGAGAAACCAAAGTGGAAACTTTCTTTGAAATGCTCTTTTCTAGACTATCTGAGTTGTGATGTATAGAACTAAATGAATAATTAAATTTCATTACATGTCGCTGCCCTAAATAATCGCTCCCAACCTGCAACAAAACATTCCCATCGACCTTGCAAGCTGTGGAATCATCAAAGATAATTGATCTGCAAGGGGCTTCACTCGAATCCCCACCAGGGCTTTACCACTGGACCCTATCAGCAGGCCCGAGTCGATCCCATGCAGTTACCCGCACGCACATATGGGTTTGAAAACATTTTTACTGCCCCCAAATCATTTAACTCATATTTTGTAGGCTCGGTTGACGATCATGTCATCTGCTGATTTGACCTAACCTTCAATATATGCTTCTAATACCAGTTAGCCAGTTGTAAGCAGCGATGTCGGAACCATTGGGGCAACTTCCCTTGCCCTGCCCCTTGCCCTAGAGTAAGGGGGAGAAGGGGGCAGGGGTGCCCTTTTGAAAGTGTAGGGCGGACCAGGAAAAGGTGCCTTTTTGAAAGTTTTATGAAATTATTCTAGGTTATTCTTCTGTTCTTGAAGCTTGAAAACAAATAGAAATCCACTCTTTCCCAAATTATACATATAAACCGACACCGATCTCGAGGACGTGGTGGGAGGGGGACATGGCCCACAATAACATCCTAATCAGCAATTTTTAAAATAGGCCTTTCACCTATTCGCCCGATGGGCAATTGCCAACATTGGCCCTGGCTCCCAACTCAAACCTATAGGCAGAATTTGCCTACCGATAGTGTGGGTAAAGTCAAAAGTGTGGGTAAAATCAAAGTGGGGGATCACAAATCACGCTAAGATACAAAACATCACCATACAAAAGTCTACATTTGGAAGAAAGTGGAGGTGGAGCAAGCGCCCCTTGCTCCCCAAAATCCCGCCTATACCAGTATGCTCAAACCATATGTGTTGGAACCATGGGAAAGAGGGCATGTGCTCACTTCTTCAAAACTGATAAAAGTGCCCCTTTTTGAAAATGATAAGTGCCCCTAAATTACTGTAAAAGTGCCCTCACTTGATTTTCTGTCCCCCTTTCACTTGAGTTCGTTCCGACACCCCTGGTTGTAGGTCACATCCCAACTGTTATTCTGACATGGATAAAAGATAATTTCGTTACAACATGGAGTGCCAGTGCAAGCATTACTTTACACATGGGCAGTAATTTTACTCCACAAAGGTGTGGGGTATACTGGCGAAGAGAATTTGGATAAGCTTGCGCCAATGTGCCCCACCCAGAAACAGCTTCATTTTAAGCAAGTAGCATTTCGATGTGAAATATATTACTTTAAAATGAAATCGACAGGAACATGTCACTTTATGGTATCCCGGGGAATTACGACACTGCATGCCTAGTATGAGAAGACCGTTGACAGATTTGGGGTCATGCAAAGCACTGGATGATAACTAATATATATTGTTGCTTTCACACTTGGGAATCATTTGATTCTTTTCCAGGAAACCCATCATTTATATCAACAGAATGATGCCCGACAGTACAGTCAGAGAGCGTGACGTCATTCGCCATATTCTACTATTCTACGTATCTGAAATATAGGACGAATGACGTCACGATCGTGATACGTTTTCAAGTTTCAAGTTATGCATGGAAAACAAGAGTGAAATTACAAGAACTGAACATAAATGAAAAATATGAATGAAGGAAAACTTTTGATCATTATAAATATATATGTATATATATATATATATATATATATATATATATATATATATATATATATATATATATATATATATATATATATATATATATATATATATATATATATATATATATGTATCTATATATATACATATATACATGCATATATATATATATAAATATATATATACATATATATAAATAAAATATATATATATATATATATATATATATATATACATATATATAAATATATATATATATATATATATATATATATATATATATATATATATATATATGTATATATATATATATATATATATATATATATATATATATATATATATATATATATATATATATATATATATATATATATATATATATATATGTATATATATATATATATATATATTAATGTATATATAGAAATATAAATATATATATATATATATATATATATATATATATATATATATATATATATATATATATATATATATATATATATATATATATATATATATATATATATATATATATATATATATATATATATATATATATATATATATATATATATATATAATTTTCTCACATTAATGCTATATTTTGAAATCCCTTTACTGGTTACCAGTCAAACAAAGAATTGATTATACAATTATTTTACAAGTTTTCAAGTGCATTAAAGGCCTTGCTCCAAAATATTTATGTGAAATGGTATTTAAAAAACCATCCCGCTATGACTTTCGTTTCAAGTCCCTATTTGTTCCCCGTATTAAGCATAAAACTCTTGGCGAAAGGGCCTTTGCTTATAAAGGTCCTTGGTTGTGGAATTCACTCCCTCTGGACTTAAATGTATTAATAATGTATCCCTGACCTGCTTCAAAACTAAGCTTAAAACTTTTTTGTTTAGAAAGACATTAATCCAATAATGTGCAACTTGATTCATTGTATTTCTATTTATGTTGTCATTTCTGTATTCTTATTTTTGTTTTCGTATCGTAATTTCCTTTATACGCTTTTGAATATTTACAAAATTAGCGCTATATAAATTTATGTATTATTATTATTATCATTATATATATTTATATAAATATATATATATATATATATATATATATATATATATATATATATATATATATATAAATATATATATATATATATATATATACATGTATTTACATATTTACAGCTTATGTGTTCCTACATTGCATAAGTAATATACAGTTCAAGTATGCCTTAAAAGACTTTGATCACTTCATTTAACTGTTTTTATGAGAATTTTGCAGAAGACTGATAGTTTCATTAGTATAGTTTTGTCTGATGATTACAGTAATTCTTTAAATTTGAGGGTAGTACTTCTCGTCAATGTACTTGGCGCAAGTTCTCTTTTGAAGTAGGGGCATCGTAAAAGAAAATGGTACTCGTCACCAGTTACATCTAAAAAATTACATCTACTAAGTCATATATATATATATATATATATATATATATATATATATATATATATATATATATATATATATATATATATATATATATATATATATATATATATATATATATATATATATATATATATATATATATATATATATATATATATATATATATATATATATATATATATATATATATATATATATATATATATATATATATATATATATATATATATATATATATATATATATATATGTAATCTTTTAGTAGGGGCATTGTAAAAGAAAATGGTACTATCACCAGTTACATCTAAAAAATTACATCTACCAAGTCATATATATATATATATATATATATATATATATATATATATATATATATATATATATATATATATATATATATATATATATATATATATATATATATATATATATATATATATATATATTTATATATATATATATATATATATATATATATATATATATATATATATATATATATATATATATATATATATATATATATATATATATATATATATATATATATATATATATATATACATCTTAAACAATATTTTGAAACTTTAAAGAGGCGATATATCGTCATATGTGCACAATATTTAGAATTCCTTTCAAATTTTTTGATTGGTTGAAATCTGTATCCATGCAGAATATTCTTGATTATTTTAATGATAAGTGGTACTTTTGGAAAGGAATTTTCTCTGAGTTTTAGCTTGATTGCATGATGTAAATTATCTTTTGCACAAAAATGCTGTCTTTGTATTATTTAGTGTTAAATGAGCTGAGCGAATAAATGATGTCACTAAACAAGTTGATTCTGGTCATAATGTGGATGTTATCTATTTAGATTTTTAAATAAGTATTTGATAAGGTTCTATTAGGCATTCTCATGATGAAAACAAGAGTGCTTGGTGTGGAGGAAAAGTGCGCTAGTTATATATATTCTTGGTTAGTTGACAGTTCCTAAAGAGAGTTGTTGTTAATGGTGAAGTATCTCTATGGCAGTATGGAAGAAGGTTACAAGTGGTGTTCCCCAGGGTTCTGTATTGGGTCCGCTTCTTTTCATAATCTTTATTAATGATATTGAGGTTTCCCTTGGCTTCGGGATTTTTAAATTTGCTGATGACACTAACCTGCTGTACAGGATTGTTGATGATGCTAGGGATTCTTCACTTTTGCAAACTGATCTAGATAAGTTAGTTTCTTGGTCCCAAACATGGCAGATGTCAATCAATGTTGATAAATGCAAAGTTATTTATTTTGATCAGAACAATTTGGCTTTTGATTACTGCATGAATGGTTCAAATCTTGGTTGTGTTGATCAAGAAAGGGATCTAGGTGTCATTACTAGCAATCTGAAGCCTTCTAAACAGTGTGCTTTAGCAGCTGCCAGGGCAAATAGGATGCTTGGTTTGATCAGAAGAAATTTTTGTTTTCTTGGCAGAGAGGTTGTTCTTAATTTGTATAAGCAGTTAGTCAGGTCTCACCTTGAGTATGCTATTCAGGCTTGGAGTCATTTTTATGAGAAGAATAAGTTTATTTTGGAGCAGGTTCAGCAAAGAGCCACTAGACTGCTAGACTTATTCCCGAAGTAAGGAATCTCTCTTATGAATCTAGGTTGCGAAATCATGGTTTGACCACGGTTGAGTTGAGAAGAGTACGTGGTGATATGATTCAGGTTTTTAAGTTCCTATCTGGTAGTGATGCTTTGACTTTCTCTTATTTCTTGCATGCTTCAGCTAATCCTTATGTGACACGTGGTAACAGTTTGAAGTTGGCCAAAGAGTTCTCACGAATAAATATTCGGCGTTTTTTGCAAAAGAGTTGTTAATGAATGGAATGGTTTGCCTGAGTGGGTAATTAGCTCCAATTCTGTTCACAATTTCAAGGTCATGTTGATAAGTTGATTACTAACTCTAGGCGTCTTTGTTTGTTTTTTTGTCGTGGTGGTGGTGTTAGTTTGGGCTTTATATGGGGTGACTAACCCTTCTTAGCCCGTAATCTTGTTATGTTATGTTATGTTATGTTAGGTAAACCAACAAAAAAAAAAAAAAATTGCATCTAAATTGCAGAGGAGGCACTTCCGTTCAACTAGAATAGTATCATCCCTTTCAATTGGGAAGTTATGATCAGGACAACGAAATTTGGTTAAGAAAATTATAATATGTGGCGGCAAAGTATCGAGGGATATGTTTTGCTTAAAAATACGATAATTAATACATCTACCCGAGTTAAAGACTTCAATGGTGCTGCGGTGGATTAGTGTTGACAACATTCTTGCGCAATATTTCGCAACAACAGTCTCAGCCTCTAACAACAGCCCTCAGCCACGCATATATGGAACGCCTTGCTGGGCAATAATGCCCGAATATATGGTAGCATTAATTCGAATTTATGATACCATAAAAACGAATTCATGGTACCATAAATATCGAATGTATGGTACCATTACGCAGTGTAGGGTTAATGACGTCACGCTCTCTGATGTGGCCATTCCTGAACTTGATCCCGTGCATGCTTTTCACTGGCAAAGTAAACCTAAATAATTTCATCGAAAATGTCGATCTTTACACCTACAAATCAGATCAGACTGACCAATGTGGCAGTGGTGAGGATGAAGAAAGGTGGCAAGCGGTTTGAAATTGCATGTTACAAGAACAAGGTTATGTCATGGAGAAACAAGGTGTGAGTATTTTGGCCATCGGCCTATGTCATCTATGCATTGATTTACAGGTAACCAGTTTCACGAGAAATATATCATCACGATTGTTTTCATTTTCATATCATCTTGTTATCTATTTGATCCCTAAAACAGATCCGCAATATAAACTTGAAAAAAGAAGATCGTACATCTTTTTTGGCGGGACTTCATTTTTGGGGTGACAGTTAGTGGACCTAGGCCCCAACCTAGATTTCTGAATTTGAATTTTCGGATGGTAAATTCTAAAGTTAGTTAATAATAATATACATTCTCAGTACGGGTTGACATTGGGATTGTCGTACGAGGGTTGTTATAAATTGGGACTGGGTACAACTCCTATGTTTTTTTTAAATTCACACTGTAGAAAATTGATGATTGAAAAAATCTTACTTTTTGGATACCAATTAATCTAAATTAAGTATATAATACACTTTTCTAAAAAAAACTTTTCATCAATCTCTAGCAACAGGACAGGATAAAGTTCTCCGATTCGATGTTTTGGTGGCCATCTTTCTTAGTCACTGCACATTTGTGATCAATTATTCAATTGTCCGCAAATAAGTTTTAGGATGTTCCACTAAATTGCTGGTTGCTTTTTTTCTGACATTATTTTTTTTGGTTCATATAATTTTATTAAATAGTTTTAGTATAGAAATTGTGTATGAAAACAAATAAATAAATAAAACACTAAGAAATTGTTAGTTTATATAATTCTACTTTGTAAGTATTACCTTAATTTTTTTCCCTCCAATAATCTAACATATTATCCTTGCAAAAATGTTATAGCCTCAATAGCAGCGTTTTTAACTTTGGCCGTACTTTGGAGAGCTCGTCAGACAATTTTTAGGTAATGAAAAATAGCCCAGTAAATACTTTGATAAAAGTAACTAAAATTACCATGAAAAACAGTTTTTGAAAACATGGATGGGCTTCAATCATGAATAAGCATTGTGGGCATAAAAAGGGTAAAATGGTTTTGTTTTCACAAAGATCTTTAAACTGAGATTTTATTGCCCCACAAACAATGGAGGTCTACTGATCCTTACCTGAGTGTTTAGGCCTATACCAGAAAGCGTGATGTCATTCACCCTATACTACGTATATGTAATATAGGCCGAATGTCGTCACACTCTCTGCCTATACTTTCAAAACCTTTCTGTATATTGGGCAATGTATCACTGTTGATGCCTTTTGCAAGTTGCAGGCATGTTGTTGCACTTGCAGATATAACGAGCACGAGGCTTAAAACAGTACAGCAGGGTATAGGTTTTGTAGTACCCGCGGACAGCCAGCCATCATTAACGGCAGCCATACTAATACGGCTGGGATCAGTCCGACAGCACTACGGGAATACTAGGTAAATTCTAACGGTGGTTATTGTCACAACCAACGTAGGCTTTGTTGTCACTAGGACATTTTTGTAGAGTAATTAGGTGGTGCAGATACCACGTTTCCAACTAGAGTCAAACTTGATATGATCTGATGGAAATGCTCTCTTGGGGTTTTGTGATCAATGACACATTTTTGGGATGTGCCAGTGCTAATAATAGTAGGCCCTATGATAAGTATGAATATTGGTTGATTCTTTCAAAACAAAATATAAGAAAAGGTAAATTGGAGAGTCACAAGTAAACAAGAGGAGTGTTTTTTCTGGTGCAAATAAAATTTAAATTCTATTTTTCTACAGCTCAAGATGTATATACACTATGTACAGTTTTTCGAAAAATAATTCTTAGCTACATTGTTACACAACTTCACTGACCAGCCTGGTGGAAGTGTCTCCTGAAAAACTGAAATTACTTCTGACTAGAATTGTGGATATCCCTTAAAATTATATGTGGCTATCCCATAATAATCTGAAACAAAGAAAAGCTGTCTTCTGTCAAGAATTTGATTGAGAGATGCACACAGGAAGGGGGAGACTACTACCAGGGCCACCAAATAAAAACAAAACAAGAGGCTGAGAGAAAATGACCACCTTAGATGTAACTGAATACACCAAGGGAAGGCTAGACTGAGGAATGTATCAAAACACATGAGCAATATAAGAAATGTTTTCATTAAAGTAATAGTGAGTAAGTTAAAGGGACCAAATATCTTTTGAGTCAGAATTTTTAAGTCTTTACAAATAAAATTATTAATCAACATAAAAAAAGAAAGGAAAATAACGTTATTTCAGCTTAGAAATGGCACAGAGCTTAAAAAATACATTTGCAGCACATTTGCATACTTTAGAAAACACAAATGGCAAACCATAGGCAAAAAGAAATAATTATTACAAGGGCCACATAAAAAAATAACAATAATAAAATAGAATAAAAACATGCTAGTAAAAAAACTAAATATGCTAAAATCACACATTTTTGGTATGATATGATCAAAACAAGAAAAACAACATTTTCCAACCTCTTACATCAAGCAAAATATATTTTCCAAAATGCGATAACTTCACTTCATTTACACACAGTCTGGTGGGATTTCTCCTCTTCATTTGATTACCTGAAGAAAAAAAATGTTTGATTAGTTGCCTATTAACGGAAGAATTTTGCCAGAGTAAAATTCATGGATAATTTGTTGGTTGCTCTGAAATTACAAATTACATTATTATCAGGTGGTAATCACACGACCATCGTTTTTTCGGTGAATTTTGACACCTTCAGTACCAACTTAATGAGGTAAAGTCTTTTTTCCCAGAAGTTAAAACCACGAAAGATTAAAAGTACAGTACATATCTTTCCTGAAGTGACTTGTGTCTTTTGCACGAGCTCTGACATTAGGCAGACCAGAGAACCAAGAAGCATCAGTATTTGTGATTTGCTGGAAAGGAACATGTGCAACTTATTTTCTATAGACCTTTTCAAACCAGGTTTAGCAGAACGTGATTTCTTTAGTACTTCAACCAATCAAATGCTGGGGGAACATTTTTTGTTGTTTCCCAACCAATCAGGTGCAGGTTTGAGAAAACAATGTAAGCAGCAATACGCACGCGTATTCCATTCCTGTATAACGCACGTATGATACGTGTGCTTGAAAATATTTTTTCATACGCTTGGTCCCATTCCGTGCGTGAATTGTGCAGACAGCCAAAATTCTTCCAGTATTTTATTGGTCAATAAGATTCCTCCAGTATACAATTGGTCCATTATGTACACGTGAATCTCAGCCAAGTGACATTATTTAAATTAGTTATTTGGAAATTGCTGATTCAGATTTAAAAAGTTCTATAGACTCCTTGAATTATTGTGAGGTGTATTTCCTTCTGAGTTGGAGATGACTACTTAAGCACTGAAGCAAGTTTTGGTTAATTTGCATGGTTTTTCAACTTAAACAAAGATGTTCAAGAAACTCTTCATCACATGTTTTGATATTTTATTTTCGATAGGGAAAAGGATATTGATGAGGTTCTTCAGACACACTCTGTGTTTTTCAATGTCTCCAAGGGACAGACTGCCAAAAGGGAAGACATTGTGAAAGCATTTGGAACTGATGATGAAACTGAAGTCTGCAAACAGGTGTGTTTAGGTGTCTCTATTGGCTTTGCTTTTCACGAAAGGGTTATCTACCTTCTGACTGATTTCTTCAAAGGCTGTATTATTGTTTTCAGTTTGAATCAGACTAACCATTTATTGTTAAAATTTCTTTTAGACAAGATTCACATTCCATCATTTTCTTTTCATGCCAAAATCCATTTGTTTGATACCAAACCACTTGATTTAAGTTTCCTTAGAGTTCAAATAATGGATTGTGTGGATGTTCATCCAGAGCATGATTTCATTGTTCAGCACATTCCATTGGAAAGTTTCAAGTAAGTCTTGACAGATCTTGTCCTAAAACATCCCCACCCCTCCATTCCTGCCCTTCTCTTTTCCAATAAGTCCCAAATTTTAATCATTTCTTCCTGAAACAGTAACAACACCACATGCCAAATTTAATCAAAATCCAGTAAACAGTTATTGAGATATCTTGATGACAGACAAACAAACAAGAGTCGAAAACATAACCTCCGTCCAACTTCGTTAGCGGAGGTAATAAATGAACTTAAATCCATCTTCCAATTTTCATACCATAGTTTGCAACTTTCTTAGTCAGTTTCAAAATTCAGGATTGCTCAGTTTTGTTAGTCATTTGGCTACTGTGATGATATGATTTCCGAGTGTACATAAGATACTTGAAATTGAAAGTCAGAAAGAGAAAGTTAAGTAGAAAATAGAGCAGGTAGCATTCACTTTCATGTCTCTAAAATTGTACCCACATTTGTTGAGTTCATCTCTTGCTGGTTCAGATTAGAAAAATAAATATTTATTTTACCAATTCTCATCCTCTGCTCTATTTTTAAGTTGTGTTTACACTTGTAAATACTTGACTGATCTTTAGCCCAAATTCCTGATCGTTGTTTGCTTCCAACATTGCCATAACTTAACCACTGAAATACGTGCACAGAAAAAGGTTTTCTTGTCATTATAATGAAACTTTGCATGAATCATTTTTGGGGTTATTATTTCGTTGGTTTGGCTAATTGCCAGTTCCAATCCTTGTTGGCGTGATTTTGGTCCCCATTAAAATATTGCTCATGAGGTGGAAAAAAGCCCAATGATTTTGTATCATTAAAGGTGTTTATCGTAAATTCCCGTTATTTCTTTAAAAAGAAAACTTAGAATAAGGTTAATGTTGTGTTCATTGTTGTTTGATTCAAAGATTTTAGCGAAAGGAGAACTGCAAGTTTCAGAGAAAGAGAGACATCAGGTCCAAGAGTCCATGTTCCGAGAAATTGCAACCACAGTCGCAGACAAGTGCATTAACCCAGAAACCAAAAGACCTTATACTGTGGGAATCATTGAGAGGGCCATGAAGGATATTCATTTTTCAGTAAAGCCTACAAGAAATTCCAAAACAGCAGGTAATAACAGGTTCAATGTAAATCTAGGATCACCTTTTGTTTGTTACTGTTTTTCTATCCCACTTTAATGTTCCAATGGTTGATGATGTTATAGTATATTGAGGAATTACTGTGTGCTCCCAAATATTACCGAGGAGTTCCAATACAAGGATTGTAAGTACATCTTAATAATTACCACGGTTTTAAGCATATTTTGACATAAATTTAAAATTGAATACTTCAATCATGAAACTGCAGTCAATCATGAAAAGGCAGTCATTTGATTCAACAATGCTAGCACATTTTGTATTTCACTTGTTTAGCATACAATTACTTTTGTCTTGCCTGCGAAGCAAAATGAAACATAGCGATTAGTCTGTTGTACGTCGTCGTCAACGTCACAATAAGTTTAACCTAATGGAATGTTGCTGGTATTTTGAAATTTCTTGACTCAAAAGAACTGAGAACAATAAGCCTTGGCCTCAATAGCAATTTGTTTCTCTCTAACAAAAGTTCTGGCCTGCAAACAATAAGTCTAGGTCTCAATTTATATCTTGCTTGAAAGAAAATGGTAACAATGGAAAGTTGGCATAAAAAGAATTGATTCCTGGTCTGAATAGCACTTAAAACAATAAAACCTGGCTTGAAAAGGAAACAGGGATACAGTAGGTTGACCTCCAAAGATAAAATATTGTGAAGTCATTCAAATTTAAGTAATGCCTTCTTATGTGCACATGATGTATGGTTACCATCAGGTTATCTGCCTAACAAAAATTCAGAAGGTAAGACCGTCCATGTTGCATTTTTCTAGTTACAGTACTTGATATTTTCTTGATTCCCAATATGGAATTATCGAAACATTCGTTGCTCATAGTTTTTAAAAATGATAAACAGTTGTTTTGACAACAAGATGGAAATTTATTCCAGAGTACATTGACCCATTTGTTTTTCTTGATGCAAGTGCATGAGGCTACTACCTAACTTTCCAGAAGAGATGCCACTCCATGGGTGTTTTAGCTTTCCAGTAGACATTTCTGTTCATGTACACGTAGGGTTTGCGAACATGTCTGGGCTTGGTTAATCACAGTATAAGGGTTTTGTTTTTCTGTTAATGGAATGAGGGAAGGAGGGTGTGAGTAGGGAGGGAGAATGAGTTGATGAGTGTGAGGTAAGTTGGTCAGAGTATGGTTTGTAGATGATAAGATGGGACATAGGTACATGGTACATAGTTTAGTGGTTATTGGGTAGCTGAGAGTGGATGGGTGGCTTAGCTAGATAGCATAAAATCCTGGGAGGGGGGAGGTAGACAGGTGTGAGTAGGGTGAATGGGTTCAGTTAGGATTATTTGATGGTAAGATGATTTTAGAAGTGCAGAAGAAGGGAGTGTAAGTGTGAGTGAACATTGTTTGGTAGAAGATGAATGAATGATGCGGGAATGGTGATAGATGGAAGAGCAAGTGAAAAGTGGGTGCTGCAGAGAGAGAGAGAGAGATTGAAAATTGTGTGTGTTAATGGTTGTTAGGTATATGTGTGCAAGGCATTTTATGGGTAGGGAGGAAGTATCCGATTTGTATCATGTTGTGATGCCCTGATCAAAAATTGAGATCATTTTATACATTCTTTTAGGAAAAGCTTAGATAAACCTTTACAAACTGATTTATTATCAATTGTAACTTCAGTTGATTACTTTTTCAACAGGCTTTAGAAGTTATCAAGAAGTTAAAAGAGACAGAAACGCTCCCAATTGAACGAGCTCAGATGAAATTGAGGATAATACTTCCCGGTAAAGATGCAAAGAAGATCAGAGCCAAGCTGGAACCCATGTTTAAGAGTATAGAGGAAGATAACTATGGTGGGAATAGTCTGGAGATTGTGAGTCTTTATTTTGTAAAAAATATAAAAGATCTAACGTTAGTAGAAAAAAGAGACAATTTCTCAATGTGAATACTAAAGTGAATGCTACCTTATTGTTTGTAAGACAATTGTGAATTTATTAGAGGGCAAGTTTTAGTGGTCAATCAAGTCCTTATTCTAGCAACAAGTTTGTGAAGAAATGGCTGGTTTCAGAACTTCAGATTGAACCTTATTTTAGAGACTCATTTTTAAAAGCGTTTATATTCTATTGAAATATTTTTTAAACTTTTGTGGATTTTTTTCACCTGGTATGTTTACAGATTAGCATAAAAAGGATCTAGTAAAGTGACTATGATTAGCCACCTTAAGAATTTTACTAAGGTGTTTTACACTGTACAGCCTGGTAGAAGTTTTTTTTCTGGTTTCTTATCCAGTAAATTCGGTTAGGTATATAAAGGTAATACATGTTTGTTTGCTGGCAGGATCCTTCAGCAAACAGACATCTGGCAACCTCTTTATTTTGGGCCATCACTGAATCTGATATCTTTACAACTGACAGGTTTATGATTGGAGAAGATAATGGTATAATTGTATACTCTGTCCATAGGTTTGTTTGGTGGACCCAGGGTGTTTCCGTGACATGGATGAACTGGTCAGAAGCAGCACAAAGGGGAAAGGCTCTCTGGAAGTCCTCAGTCTCAAGGAAGTTGAAGAAGGAGACGAAAGTCTTGAATGACCAAAAGTAGATGCACTGGTCTGTGAGCTTAAAATCCAGGCTTAGATTTGCAAGATGGCTCAAATATGCAAGAAAACACTTGCATCAAATCAGTGCAATGGCTTTTAATCAGGCTGCATGTGTGCCTATTAAGTGCAATTACTATTGCCAGTGTGTATGTATGACAGGCATGTTGATACAGGTGTAGTTGATTCTATGGTTTGAATATGGACTGATCTGATATCTACTTCCCTAAGTAGCATCTACTTTCTCATGTATGACTTTCTTGTTGTCAAAACAATAAGTAGTACACGTGTTGTGTGACTTGAAGCAGGTCTTAAAGGGCCACATTGCATCTACCTGTGCATTGCTTTGTATTTGCCACAAAATACAGGTGTTTTGTCTCTCCATTTAACGTAATAAGCGCCCGGGGCGCTTATTACGTCAAATGGAATTGCACCACTTTTTAGGCTCAAAGTTTTTTCCTGATAAGCACCCATGCTCCGGGGCTGTGTGCAGTGTGCTATTCGAACTGCATTGTGTGAATTGGTTCTATACTAGCCCCACAATAACCATCACAAAAACATCGTGAGCGCTTGATGCAAAATAAGCAAATAATGTAACAAAACTTATTTAAGTCTTCAAAATAATCAAATAAAGATGTTATTAGTCAAAAAATGTTGGGTGGACGCTTATTAGAGCAGGGGCGCTTAATACGTTGAATATAGTATACACTTTGAGGCACATGCCAGGGAATGCACATGTATGTCACTATTGACTTGTTTTCAGTGTGAATCCAAGGAATTTACCAGGTAAGCTACATTTCTTGTTTCTTTAGATATTGAACACCGGAATGTAATAGAATCTGATTATATCTGATGGTTTGGTTTGGTTTGGTTTGGTTAGAGGTTTAACGTCCTGACAAACTCAAAAGTCGGATTATCAACGTCAAGACGTCCATGGCCACTTTAAAACCAGGTGTGAAGCACTGGTTGGATACCAACCGGGATTGAACCCGGGATGCTAGCTTGCCAAACCAAAGGCTTGGCCACAAGACTACGGATGGAGGGTATCATGGTATATGTAATTTAACCTCTGTAGCCACACCTTCATATCTAAAATCAACTTGCGTTTCTTAGATGAAATATGGGAATACAATTCAATCAATTTTTGAATTAATTCCTCCCAGGTGTTTATTATTTTCACTCTTGAGCATGGGTATATATTTTTCCAGGTACATCCAATGTGTAATACACATTTTTCCCGTTTTATTCTTTTCAATTTTCATCTACTTATGGACATTCAGTTAATGGAGTCTATTCTACGCTTAAGTATGTATTTGGCAGCTAGTGAAAGATAAACAAAGTTCTTTTTCAATGCAACACTGCGGGGTATTAAAGCAGGATTTGGCTAAAACTAAAGCAATAATTTAATGATGAGAAGATTGTGGGATAAAACTGAAGGTGTTTGGTGTCAAATGCACATGAAACTTTCTTGGTTTTCTGTTACAGATAAATTACTTGTTACTGATGAAACGAATCTACTAATGTCTCATTTCATAGTAATTTGTGCGGAAGAACGTTAAGATTTATATTATAAACTATATCCTACCTTCAATTCTGCAACTCAAGTGGGGGGTATTGATCAAAACAAAGATATATGGCCTGTCAGGATCGAAAATCGTATACTGGGGGATTCTCTTTTTGTGTGCAGTCTTAAAAAGTCAGCTGGGGATCAAATATGTACTGCCAGGGTGATGCATGTATAGTGATCATGTAGCTTGCATAGCAAATAGTTTTCATGAATTGTTTTACTGTTGTTTTCAAAGCTTTGCATGGTCAAGAAAATTGATGCTCTTTTATAATCAAAATTGTGTATAGTTATTAAATGTGGAAAAAAAGTAATATATTTGATGCAAGCGAGACCACCAAATTGCAAATTTTGAATAATTTTTCCAACTTTCTTTGCCAGGAAATGAAATCTCTTAAATAGCATAAGAGGTTTGTTTACCTTTTGAATGCCCAAAACAAGAGTAAATTGATGTAAGAATTTTGTTTGTTCAAGTTTGTTTAAAATGTGTAAATTACATTGCAGGGAAAATAAATTGGTAAGTGGAGATACTGTTAAGATGTGTGTAATTATATATACTTTTTTTTTAGAAAACAAAGGACAGTAATGGGAAAGAGGGAAAAAAGGGAAAGTTCAGTCTCACATGACTGACATTAAGCTACCTGATGTAGTTATGATAGGTACTTCAAAATGATTTAGGTGATATATAATTAATCAAGTTTTGGGTGGTGACAGGATAAATGATTTGGAAAGGTTAGGAGCTTTGTTTTTATAAAAGAAGGTTAAAGAATCCAAATGAAATTTGAGTCATTCTTTTAAACATTTAATAGAAGACAGGAGATGGGGTTGGGGGTGATGTATGGATAACCAAACTGTCCTTATCTTTCTACAAAGAGCACTTGATACGGGTGGTGTCCATATTCACAGAAACTGGATAGATGGGCAGAAATTCTTTTAGTATTGATTTGGAAAGGCTAAGTTTTGTTATTATAAGAGATCCAAAATGAAATTTATGTAATTCTTTTGAACATTTAACAGAAGACAGGTGGGACATCATATAGATGGGGTGGAAGAAGTGAAAAGTGGAGTGACAAGTAAAAAGATGTATAAGTGGAAAGTAAAATGAGTTATTAAAAAGTAAGTAAAAGTGCATTTTCCAGAGGGAATGAGTATTTTGCCCCAATGAAATTTTCTTCTTTTTATTTTTGGTAATAAAATTGCAGCAAATTATGCTATTGACTATTTGTTGCTTTGTGGAGTATTTGAATGGAGGGTGGGCTTATCACATGGGCGTATTATGAATTGTCAAGCAAGGTTTAAGCGAGAACTGGAAGGTAGGGAGGAGTATGTGTGAAGCACAGGGTGATGGTGACAGAATTTGTATCATTTCGCTCATGTGGACATCTATTGGGAGTAGCTTTCGAAGATAACTTACTCCAAGCAGTGGGGTTTCAGAAATATGTTACAGGTCCATGTCTTATTTACACTGAGAAATAAAGAATAAGTCGGACACATTAAGTGCTTTCATTTCATTTTTGTAATTTTGTGGGACTTCTCAGAAACAATTGTACAGAAAAAGAAGTATGATACAATTATGCCTTTACAGCATATTCTCAATATCTACATTTTCACAACTAGAAAGGTGCTTCATAATGGCATTGCAACCTGAACTTACAATATACTTTTATAAACAAAACAATACAACAGTCACCAAATCTGTTGTTTAAAAAGCTTTCAATTCTTTCTGAAAAATTCATGTAAACTCAATTCAAGATATTTCATATGATATCAACATCTTAACAAGAATTTTAGGAATATGTAATACTCAAAATTCCCACAATAATAAAATGCAAAACTTGATTATCAAGTTCTATCACAAAAACCCCATAAATATCATCGCCACATACCAGCTATGCATAAATCTTACACTTTGAGAAGTTGAATGATTTAACCATCATGAAATTTTATGTTTAAGTCATTTGGGATTCAAAAGACCAAATTTGCCCACCAAATATCAAGCACTAAACGTCATTTAGACAAACCTTAAAAAAACTGTAATTTTAACAGATGGTTCGCATACCACATTTTCAGTTTAAGCCACTACAAAAAACAATGCTTTGTTTGAAATATCTGAATAAAAAGATCCTTGTCACCTTTGATTAAACAAAATGCCTTACCACATTCCACAAGTTTTGATTTTAACTAATAAGTGTTTCCGTATAAAATATAACTTGATTTAAGTGTTACTTTTAATTCATCATACAATCTACTACCCTTAAAAGATGCCATCATAAAAGCTTCCACTTCCATTTAACAGATTTCTCAATACTGTTTTGACTGAATTTCACAATCCATTTAAAGGGGCACTATAGACTGAAGTCGGTGCAATTTTCCAGAGACTCCCAATATTCAGCCAAGGTTTTGGATCCTCGTGGAGAGCTGCAAAACTTCTCAAACACCAATATTTATACCAAGCAATTATCAAAGATTCAGAAATGAAACGTATCACTTAAGGAAAAGAGGTCAATCAATATTTCAAAAATTTACCACAAAATCGGCCTCACCTACAGGCCTTGTCTACCTACACCCATATGAATTTATCACCTTTACTGATGCACAATAACTATGAATATCCTCCCAAACAGCAAGACAATGCATTTCAAACTTGCGTACTTATCTCATCAGGATTAATCTGGTTTCCATTACCAAGACACCGGTAAATGTTTGCACTACTGTCAGATTTCTTCTTATGATTTGATACTGTACTAAGGGCAATATAACTATGGAGTTATCATTCTAAAATGAAACAGCATACCCAAGTGTTCTCTGCTGATCCCTCTCGATCACCATTATTTGCCAACAAAACCTTTCCTTACTCGTCAATTGAACTAAGAAGCATGAAAAAGATACTTGTACATACATACCCCATGCAATTACAGAATCTAGGTTTGACCGAATCTAGGTTTGACCGAATCTAGGTTTGACCAATCTACATTCGACCAACCTACATTTGACCAATTCTACGTTTTTGCCCGAATCTACGTTTTGACCAAATCTGTTTTGTTTGACAGAATCTACGTTTGTTTGACAGAATCTACGTTTGTTTGACAGAATCTACATTTGTTTGACAGAATCTACGTTTGTTTGACAGAATCTACGGTTGTTTGACAGAATCTATGTTTGTTTGACAGAATCTACGTTTGTTTGACAGAATCTACGTTTGTTTGACAGAATCTACGTTTGTTTGACAGAATCTACGATTGTTTGACAGAATCTGTTTGTTTGACAGAATTTATGTTTGACATAATTTGTTTGACAGAATCTTATGTTTGACGAAATCTGTCTGACTAATATGAAGAACACTATATTTTAAAGAATCTATGTTGAACAAAATCTACGTTTAACAAATCTACTTTTAACAAAGTTTTAGTTTAACAGAATCTACATTTAACAAAATCTGTTATAAAACATATACACTTAATAGAATCTACATGTAACAAAATCTGCATGTAACAGAATCTGCATGTAACAGAATCTGCATTTCACAATCTGTTTTACTGAATTCTGTTTGATAGAATCCAAATACTAGATTTTGATGCACAGTCATACTAATTTAATCTAACAAATAGACTTAAAGGTAAAGCAGTGTGTATTGCCCTGATTATAATAGTTTGATTAAAGTTATTCAAATGGTGAATTAAGGCCAAATCTTCCAGCAGTAACCTTCTACAGTGATTACAATTTCATAACATAAAAACCAAGAAGGCAAACCAGAATGAAAATTATTGGTTGTAACATTAAAGTATGGAATAACAAGGAACACTGCTCCTATAACATCTAGTGAGTACACCATATAACACCTGCTAAGAGTGCCATCACTCAAAGCATCAATTTGTTCCCCTTTATGGCACCATCCTTTATTCCATTTGACTTTCATGAATATTGACAAATATGGATTTGTTCTCAGAAGTGAATGATTTGTCACAGTATTGTAAAAAGTGAAATCAAGGTGCTGGCATTAAAGTACTTTCTTGAACCTCAAACTTTTGATACTTGATGAGCTTCGCATCCTTTTGGAGGTTTCTCTCTCCAGCAATGGTTCTTGAACTACCACAAAATCTATTGACAAATTCAATTTTATTTGCCGTTAGGTGTTAAAATGCCTGTAACCTCTTGGATTTTACAACCCAATTTTTAATGTCAAGCCTTACCTTTTCAAGAAACAAACACAAAAACAGCATCAAAGATCATCTTTAAGACTGATGCATAACACAGTTTACTTCGACACAATCATCGTGTTACACTTGGTGAATAAATCATGTGAGTGAGCTTGCTTATGACCTGATTTTTGTATCTCTCTAGAGCAGTAGAAGGTTCTCAATGAATATCAAGTAATAAAATGAAAAGCAGGTTGGGCCATTTACACCATAAAAAGTCAAACAAAGTAATGTCCAGAAAAACATGAATATAGCATTTCCATTTCAAATTCTTTGAAAAGAGACGCATTGTGGCAACATAATAAGAGAAATCTGTACCAACATTCACAAAGAGTAAACAAGCCAGACCTTAACAAACAATACATGATGCATTTATGTAGGCAAACGAGTCTATTCTGAATTATCTGACCCTTAAGTGACAAAAACGAACTTAAGGCTTTCAAGAAAGTAAACGATTGAAAGATAGAAATTGATAGGAAGAATGACCTAGATCTGTGTTTAAAAGGAATACACTTTGAAGTGACTTTGAATTAGTCTTAACATGGGCCAACAAAGGCAAAATGTTTCAAACTTGTAGTAGATTTCTGATATGAGATTTGTTATGGATTCAAATACAACCATTTTAAAATTTGGTATAACAACAGGATTCATTTCCCAGATACAATTGATTACAGTTTGAAGATTTTCAAATATCAACAAAATATGTGCTGTATGAAAGGGTATTCAGCTCCAAATGTTAAGGTAATTCCTTACATTTTCACTCATTGAAAATGTTTAGAATGTATTTTCCATTTAAACATTGCTTTGCAATCCAAAATAAGCAATGGATTAACATGAAGAAGAATAGCAAAAATGTGCAAATCGATACTTAAAGTTTAAAATAACTAAATTTCCAATTGATTTTAATAAGACTTTGCTATTCTCATTGCTTTTAAAATTTTGGTTTTGCAATTTTGCAGATGTTACTTTGAAGGCAAGTTCAATATGAACTTGTTCATCAATGCACTATTTACAATAACTTGTGTGTAACAATAATAGGGCATCTGTAATGAAAATGTTATCCTAATGTGCAACTATTTTATGCCATTTGATGATATGAAACAAAACACAACACCTAAGAAGAAAAACAAACAATATTATCACTGGGCAATTATTTGAACCAATATGGTGCAATATGCTTGTTTGTTGTAACCAAACATTCAGTGATATTACAGGCATTTAACTAATAAAATGTTAATGTGAAGAAAAACTCCAATCGAGTGACACTCAAATCATCTCACAAGCATTCCCCTATCAATACCATATGTGTATCAAGCCTAATGTATACAGTCGCCATATCAAGCCTAATGTATGCAGTCGCCATATCAAGCCTAATGTATGCAGTCGCCATATCAAGCCTAATGTATGCAGTCGCCATATCAAGCCTAATGTATGCAGTCGCCATATCAAGCCTAATGTATGCAATCGCCATATCAAGCCTAATGTATGCAGTCGCCATATCAAGCCTAATGTATGCAGTCCCCATATCAAGCCTAATGTATGCAGTCGCCATATCAAGCCTGATGTATGCAGTCGCCATATCAAGCCTAATGTATGCAGTCGCCAAATCAAGCCTAATGTATGCAGCCACCTTATCAAGCCTAATGTATGCAGCCACCTTAACAAGCCTAATGTATGTAGTCAACTTATCAAGCCTAATGTATGCAGCCACCTTATCAAGCCTAATGTATGCAGCCACCTTATCAAGCCTAATGCATGCAGCCACCTTATCAAGCCTAATGTATGTAGTAAGCTTATCAAACCTAATGTATGCAGTCACCTTACTGAATAGTAAACAAATAACCTACACTTCAAAAATATAATCCAGTTTTGCCTGTCAGTTCATCTAAAGCTGGGCACTTGCATGAAGAAAATCATTCATTTATGTTCTTTATAAGACTTTCTGATTTTGCATTAGGTGCTTTAAAGTTATATCTGACATTGTCTGATTGCTAACCCCAAGGTCAATGGGATTGGAACATGTACAGCAGTAATGTGACTAACATCCACAAACTCATTGCTCCAAGGAAGGTGGGTGTTATACTGGGAATAACCAGGACTTCATTCACATCAAATTCTACAAATTTCAACATAATGCTGCAAATTATGTGTTCATATTTTCCCCCTAATATCTTGAAATTTGATCAAGTATCTCAACCATGTAAAAAGGTAAACAAAGGTTATAAAAGATGGTCAGTCAAAAACCCTTCCTACAATTTCTGTCCTCTCATTGCCAATCATCACTAATTTTCCACAAAAACAAAATGTCATTTGAATCAGTCCTTTACTAGATTTTTTATTTCTGCTAAATGTGCTGATGCATTTAAAAATCACTGAACCACTGAGCACAGAGTGCATACTGACGTCAAGATATCTTTCTTTTCATGATACCATCTGTGAAGATTGGTGTCAGGTGTAGCTTAAGGATAGTCCTAAATACTTCTAGCATTTCATACCACTTTGCTCAAAACAGTGTAATGAGTGTATACTAAGTTTACCCTAACCAACACCATCTATCAAATTTTGATTTACTTACAAGAAGCAAATGATGCAAACCATACAAGCATCTTCACAATAGTATCAAAACCTCATGTCTAACATGGCACAACCTCTCTTTTACCTCCACCCAAGGATTCATCACCAATCTCCATGAGGTCACATCTGTAACAGTACCTGCTAGTCTCCCCTTCACCTAGTGAACCTCTTTCACTCGGTCACTATTGATAACTTCCGCAGAGATAGCTGTGCCTCTTGTTCTGCGTACACCACTTACTACCAAGCAGCATATTGAGCTCTTCCATCATGACATTGGAGCATGGCATTCAGTCATCACTGTCAGACAAGTCCTCAAACTGTGATGACAGTATGGGAGCGTGAGATTGCTCCCTTGGAATCATTCCTGGTCCTGGCACAGGGGAGGTCCTCTGGCCTGGTACTACATGAGGTGAAGGTGTTCTCATCATTTGCCCATGTTGAGCAGAAGGTTGTGGTTGATTCATATGTGGAAATGACAAGGCAGAGTACGCATATGGATTGCCAGGCTGGAAACCAGGTTGCGATGAAGGAGGTAACACCCCATGTGGACCATAGTCCCTCAAAGGGGGGGATGATGAAACAATGTTAGAAGAATGAACATTGCTTTCATTACTTAAATGAAACTCCTCGTTATTAATATGTCTGTTTGACATTCCCATGTGGTTCCTTACTGGCATAGATGATGCCTTGGTTCTTTCCACCCTTGGATCAGGTATTTCACCATGAATTCTTTCATTGTGATAGCTGGAACTAATATTGGAATTTCTCATTTCCTGTGGCAACAACCTGTGTAAAGCGCTCTGGGAACCGGCACTGTTATCAGTCATCCTTACCTGATTTTCAATCATACGGTTAATAGATTCTTGAAAATTGAATGTGTATGTATGGTTTTTGCCTCTTGATGAGACACAAGCAGAATTGATGCTATTGTTAAGTATCTGTTGAGCTGTATCTACTGTGGATAATTGCCTTGACGAAGAAACAGTGTTTGCGTGAGTGAAAGGAGAATTATTTGAGTTGTGTGGTGAAGTCCTAATCACAGAGCTCTCTGCCCAAGCAGGCGTCACTCTGTTTTGCTCCCTGCCACTTCCTTGATGAAAAGCAGGACTCAAACTGTTTGGATTATAACCATCATGTGATGACGGGGGTCGGGACACCGCTTCAGAATTTCTCTCTGGTGACTGGTGGTTTTGAGTGACAGGAGAGATCCGCGAGGTTGAATTTGGTCGTATATTTCCATGGCTATCATGACCACTAATAGAGGCAGTACTATCAGCCCTACTACTTTGACAATCCTGAAGGATTAGGTCCTTTTGTTCTGAATATGAAATTGGAATGGCTTCACTTGATCTTTTAACATGCATGTTACTACTGTCAGGTCTCGCACTATCACCAGGAGACCCAGTGCGATTCATTTTTAAAGAGTTCATATCATTCATTTGTGAATTCCTGTGTTCAACTAATGCAGCTTCACTTCCTCGACCTTGCTGAGAGCGCTCTGGGTTATATGAATTTGTTGAATCAGCATGTGCGACACCTTGTGGGTGTGGTTGCCCAGGTGCTTGACATTCTTTTGATACAATAGATGCTATATGATCACCAATGGAAATTGACCTCAAATGAGGACTACCTGATATGTTACCCACTGTTTTACCTCCACCATGACTTGGGGTTGAGTTCCCTCTCAATTCCGCTTCATGTCGACTTGCATACGTTGATGGCACCTGCCAACTTCCTTTATCATGACCAAAATTGTCTCCACCATGATCAACTGCTTTGCCAGGATGGTTCTGACTATCAGGAATATTTCTTTCCTCTTCTGAGTTCTGTTTTATTTGGTGTACTATAAACTGATTGATAAGGCTGTTGGCAGTCCTGGACAAGTTTGGCTGAGAAACTACTGGGGGTGTTGATACAGTTTGAGATTGAGGAGCTTGTGAAGGTACTGGTGGAGAATCCTCCTCCACTGGCTGATTGATTGATTTACTAATGATATGATCTATAAGACTTGCAGCAGTGAAGGAGCTGCCCGGACTCTCTGTTTTTGAAGGACCAAATATAGCAGCAATGATACTTGTATCTGCAGCCCCCCTATCCTTTGGGTCTTTCTTGTCCTGTCTGTGTCTCTCACCCGATTCTCTCTTGGGTTGCATCGAATAACTATCCTGAGATTGGGGTCCTGGTCGTGATGCGGGATGTTTCTTTTCTCCATGAGAGGACGACATTGGACCATGCTCACGATTTACGCCAGGACTTGACGCAGGTCTTCTCTGATTGGGTATTTCTGGTACCATCCCATGGGGATTATTAGGTGTTCTTCTTGACTCTGCAATGACAAAAGAACAAACATCAGGTAGTGCACATATAATTAATGAATCATTTATCATCTGATCTACATAACGAATCACACTCGAGTCTTTGTCTGTAAATAAAGCACACGTCTGGTTAATATTATTGCAATGTTATGACAGAGTTGTCTAAATTCTTACAATGGATGGATGGAGGGGATCCTTAAAGTGCATATGAACACATTATGCAGCACTGCATTTACAATCGTCCAGAGAATCTAGCAGCATGTCCCTAAATTATTATCCATTAGCCATGCAACACTTCCACCCTCTTGAGTCATTAGAGCACACCAATTGAACATCTATATGATACAATTTCCAAACAAATGACTGCAAATCTACCAAACACAAGGAAACAAAAGGAAAGGTTTTGCTTAGCGGATCTCGGCGGCGGTTTAAGTATGGCAGTAAGTTAAAACGGTAAGTCATTCAAGTATGTTTACCTTTTTCCTGAGGACTTGAACCATGGTCTGATCTAATGCCATGATCTGGCCTGGAACCATGCTCTAGCCTGGAACCATGCTCTAGCCTGGAACCATGCTCTGGTCTGGAACCATGCTCTGGTCTGGAACCATGCTCTGGTCTGGGGCCATGCTCTGACCTTGGTACATGGTCTGATCTTGGCCCATGATCTAATCTTGAAGTGATTTCTGTAGACCTGTAAGCTTCAGCAACTCTAGATGTTATTGGTGACTTGGTGCGAGATGGACTTGGACCTAATTTTAAACAGCATAAAAAGAAAAGCATTAAGATTCTTCAAATTTTCAAAGTGAGTGATGACTTTCTACATAGTGTATGATAAAAGCAAACATACCAAAACAGGTAACATGTTTAAAAGGTACGTGAACAAGAACATTTGTTGTTAGTTAATCTGTAAGTCTTTACGTTCGTATGTCTTGACATTGTCTTTTACCGTCATAATGTTGATTTGCAGGACTGTTAAAACATCAAATTAAATTGTTTAAAAGAGCTGCTCTCTATCAAGGAATATTGCCAGAAGAAATATTACGATTACAAGAGGAAATATGAGGTTTGTCCTTTCATACATCTTAAAGAAAAGATATCGACCCATAAATACATTCAAGAGTGAGTGCTGCCATGCTTGTAACATCCCTTCCGGTTTTCAGTTTTTCCTATTGATTGGAAAAATCTGCGATGTTATTGATCACACATTCGAACATAGGAGGCCTAAATTAGTTATTGACAGATCATGACAGATTTCTCGCAGTCAATATGGAAAATTGAAAACCGAAAGTGACGTTGCCAGCACGTTGGCATTTAGTTCCGAATTTATTTATGGGATGATACCTTTCTTTTTAATTTGCATGCTAAAACCTCCGGTAAATCTTGAACAGATCTTAGCAGAAAAAGGTTTGTTTTCCATTGTTTTTTAATAATCAGCCAATACAGTATCTAACTGTCCATTAAGCTTTCAAAAACCAGTGAAGGTTGAAATTCTATATAAACGGTCATTGTTAAACCAAGTTAGCAGTAAATGGTTTTCCTTGTTTCAATCATTTTCAACAGATGTTAAAACTACTGCCTCTTAGTGTCAATATCAGAGTAAAGAACATTTAATTTCCATTTCAAAGGTATTTTCAAGTACTTAAAAAGATTGTACCTCTCTCATTTTTTCTGTCCCTCAATTCAGGGTTAGGAGTCCCTGAAACAATACTTGGTGTCTGCCAAATAGGAGTTCCATGCATGATACTGCCACCTGCTGCATTTGATGCCCGAATACCAAAATGAACCGATCCAGGTATCATGCCTGCTGCAGCACCAGGACTCATTACTCTTGAAGGGGGTTTGAAGAGGCCTTGACCCTGAGCCCTTGCCCAACCAGCTAATTCTGCTGGTATTTGACCTCTGTGGTGTACTGATGGCGAGTGTGTCTTCTGTGGACGAGACTCTGTTGGTAGTGTGTTGTGAGCATTGGAAGGGTGTGGAGTAGAGGAATGTGGACTCCTAGGAGAAGGCAGTGATGGTGCCCCTGTGGGGTACGGATGAATGAGATGTGGTGAGGTAGCCACTGGTCCAGGTATGAGGTAATGTGGTAGAAGCATTATGCCCCCCTGGGGAGAGATACAAATAATAACATCAAGTTTCAATCATTATCTAGAACTGAGTAATAAACATATGCAAGGTATAAAGAGTTTGAACTAAGTAACAAACATATGGCTTGGAAGGTATGAAGAGTTTGAACTGAGTAACAAACATATGGCTTGGAAGGTATGAAGAGTTTGAACTGAGTAACAAACATATGGCTTGGAAGGTATGAAGAGTTTGAACTGAGTAACAAACATATGGCTTGGAAGGTATGAAGAGTTTGAACTGAGTAATAAACATGGCTTGGAAGGTGTAAAGAGTTTAAACTGAGTAACAAACATATGGCTTGGAAGGTATGAAGAGTTTGAACTGAGTAACAAACATATGGCTTGGAAGGTATGAAGAGTTTGAACTGAGTAACAAACATATGGCTTGGAAGGTATGAAGAGTTTGAACTGAGTAACAAACATATGGCTTGGAAGGTATGAAGAGTTTGAACTGAGTAACAAACATATGGCTTGGAAGGTATGAAGAGTTTGAACTAAGTAATAAACATGGCTTGAAGGTATGAAGAGTTTGAACTGAGTAACAAACATATGGCTTGAAGGTATGAAGAGTTTGAACTGAGTAACAAACATATGGCTTGGAAGGTATGAAGAGTTTGAACTAAGTAATAAACATGGCTTGGAAGGTATGAAGAGTTTGAACTGAGTAATAAACATATGGCTTGGAAGGTATGAAGAGTTTGAACTGAGTAACAAACATATGGCTTGGAAGGTATGAAGAGTTTGAACTGAGTAACAAACATATGGCTTGGAAGGTATGAAGAGTTTGAACTGAGTAACAAACATATGGCTTGGAAGGTATGAAGAGTTTGAACTGAGTAACAAACATATGGCTTGGAAGGTATGAAGAGTTTGAACTGAGTAATAAACATGGCTTGGAAGGTGTAAAGAGTTTAAACTGAGTAACAAACATATGGCTTGGAAGGTATGAAGAGTTTGAACTGAGTACCAAACATATGGCTTGGAAGGTATGAAGAGTTTGAACTGAGTAACAAACATATGGCTTGGAAGGTATGAAGAGTTTGAACTGAGTAACAAACATATGGCTTGGAAGGTATGAAGAGTTTGAACTGAGTACCAAACATATGGCTTGGAAGGTATGAAGAGTTTGAACTAAGTAATAAACATGGCTTGGAAGGTATGAAGAGTTTGAACTGAGTAACAAACATATGGCTTGGAAGGTATGAAGAGTTTGAACTGAGTAACAAACATATGGCTTGGAAGGTATGAAGAGTTTGAACTGAGTAACAAACATATGGCTTGGAAGGTATGAAGAGTTTGAACTGAGTAACAAACATATGGCTTGGAAGGTATGAAGAGTTTGAACTGAGTAACAAACATATGGCTTGGAAGGTATGAAGAGTTTGAACTGAGTAACAAACATATGGCTTGGAAGGTATGAAGAGTTTGAACTGAGTAATAAATATGGCTTGGAAGGTGTGAAGAGTTTAAACTGAGTAACGAAGGTATGAAGAGTTTGAACTGAGTAACAAACATATGGCTTGGAAGGTATGAAGAGTTTGAACTGAGTAACAAACATATGGCTTGGAAGGTATGAAGAGTTTGAACTGAGTAACAAACATATGGCTTGGAAGGTATGAAGAGTTTGAACTGAGTAACAAACATATGGCTTGGAAGGTATGAAGAGTTTGAACTAAGTAATAAACATGGCTTGGAAGGTATGAAGAGTTTGAACTGAGTAACAAACATATGGCTTGGAAGGTATGAAGAGTTTGAACTGAGTAACAAACATATGGCTTGGAAGGTATGAAGAGTTTGAACTAAGTAATAAACATGGCTTGGAAGGTATGAAGAGTTTGAACTGAGTAATAAACATATGGCTTGGAAGGTATGAAGAGTTTGAACTGAGTAACAAACATATGGCTTGGAAGGTATGAAGAGTTTGAACTGAGTAACAAACATATGGCTTGGAAGGTATGAAGAGTTTGAACTGAGTAACAAACATATGGCTTGGAAGGTATGAAGAGTTTGAACTGAGTAACAAACATATGGCTTGAAGGTATGAAGAGTTTGAACTGAGTAACAAACATATGGCTTGAAGGTATGAAGAGTTTGAACTGAGTAACAAACATATGGCTTGGAAGGTATGAAGAGTTTGAACTGAGTAACAAACATATGGCTTGGAAGGTATGAAGAGTTTGAACTAAGTAACAAACATATGGCTTGGAAGGTATGAAGAGTTTGAACTGAGTAACAAACATATGGCTTGAAGGTATGAAGAGTTTGAACTAAGTAACAAACATATGGCTTGAAGGTATGAAGAGTTTGAACTGAGTAACAAACATATGGCTTGAAGGTATGAAGAGTTTGAACTGAGTAACAAACATATGGCTTGGAAGGTATGAAGAGTTTGAACTCAGTAATAAACATATGGCTTGGAAGGTATGAAGAGTTTGAACTGAGTAATAAACATGGCTTGAAGGTATGAAGAGTTTAAACTGAGTAGCAAACATATGGCTTGGAAGGTATGAAGAGTTTGAACTGAGTAATAAACATATGGCTTGAAAGGTATGAAGAGTTTGAACTCAGTAATAAACATATGGCTTGGAAGGTATGAAGAGTTTGAACTGAGTAATAAACATGGCTTGGAAGGTATGAAGAGTTTAAACTGAGTAGCAAACATATGGCTTGGAAGGTATGAAGAGTTTGAACTGAGTAATAAACATATGGCTTGAAAGGTATGAAGAGTTTGAACTGAGTAATAAACATATGGCTTGGAAGGTATGAAGAGTTTGAACTGAGTAACAAACATATGGCTTGGAAGGTATGAAGAGTTTGAACTAAGTAATAAACATGGCTTGGAAGGTATGAAGAGTTTGAACTAAGTAATAAACATGGCTTGGAAGGTATGAAGAGTTTGAACTGAGTAACAAACATATGGCTTGGAAGGTATGTTTGAACTGAGTAACAAACATATGGCTTGGAAGGTATGAAGAGTTTGAACTAAGTAATAAACATGGCTTGGAAGGTATGAAGAGTTTGAACTGAGTAATAAACATATGGCTTGGAAGGTATGAAGAGTTTGAACTGAGTAACAAACATATGGCTTGGAAGGTATGAAGAGTTTGAACTGAGTAACAAACATATGGCTTGGAAGGTATGAAGAGTTTGAACTGAGTAACAAACATATGGCTTGGAAGGTATGAAGAGTTTGAACTAAGTAATAAACATGGCTTGAAGGTATGAAGAGTTTGAACTGAGTAACAAACATATGGCTTGGAAGGTATGAAGAGTTTGAACTGAGTAACAAACATATGGCTTGGAAGGTATGAAGAGTTTGAACTAAGTAATAAACATGGCTTGGAAGGTATGAAGAGTTTGAACTGAGTAATAAACATATGGCTTGGAAGGTATGAAGAGTTTGAACTGAGTAACAAACATATGGCTTGAAGGTATGAAGAGTTTGAACTGAGTAACAAACATATGGCTTGAAGGTATGAAGAGTTTGAACTGAGTAACAAACATATGGCTTGAAGGTATGAAGAGTTTGAACTGAGTAACAAACATATGGCTTGGAAGGTATGAAGAGTTTGAACTGAGTAACAAACATGGCTTGGAAGGTGTAAAGAGTTTAAACTGAGTAACAAACATATGGCTTGGAAGGTATGAAGAGTTTGAACTGAGTAAAAACATATGGCTTGAAGGTATGAAGAGTTTGAACTGAGTAACAAACATATGGCTTGGAAGGTATGAAGAGTTTGAACTGAGTAACAAACATATGGCTTGGAAGGTATGAAGAGTTTGAACTGAGTAACAAACATATGGCTTGGAAGGTATGAAGAGTTTGAACTAAGTAATAAACATGGCTTGAAGGTATGAAGAGTTTGAACTGAGTAACAAACATATGGCTTGGAAGGTATGAAGAGTTTGAACTGAGTAACAAACATATGGCTTGGAAGGTATGAAGAGTTTGAACTGAGTAACAAACATATGGCTTGAAGGTATGAAGAGTTTGAACTGAGTAACAAACATATGGCTTGGAAGGTATGAAGAGTTTGAACTGAGTAACAAACATATGGCTTGGAAGGTATGAAGAGTTTGAACTGAGTAACAAACATATGGCTTGGAAGGTATGAAGAGTTTGAACTGAGTAATAAATATGGCTTGGAAGGTGTAAAAGAGTTTAAACTGAGTAACAAACATATGGCTTGGAAGGTATGAAGAGTTTGAACTGAGTAACAAACATATGGCTTGAAGGTATGAAGAGTTTGAACTGAGTAACAAACATATGGCTTGGAAGGTATGAAGAGTTTGAACTGAGTAACAAACATATGGCTTGGAAGGTATAAAGAGTTTGAACTGAGTAACAAACATATGGCTTGGAAGGTATGAAGAGTTTGAACTAAGTAATAAACATGGCTTGGAAGGTATGAAGAGTTTGAACTGAGTAACAAACATATGGCTTGGAAGGTATGAAGAGTTTGAACTGAGTAACAAACATATGGCTTGGAAGGTATGAAGAGTTTGAACTAAGTAATAAACATGGCTTGGAAGGTATGAAGAGTTTGAACTGAGTAATAAACATATGGCTTGGAAGGTATGAAGAGTTTGAACTGAGTAACAAACATATGGCTTGGAAGGTATGAAGAGTTTGAACTGAGTAACAAACATATGGCTTGGAAGGTATGAAGAGTTTGAACTGAGTAACAAACATATGGCTTGAAGGTATGAAGAGTTTGAACTGAGTAACAAACATATGGCTTGGAAGGTATGAAGAGTTTGAACTGAGTAACAAACATATGGCTTGAAGGTATGAAGAGTTTGAACTGAGTAACAAACATATGGCTTGGAAGGTATGAAGAGTTTGAACTGAGTAACAAACATATGGCTTGGAAGGTATGAAGAGTTTGAACTAAGTAACAAACATATGGCTTGGAAGGTATGAAGAGTTTGAACTGAGTAACAAACATATGGCTTGGAAGGTATGAAGAGTTTGAACTAAGTAACAAACATATGGCTTGGAAGGTATGAAGAGTTTGAACTGAGTAACAAACATATGGCTTGGAAGGTATGAAGAGTTTGAACTGAGTAACAAACATATGGCTTGGAAGGTATGAAGAGTTTGAACTCAGTAATAAACATATGGCTTGGAAGGTATGAAGAGTTTGAACTGAGTAATAAACATGGCTTGGAAGGTATGAAGAGTTTAAACTGAGTAGCAAACATATGGCTTGGAAGGTATGAAGAGTTTGAACTGAGTAATAAACATATGGCTTGAAAGGTATGAAGAGTTTGAACTCAGTAATAAACATATGGCTTGGAAGGTATGAAGAGTTTGAACTGAGTAATAAACATGGCTTGGAAGGTATGAAGAGTTTAAACTGAGTAGCAAACATATGGCTTGGAAGGTATGAAGAGTTTGAACTGAGTAATAAACATATGGCTTGAAAGGTATGAAGAGTTTGAACTGAGTAATAAACATATGGCTTGGAAGGTATGAAGAGTTTGAACTGAGTAACAAACATATGGCTTGGAAGGTATGAAGAGTTTGAACTAAGTAATAAACATGGCTTGGAAGGTATGAAGAGTTTGAACTAAGTAATAAACATGGCTTGGAAGGTATGAAGAGTTTGAACTGAGTAACAAACATATGGCTTGGAAGGTATGAAGAGTTTGAACTGAGTAACAAACATATGGCTTGGAAGGTATGAAGAGTTTGAACTAAGTAACAAACATGGCTTGGAAGGTATGAAGAGTTTGAACTGAGTAACAAACATATGGCTTGAAGGTATGAAGAGTTTGAACTGAGTAACAAACATATGGCTTGAAGGTATGAAGAGTTTGAACTGAGTAACAAACATATGGCTTGGAAGGTATGAAGAGTTTGAACTGAGTAACAAACATATGGCTTGAAGGTATGAAGAGTTTGAACTGAGTAACAAACATATGGCTTGGAAGGTATGAAGAGTTTGAACTGAGTAACAAACATATGGCTTGAAGGTATGAAGAGTTTGAACTGAGTAACAAACATATGGCTTGAAGGTATGAAGAGTTTGAACTGAGTAACAAACATATGGCTTGAAGGTATGAAGAGTTTGAACTGAGTAACAAACATATGGCCTGGAAGGTATGAAGAGTTTGAACTGAGTAACAAACATATGGCTTGGAAGGTATGAAGAGTTTGAACTAAGTAACAAACATATGGCTTGGAAGGTATGAAGAGTTTGAACTGAGTAACAAACATATGGCTTGGAAGGTATGAAGAGTTTGAACTGAGTAATAAACACATGGCTTGGAAGGTATGAAGAGTTTGAACTGAGTAACAAACATATGGCTTGGAAGGTATGAAGAGTTTGAACTGAGTAATAAACATATGGCTTGAAAGGTATGAAGAGTTTGAACTCAGTAATGAACATATGGTTTGGAAGGTATGAAGAGTTTGAACTGAGTAACAAACATATGGCTTGAAAGGTATGAAGAGTTTGAACTCAGTAACAAACATATGGCTTGGAAGGTATGAAGAGTTTGAACTGAGTAATAAACATATGGCTTGAAAGGTATGAAGAGTTTGAACTCAGTAATGAACATATGGTTTGGAAGGTATGAAGAGTTTGAACTGAGTAACAAACATATGGCTTGGAAGGTATGAAGAGTTTGAACTGAGTAACAAACATATGGCTTGGAAGGTATGAAGAGTTTGAACTGAGTAATAAACATATGGCTTGAAAGGTATGAAATGTTTGAACTCAGTAATAAACATATGGTTTAAAAGGTATGAAGAGTTTGAACTGAGTAACAAACATATGGCTTGGAAGGTATGAAGAGTTTGAACTGAGTAACATACATATGGCTTGGAAGGTATGAAGAGTTTGAACCGAGTAATAAACATATGGCTTGAAAGGTATGAAGAATTTGAACTCAGTAATAAACATATGGTTTAAAAGGTATGAAGAGTTTGAACTAAGTAACAAACATATGGCTTGGAAGGTGTAAAGAGTTTAAACTGAGTAACAAACATATGGCTTGGAAGGTATGAAGAGTTTGAACTGAGGAACAAACATATGGCTTGGAAGGTATGCAGAGTTTGAACTGAGTAACAAACATATGGCTTGAAAGGTATGAAGAGTTTGAATTGAGTAATAAACATATGGCTTGGAAGGTATGAAGAGTTTGAACTGAGTAACAAACATATGGCTTGGAAGGTATGAAGAGTTTGAACTGAGTAACAAACATATGGCTTGAAAGGTATGAAGAGTTTAAACTGAGTAATAAACATATGGCTTGGAAGGTATGAAGAGTTTGAACTCAGTAATAAACATGGTTTAAAAGGTATGAAGAGTTTGAACTGAGTAATAAACATATGGCTTGAAAGGTATGAAGAGTTTGAACTGAGTAATAAACATATGGCTTGGAAGGTATGAAGAGTTTAAACGGAGTAATAAACATATGGCTTGGAAGGTATGAAGAGTTTGAACTGAGTAATAAACATATGGCTCGGAAAATATGAAGAGTTTGACATTCACAGAGCTATAATCATTTTTTACTGAAAGTGATCACCTTTTCCTTCATTCTCTAGTTCATGTTTTGTTCAAATTGCTGAGTACAATCAAATTGCAAGATTAGACCATATGTATAAATAGTACAAAAGGGATGCATGCATCAAAATAAAATTGCCCGGAATCTCCAGTACAAGCAAAAGCCAGTAAAAGACCTCCAAGGTATACAAAGTCAAACAACCTTAAACAAATGAGGCTAGTAAGAGGACTTACAAAGTATGTCATTGAGTGATTAACGCGACCAACTAACCGTCAAAGTTTAATTTCAATATTCAGATGACTGTGAATTTCAATACTATTTGAAGCAACAGGCATCTATAATTTCATCAGTTAGGGTGCTGTACACTTTGATAGACTACTCCCATTTCATTGGATGAATCAAACGATAAGGAGCTCTTAGTCCAAAAGCGAGGGCGTGTTTTGCTGCTAAGTTGTAGGAGTTTGTAAATGACACAGATCCAAGTTTTTATACTCAAGATGTTGAAAAATAAAATGTAGTATTCATTAGAAATTATTGTGGTTGATTTGAACATTTAATACCATAATGTGTTTAAATATTGCAGAGATTCACAATAAGGCTTAATTTTTTTGTTTTTTTTTGTTTGCCCTTTCTTGAGGAAAATTCTAAGGGAGAGGTGGGCAGAATTTGTTCTCTCCAATTTAGACCTTTGTTCGGATATTGTCTTCATCAAAAAGCAAATAAAGAAATTAATGTCAATTGCTTGACACAAGAATGCCGCGTTTTCTGGTCTATAAAGACCTTTATCACACTGATGGCCGTCATCGTTTGTCTTTCATCAAATTTTGATCAAAGCCGCCCACGCGTTGAAAAGTTTGAAGCATATGGAGCAACGCGGGGGACAGAGAGATCAGTTGATCAATCACTCAAATAAGTTGCATCACATGGATCATGTTTGCCAAAACAGTTTCCTACATGTAAGGATTAATATCTAAAAAGGCAATGCAAAAGTGGTTGCTATGCCATTTGTATGAAATGTAGAGATTTTTGAAAATTAAAACAAAAACTTTTAGAAATGCCACCTCTATTTTTCTATGAGTTATGGGTGGCAGAGGGCAAACAAACAACTTTTTTAGGCCTAATATAATTGAGTGCTCCTATATATTATTTAAGATCTTATTGCAAGTTCCTTACCTGGTGATGAAGAGGAGCTCCGTAGCGCAATAATTGCGCATGGGTAGAAATGGCTTCTGCTTGAGAAGGATGGTGGGCTGGAGAACTTCTCTTTGAGGGTGGAGCTTCATGTCTTGGGGAATGCCGTGGATCCTTGTGAGAGATTGATTGAGTGGTGGGTGGGTATGGCATGCGCATCTGTTTGGCTGTTTGGAAATCACCTGTCATAAGAAAAGGGCATGGCAGGTTACAGTTTAAACGCATTTCTGAATAACCACTTAAATTTGATGTTTTAACCCTTAGAGTGTGAATTACGAGTGAGGAGTGTGCTGTTCACTGGTTTATCGCACGCTAATTGCTAAACCCTTAGCATGCAAGTAATGAGTGGGGGGATACGGCACAAATAATAAGTGGGGGCATGCGGTTCACATGTTTCTCACATGCTACCCTTAGCAAGTAACTAAAATGTGCGGGCATGCGGTTCACTTGTTTCTTGCATGCTTTGGGTTATTGCATAACCCTTAGCAAGCAACTAACAAGTGGGGGCATATGATGCACTCGTTTATTGCACGCTACGGGGTTACTGCATAACCCTTAGCAAGCAACTAGCAAGTTGGGGCATGTGGTGCACTCGTTTTTGGTACATTAAGGGTTAACACATAGTGACCTGTAAAGTACCAATATGTCAAATGGAGGTTTTAAGGTCCACAAAAAACATTGGAAACAGAAAGCGATGCAAACGTTTACTTGGTGAGCCATTAATGAAAAGTCCTGATATCATTATTTCATACAACAACATTCTCTGAATAAAGAATCCAGCATAGTTCACATTATTATGTCCACTCAATAGCATGGTGGATAAACATGGTTAATAACAATTCCCAAATAACAAAAGCAAGCAAAACAGTGGAGATGCTATTATAGAGGGATTTCATCACTCTTAACTCTACTGGGAGCCATTTTGCAGGGAAGGACTCTGCGCGTTGAGTATTTCATGCATTTGATCTTCACAGAGCTCAGTCACATCAAACATAAACCAGACTCGGTCCTACTAAAACATGCGCTAGCACGCGCTGGTGATAAAAACATGCGCTGGGCAAGTAAAACACATGCTGGGCATATATATATATAAACACATGCTGGTTAAAATGAACTGGCATTACCCTCCAAGTAATCTTAATCAGTGGATTCCAAACACGTCTATTAGTAAGTGCAAGCAACGACACAGCAAGATTCCAGCATACTACTCACAAAAGTAATCTTATATAACAACAAGCAAACATATCTAAGTGTACAGCAAATGACAGTCTGTCCTACAAAATGGTGATGTAAACAGTCATGTGACCTCATGACGTCAGCTGTAACATCCTTATTAAGAGCAAAAAAATAATTCATACTCGATTATATTCAAAACAAATTAAATCTATGTGTTACAAGACATCTTACTAGAGCCATTCTGATGTGTTATAGATGGTAGAATGGCCCATTACTTGCAGGACTTGCAATAGCTGATAATTTTATCTCTTCACTCTCCTTTTTAATCCACTCTACAAATTGCTGTCAGAAGTTTTCCTCTTCTCCATTTTTTTTTTTCAAAAAGCTTTCTAGTGCATCAAAGCTGAAAATCTCACAATTGCAGTCAAAATGCATTCCAGCACAACATAAATCATTTATGATACATAACACTGAATAATCTAAATACCATAAATATAAAAATAAATGAAAGCAAATGATAAGGAGAATATGAAGTGGAAACCACAGCATAAAGGCATCTACAAGCATATTAACTCTGTAGTTACCTGCCAGGGTTTCCTTAGAGCTGCTGTAGGCCCCTGACTCGTACTGACCTCGTACCAACCCCGGATTGTACTCCCCATACCCCATTGGGTGCCTCTGGGTATAAATGTAATACATCGCTGCTTGCTCCATGGCTCCTTTATCCAAAAGACCAGCTACAGTAAGGATACAAGGAGTGAATTGTAAATATGACAGAAGACTTCATTGTTATACCAGCATCACAGCAGAAGCCAATGAAAACAATCACCATACACATTATACACAATTCATACTACATGATACTTTTTTGTCATTTCTCCTTCATATAAAGTTTCTTTCACTACCCTATTGTAAAAAAAGGTAGAATAACAACAATTGAAGTCTCCTCATATTGTTCTTTCCAAGAACTTAAAAATTTAAACCATGATTTCACTGGCAGTTAAAACAAACTATAAAAAATAAAAATAAAAATGTTGCAGGAAGAAACAAGTTGTTTGAAATGATCTCCTGTGTAAACCTTTATTGTTCTTCACTCTCTGCCACAAAATGGAGATTTTCATTCTGACAAATAGTCTTCTAAAATTAAACACCCCTAAATATCTTAAGCAGAGAATACAATCCCACCATCTTTAAATCGCAAAATTATATCTGCCCTTTAAAATAAGTTTTGCAGTTATCGTAAAATGCTCACACTTTGATTAAATAACTCAGAAACTAATTGTGCTTTTTAAAAAATTCTCCTCTCAGATTGTATGCTTTGTTAATACATGCTTTGTTATTACATATTTACATGTAGTCCATAGTAGACCATATCACTGACCTCTGGCTTGTGCCAATTCCACTGGTAGGCCACCATCTAAAGCCCCAAAAGGTGGCCTTAGACCTCGTAACCCCTCATAGATCATTGCACCTGATGGACCATGAGCTCCTGCTAGTTCTGCATTAAGTTGCATTCTGTGTAGTGCTTCAGTGCTGATAACACCTATGAAAAAAAAAATTTTACTCTATATGTTATCTCCTTTCAAATGTTCTCTCCTTCCATGATAACTAACAATTTAATATATTATTTCATGATACAATTACTGCTGGGGCTAATATTTTCTGATTTGTTGAAGGGGGAGTTGTGTACATTTAAGGAATATTCCCATGAATTGTTGTAAAAATTTATTTGAAAGCATACTTTTAGAGCCAATTTTGTACACAAATCAGGTTGATATCATATTCTGTTCAGTAGATAGATTTTTAAATATTTCCCAATTGCATTTTAAAGTTTTTGTACAGTATGACGAATTCGTGTTTGATGATGTCATAGAGGCAATTCTATTGCAAATATTTATGTATTTCTTTGAATGTTATTAATTGATTGTTTCTGTATGATTAGAAACAATTTTCCAAAAGTTGTTGAAGTAGGGCATATTTGGCAATGTATATAAATACCTAACTTTCAATGTGTTGCTGTGATGTCATACTGAGCCTGAATGTGTTGCTGTGATGTCATACTGAGCCTGAATGTGTTGCTTTGATGTCATACTGAGCCTTTTCCTATTCGTTTATTGTCACCTTTTGTAAACCCTTAAGTTTGAATATCTCTCGGTAGGAATAACATATCAACATAATTTTTGTTCTAAAAACTACCTTTGCCAAATAGCTTCGACTAACTGCCAAATATAAATATCCAACTTTTTTCCTACAATAAATAACAACAAGGAAGACTGTAAAATGTTATAATTTGACCAAGTTTTGTAATAAGACCAAGACCCTCTTACCTTACATACACACTACAAACAACAAAGATAAGCAAAAGCTACCTGGTGGTCCTCTGTTATGTGCCACACCTTGAGGTTGATCTCTACGTACAAGAGGTGTTCCTTGTGTAATTGAACCAGATCCATACTCGTGCCTTGTTGTAGGAGGTGATGACGGGCGACCAGTAGTTAGAAGACCACCGTATGGTTGTTTATGAGGAGGACTGTCAAACCTACAAGAAAGCAATTTGTCACTGAATTTCAAGAAATGAAGTTTCAAAATATTGGGAAAGGCATAAGTAATAAGAAAAGTTCGTTTCATCTGTAACTGGATATCATTGTTCTTTCTTCAAGTTCTTCAATTTACAAGGTGTTGTCCAAGTTGAAAAGTCAACATGCCTTACTAACTAGTGATCCCAAAATTGAAGTGAAAAAATTCACTACTACGTGGAAAGTCGACAATCACAAGAATCAAGAATTTGTCAACAAGCCTGGAAATTCCCCTTTGGTACATGAAAGAAATGTAAAACAAAGATGTCAGACAAAAATAGAGGCTTTTACCCGTTTAATCTGTACAATATGTGTAGTGCTATTTGGTATACATGAACAGGAGTTTTCTGATATTAAATGTCTCAATTCGATGTCCAAACATCATAAACATAAAGACCCTGAATACTTACATGCAACATACCAGTAAGTCTTTGTGCCTCTCCTTCCTTCCATACAACAGCTGGGTTAACTTTATTGGAAATTATTTTGCTTTATATAAAATATGGTGTTTTTGGCAATATCATTTTTGCAGGTTGGTGTTTTGCACTTTTGTGTACAGTCTAGCAACATATGTATTCCTTATGCATTTAACATTGATCTTATTTCATCAGTTAAAGAAGAATAAATCAAATGAATAGAAACAAAAGGCAAAGAGCTTGGAAAGACTTAATAAAGAACTCACCTCATAGGGGATCCTGAAGATCTGGAGAAGTTGACAGGTGTTCCTGCCATAATTGATCCACCATGAATGACACCTCCAAGATGGTGCATCCCTGGACCAATCGGGGAATGCTGCTCTGTCTTGATAGCCTTTGGTGACAGCTTACTCAATGGCGGTGGAGGAGGAACTGTGGAAGATGGCTTAGTCTGCCTCTGAAGGGGTCGTGGGGCTTGAGGTCCCACCAGATGGCGGTCATACGTCGCTGGTACAAGAACGTATGGAGAACCCGTACTACTCCTGGGAGAGTATGAATGTCGGCCTGAGGTATTTGCTCCCGAGGGAGAGGTTAGCCGGTTTTGTTCTCTCTCAATGTTTTGTTGTATATCACTAAACGAACCTCTACTAGATACAGAGTCCACTTGAGCAGGGGACATTTGGCTATTACCTGGGGAACGTGACTTAGGAGATTGAAGCGGTACTGCACCTGCTTCATAAAGATCTTTCTCACTAATGTGAGACGTGTGTGATATATGTGAAGTTCTCTGTAATGGGGAAGTTGAATTTCTATCAGAGTTTGTAACTGTTTCCTGATGGAGAGTATCAGAATGATTATCAGTTCTTTTCTCAGAGAGAGGGGTTGTTAAGGGGGGTGTTGAATGAGGTTCTTTGGTAGAGGTGGCTAACACTGATGCAGTGTTTTCCGTACTGATTGATGTTGGCATAGTATTCTCCTTATCGTTTTTTGCGGGTACTTTGGGACTGGGTCCTCGTTCTTGACCTATGATATAAAAAGACAAACAAGGAATTGTAGGCTAGGATCAAATGTATCAAGATCATGCAGGAACAAATTTAAATTCAATCAACTTTTAAAAAATCATGATGAGGTTACCTCACTCAGTAAAATAACTGACAAGAGTAGATGAAAGTAGTAAATCCCACTAGTCTATGTGGGCATGTTAAATATTATCAAATATCTACATACACTGTGAGGACTGGTGTTTGGTAAATCACTTCTAAAAAAGCCTTAGAATCCCAGTAAAAATCTTTAAACTTGCAACAGGTCTTTCATATTACATTTTGTAAATTGATTAAACAATGTAAGCACTAGATTTCCTCAAGGAAATACAGGTTAATGAGTTCGTATACACAACAAAGCAATAGCCATACATAGTCATGTTCACACAACTTTGAAAGTTTCTCAGTAGAAACCTTCAGTAAGTCAGAACGTAATTCGTGGCATACACAGCATAAGCTGGAATACACCAGCTACATGTTACATATTCTGCAGCCTCTTACCTAAGTGTTTATGAATAGCTGAATCAATAAGATCCTTCATGTTCCTGATCCCTTGCTTCTCCCAAACTGGATCATCTGCATCGGTACCCGATGTGTTGTTTACAGCAGACGATTTGGCCTCAGAGTTTGTTACATTTTCATTAGTTGAGCTACTTGCAGCGCTTACATTCACAGTCACAACAGGATTATTTCCTAGCTTGTTTCGATGGTCCAAGCCCCCTAATCTCACCCGTAATTCAGAGAGTTTGGTATCATCTTCGCTAGAAGAGACCCGATTTGAGATCTGAGCAGGTAACACGGAAGGTACTGTCTTAGAATTTTCTGGAAATGGCAGGTCTGGGTCGTGAGGATGTCCTTCATCTGCGCTACATGTAGCACTCGAGTCTCCATCATCCACCGCAGTTTCAAACTTCCGCTGATTAATTTCAGTTGCTTTTGGAACAGACTCTTCTACTAGACATAACTTTTCAGTGGCATTCTCTTCCTTTGCAATGCCATTAGTTCTTAAACCTTCATCTTTTGATTGACCCATTTCTTCTTCAGTATCTACTTTATCCACCTCCATGTTCTCTACTTCTTTTTCTTGATCCTTTGTTTTACTGTCTGTGGGGATTTTACTTCTCTCTAATGAAGCATTCATAAACATCTTTTGAAGGGATTCTTCTTCATTCTCGCTGGCACTAGCCGTGTCCGAGCTTTCATCCGCATCATGCTCTCCATCACTAAAAGGCACTGAGTCATCTTCTGAAGCCGCTGTTATTGTTGAGGCACAACTTTCTGTTGCTGATATTCTGTGCTCTCTCTGAAACTATCATGAAACAAAACAAAAACAGATCTTAATAATAGTAAGGTATGAGTATGTGAAGGTATGAATATGTAAAGGTATAAATATGTAAAGGTATAAATAGGTGAAGGTATAAATATGTGAAGGTATATATATGTGAAGGTATTAATATGTGAAGGTATAAATATGTGAAGGTATTAATATGTGAAGGTATAAATATGTGAAGGTATTAATATGTGAAGGTATAAATATGTGAAGGTATAAATATGTGAAGGTATAAATATGTGAAGGTATAAATATGTGAAGATATAAATATGTGAAGGTATAAATATGTGAAGATATAAATATGTGAAGGTATAAATATGTGAAGGTATATATATGTGAAGGTATAAATATGTGAAGGTATAAATATGTGAAGGTATATATATGTGGAGGTATAAATATGTGAAGGTATAAATATGTGAAGGTATAAATATGTGAAGGTATAAATATGTGAAGGTATAAATAGGTGAAGGTATAAATAGGTGAAGGTATAAATAGGTGAAGGTATAAATATGTGAAGGTATAAATAGGTGAAGGTATAAATATGTGAAGGTATGAATATGTGAAGGTATAAATATGTGAAGGTATAAATATGTGAAGGTATAAATATGATGTTTGATAACAGCTTTGGGCTAGTCAACATACATTTGTAATCAGATATAAAGTCAGGACCAGAAGGACCATGTGAAGATTTCTCATTTCTGAAAATCATGATTGACCATGTTCCAAACTAATTTTGAAGGACCAATTTGGCTTCAGTTGAACAAATTGTCCCAGTGATCAACATTGCAGTGTTGCTTACGATCATATGCGATACCCTGTGTCCTCTCATTGCAGTGTTGCTTACAATCATATGCAATACCCTGTGTCCTTTGCACATGCATGATGTGTTTATATTTTGCTGACAACCAACAACCAAAAACTGAATTTTTCCTGCAAATCCGATCTTATTTTTCATGTTTTTGTTGCAATTAGAAGGCAAAAAACAAATACCTCCAGTGAGTTTATTTCTTGCTGATAATCACCAAAATGAGAAACTGAATTTTAAGCCAGAAAAAATATCATTATTTTTTTTGCAATTATTAGGCAGAAAGTCCTTTCCCCTCTAATTTGTTCCATGTCTAGAATTATTTTTGGACAGTGAATATAAGAATTACATAAAAATAGAAACCTACTGATAACAGCAGATACAAGTAAGTCTCTACATCTGGCTTCCGATTCTTTCAACAGATACTAAATTCTTTCCTATACAAGAGTCATTAACTAAGTGTTGACAGGTTTTATTTAACTAAGTGTTGACAGGTTCTATGACTATTCTTGCTTTAATTTTTGTTTTTTCGAGAAAAAAAAGGATGCTGTCTTTCAACAAAACTTTATTTGATCAATATGTGTATGTCATTTGAGCTGTGTTTTGTGTATTCTACTTCTTCAATTTACTATCATAATAATAATTTAAAAAAGAAAAAAAAAAAAAATTGGCATAAAAATGATGTAATAATAAGCTAAAAGAATGATATTTACAAGTGAAGGCTAGATTTTCACAACTTAAATGAAAGTTACAAAATAACACATCATACTAAATCTCACATTTACAAGTATGACTTCAAACTGAAAGAAAAGAAAAACATGTAAAAAAAATACAAACCCATACCATTTTTTTGGTGTGTTCATGTAAAATTTGTTCTAATTGTATCTTATCTGGGTAATTGATATAAAAGGTCTTGCACTGCTGGCCTGTTTTAGTTCCAATCATCTTAGCGATTACATCCCACTGTTTGCCATGCTGTCTCATGGCTGTAGATAAGAAATGGGAAACAATTGTATCAATGACAAAATTAGTAAAAGCGAGATATGATATGGTATAAGAAAAATGTTCAAGAAAAATGTTCAAAGTGCAACCAATGTGCGCTAATTCAAAGCATATACAAAAACAGATTTACAAAAGAAAATTATTTAATTGAATTATGATAGACAAACATTAAAAAACAACAAATGTATATATGAAAATTCAAAGGTCACTCAGTCATCACAAATTTTCATAACGTTTTCAATTTAATTTGAAAATTCAAAAAGCTGGAACATGGACAATCTTAACAAATTTTGATAATTACAGTGGTATCAAATGTACAAAAAGGACTCAACAAATGCATCTCGCCCACAGATCTTTGGCTACGAACACACACAGTTCTCTTGTATACATCATAAACACTCAATACACGACATGGAAGCACAGCAGTAACATAATATTGAAAGCAATTTAACCTTCTTTTATTTGTCTCGATTCTTCTTCTGTCCACCTTGTTGTTTCCAATAAGGCTGGAAGAGACAATAAATGAATAATCAGTAGAATACGCGTGACATAAAGTTACATCATACTAGCTTTAATTCTTCAGTTGAAAGGTTTTATGTTATGTCTTCCATAGGACAAAGCTAGCATAAGAAAAGCAGTGCTGAGTTAAATTATGACGAAAAGAGACCAAAAAAAATCTTCAAATTACTATATGACAACTTGCCTTGGAAGACTAAATGTGACACAACTGTGTTCTAGGTTGGTGCTAAAATTGTGACTGTCAATTAACAATTTGCATAAATTCAAATTACAGCCATTCCCAGTTAGAGATGAGAGCTTTACCACCAACTTTTATTCTAACATATATTTTTCATTTATCTCCATTTAAATAAAACATTCATTTCCCAGTGGGTCTGCAACCAGTGAGTTCACAACTGGTTATCAAAGGCTGTGGCCATCTTGATATAATGTCCAGCACTGGATGCTTTCGGGACGTTAAACCTTGCTATGCTATTTACTTTATAATTACTTAATTGATGGAATTGGTAGTACCTTGGTCATAATTTTCTTCAAGTCTTGAGGAAGCTGCAGGTGAGGTACTGGTAGTGTCTTCTGGTCCTTCAGAGCCAAGCCGTCGTACAATTCTGTTAAAGCATGCTGGGCAACATCTAGTCACTTCAGGTGTCAAGCCTTTGAAAAGATGAAAAGCGAGGTGTAACACTGCTATAGCTACAGAAACATACATTTTTTTGCTCTCCCGGTTCCATCAATATTTGTGTAAATTTAACTAAAGAGAAAGCAATGCAATTTGAGGCAAAATAATTTTTTACCTTAACCTTTTCCTATGAAATATACAAAGTTTGTGAATGTAAGCAGGCCAATGACTAGACTTGGAATTTTATAATAAATGTTTTTTATAAAAATCCAATTTTGGGGGAATATGTCTTTCTTAAATTGATGTGTTATCATAATCCTAAATAGTACCTCCATGATAATACTAAATTGTCCCATTTTTTCATTTTGTATTTTTCCCCCTTTCTGAATCCCTGTTCATCAAAACTACAAAAAATATGCAGTTTTTATGCTTTTAGTCCCTTGGTACCTTTAATAAACCACCAACTTATTTTATCAAAACTTCACAACACTCGATGGAAACAAAGGCAAAATAATGCAGCCTTCGTCCTTCTCCACAACACAACTTTTTCAGCATATGCTTGATAAAATCTTCTCACAGCTAGCCACACCTTGGAAGATATATCTATGCTTATGCAAAATTCAAAACATGTAAATACATGCAAGGCTTCATTTGATCTCAACCCTGTTTTTATATATCTTTTTTTACCTAGTTCTTCTGAGATGGTGTTTCTCAGTTCTTGGCTTATCTCCGTCCATTTGGTTGGAAGAGGTTTTAACCGCCTTGCTTTCCTCTTTGCTGTCTTACAAGATGTAACCGGACACCGACTGTGCAAAAAGAAAACAAAGAAATATATATGTTGCTCATAATATTTCTATCTTTCAAATGATATGAAAGCACATGACAATTCTGATCAACTAAAGCTATTTTTCAGAAATTCCAGGCCTCTGGCAGGTAGCAAACTTTGATACCATGATACCACGAGCCGTTACGAGATAATAATCTCACAAACGCTATCTAGAAATGAATGACAACATTAAAATTGATTCAAAGTAAGCTTGCACGATCTACAGGTTTTTTTTTTTTAACTAAAACCGGTTTCGCAAAATCATGGTTTCGGTCTGCTTCATGTTTTATAAAAAGAAAAAGAAAAACCGGAAGTACCGAAAAAACCAATTCACTACAAAAAATGTAAAAAGATGGTAAAAAATCGGTTTTATTTCAATAAAATCTAAGTTCATGCATTGTGTAAAAATGTATTTTAAAGTATCTTTTGATATATTTGTGAAAAATATGTGATATTTATGCAGATTAAATTAATAATAGGATTGATTTGGAAATGCGAATGTTTGGAAATGCAATGCATAGTCATAAATATTACATGTACCTGTAATGACATGCTCGAATCCGTTCGATAATGTCTCTTCTTTCTGGGCAAATATCTCCACAAACACAACAACTATACCTTCATTTCCTTATAATCCCTTTTATTTTAAGTCCTTAATATTCTCTCCAGAGCCCTTTTGTCTTGTAAAAGACTTTGTTAATCCATTAAAAATCCTGGTGATAACAATATTGCAAATTGCAACTTGATTCACTCATAAATTCACAACCAATCCCACCCTACATGCACTGTGCAAGACTACATTAACTTCAATTTACAACACATTATTGTGTATGGGCGTGACGGCTCCTGGATATGAAACTTGTGAATGAATATCAAAACTGTATGTAAATCAGTGCAAGGTGATTTTTTCTCATGCGCCGCGCCAGTACAGTAACAACAGGGAGTTGTCATGGTAACAACAATTTAGTGGAATTTATATTTTTTTTACTTGCCGGCTGGTAAGCGATAGGGGCCGATAATTTGTTACTAGATGCTGTGTATCATATTTTCAAAAGTTTTTAAACAGAATGTTCAGGAACAGACCTGTTTTGCCAAATTATACCATTATGAGTGAACACAAATATTGCTTATCTTAGTTTAATGTTTTAAATCAACGTAGAACTAAAAATCTTATCTGCAGAGTGCCGGAGAATTGATTTTACTTAGGTTTGGGTGTATGTGTGCGGCCTGTGTTGTAAAAATAAAAAGCTTTAGTAGCTCTTTGCTAAAACAAGGTCCAGTTTAAGTACGCAATACAATGTAATTCAGTTTAATTTTCAATCATGATGTATACAAATCACGTATTGTATTATCCGTATAGAGATTGCAGGTAATACATTTTAATCATTTTCATTTTGAAGAAGAAAATACGAATTTACTTTTCATTAGCAGGCATTTTCTTTTTTATGCACTCCTGTTCACACAGTTTTGGCTAATACCATATAAGGTTACAGGGTGGGACCCTCTGGTGGCCTAAATAAAATTGAAAATGCCACCACGATGCACAAACGGGGCCAATTTAAAGTAAAAGCATAGCAAGAATGATTATTGAACTTGAAAAAAATAAAAATAACAGAGAGGTATGCATGATTAACGATGTTCTTATTTTTGGTTGAATTCAAGAGCCATGGCCTGGCCATGGTTAATGTTTCAAAGAAATGTGGAGTATCAAGTGGGTGGGACCTCAACTGAGATTTTCCCGCTGTAGGATATATGCAAATAAGCAACAATTGTACTGCATGACCAAGTACACGATGGCTAGCATCGCATCGTAAGAGGCTTAATTTAGAGGCTTTATTTACATGTGTTTTACAACTTTCTGACAAATTTCTTTTTTTCTTACGTAAAAGAAATTGGAAATCATCGCTATGTATAGAAATTGTGAGCAAATAAAGGTATATAGGTGGCTTATCGACACGGCCTTTTTCACAACTTTTGTAAGTAACTAACTTGGGACATCGGGACCTGTTTAATGCCTTTCCCATCTAGACTGACAAATGGGTAAAATCAGCCACATTTGAGGGGCAAATGGGGTAATAAAATCGCTTTACACGCAAACAACATTAAAGTTTATTAATACATTTTCTTTATCAATGCCGTTATTATTATTTTCAACATTACAGAAAATACTGTGATACAAACATCTTTAGCTGCTATCATATAACAATGCATGCATGCACTTTGTGTTCAGGGCTTTTTTACATTACGAGTGAAATACCGGTTTTCCGGTTAAAACTGGTTTTTGTTTTGGAAACCGACCATTTCACGTAGGGGTAAAACCGTGCAAGCTTACTTCAAGGCTATCTGGAAATATCAATTTTAGTTGCTCTCCTCAACAAAGACCTTCCATGGAACGTATATATTTGCATCGCGATGTTACCTGGTAGTTTTTGTTGCCCATGACAGATTTATGTTCCTTATGGTTCTGTAACACACACAAATACATCCAACATCACCACACACACAATTAAGCTTTCAGGAATCTAACTGGAGTCAGTGTTTAATGAATTCTGAATAGCACTTTCATTGTAGTATAAAATGTAAAAGATCAAACATAAGACTTGTGTAGTGAAAATGTGTAATGCACGCCCCTTTTAAAACTGAACTTGTTTGGTATGAATACAAAGGGTCACACATGTAGACATAACTTTTTTGGCGAGTGTACAAACAATGAAATTAAATGTTACTTACCTCTTTCTGAGTGACTTGAATCTACACTTGCTGCACACCCTCATGTTTGAAGTTATCTCATTCTCGCTGAATCCCAGCAGTTCACAGTTTGCTCGGCTTAATGGTCGGCTCAATGTGTAAGCATCCAGAGAATGTCTACACAGGGCACAATTGGTGGGGGCAGCTGAAAAGATGACAAAAACATCAAATCAATATTACCCGCATGTTCAATTGTTTCTCTGTACAGTGTTCTCTGCACGGAATCAAAATCCTTGGAGCTCACTTCCTCACTATTATCTAATTCATATTTCAAAAGGAACCACAAACCATATCATAAGTAAAAGTAAAGTTTCGTTATTCCTCAGAATATTTCCATTTTCTGTTCAACAACATCAATCCTTTAAATCTTTTGAGACATTTGAAAAAAATATACAAAGACTCACACATGGGCGGACCATTAGATGTATCTTCTTTCTGAGAGATGCCCTCGATCACTCCTTCCTTCAGGCTGCCCCCCTCCTTGTTTTTTGACCTACAAAAATGACAAAACTGCTTACTATAAAATCTGATAATGGATTACATACAATGAAATGCAAAACAAGTGTTCACCGTGGTGCTAAGCCGCAATGGCATGCACTTTCCAAATCTACTTATATTATATAAAGAAAAGATGTTACACTTTGTCAAAATGTTGGTCACATACTGTGAAGTACACAACCTATACTTCAAAGAGTATGAATATAAGAGCAGATATAAAATCTGACAAATGTGCCTGTAAGTGTCTGGTATTAGAAATCTACTCACAGAAAGTGACAGATGTTGAAGCTTCACATATTTTAATGAAAATTATTTCCAAATTTGGAGGTCTAAAATCACTGAAAATTTACCAAAAAGTTATAGAAATTACTACGCATAAGTGAATAATTATTGAAAATTATCAAAAGAAATTTCTTAGTATGTATTCTTTTTCTTTCTTTGTATATAAAATCTAACAAATGTGCCTGTAAGTGTCTGGTATTAGAAATCTACATCACAGAAAGTGACAGAGGTTGAAGCCTTCGCATATTTTAATAAAAAATATTTCCAAATTTGGAGGTCTAAAATTACTGAAAATTTACCCCCCCAAAATAGAAATTACTATGCATACGTGAATAATTATTGAAAATTATCAAAACAAATTCTTAGTATGTAAAAGGGCCATTCCGCAGTCTGCCATTTTTGCAACTGGCTGGAGAATGGCCTGAGCAGACCCCTAATTCTAATGAGGATTTATTGCACCTAATTTCCGAGCTCCAATGTTGAAGCCTTCTTTAAAACTGAAGCAAAATTACAACCCCTGTTCCAATTTTCAATGTAAGTATTTATAACACCTGAGGCAGTCGAGTGTTTATCAAACGAGAACCACCAAAGAAACAGATTAGAGCAATAATCTTTTATTCAAAACTTTTAATCTAGCAATTGCAGTACAACTACAAAAGTATACATGCTTTCCATTTCTGTCTGACATTCACAAATTTTGATTTGATGATTAAGAATTGCTATCAGAACTAGAACCAAAAGGTGTTGCTGTTCCAATGTTTTTGTTTGTTTTCATAAGCTGATTGATTTGCCAGTTTTGTATTACCTGTCATGTCATATCAACACACTAGCTAACATCATAATTACACCAAATATGAAACATACAATGCGCTTCTTAAAATATCACCATTTAAAGATTTTATCATTAAGCCCCGCCTACTCATTAATATGCATGATCTCACCACCAGAAACAATAGGGCATATCAGCAGACTATAGGCTATCTGTGTACCACGTTTAAACTAAATCCCATGTATCGTTCTTTAGATACTGTGTTTACAAGCTGTTCATATTAATGCTTATGCTATGAAAGTACCAAATGTTACTGATTCTGTTTGTTTTTGTTTTTTGTGAAAGATGCAGTGGAAATAAATAAATAAGTTACAACTGGTCTGGTTGAACAAGAAAGGGAGATGCAACATATTCCATTCCTTTTTAACTTAACAAAGAATTTCAACAAAATAGTTTCAATACACAGATTTTGAAGGTTTGCTGGCATTGTTTTTTAATCCCATGATACAATTTGAAAGATTTAGAACCAACAACAAGAGTAAAAGAGAGCAGCAATAGTCATTCTTTTCAGATATGATTATTAAGTCATCTTCAGATATGATTATTAGGTCATCTTCAGATATGATTATTAAGTCATCTTCAGATATGATTATTAGGTCATCTTCAGATATGATTATTAAGTCTTTTTCAGATAGGATTATTAAGTCATCTTCAGATATGATTATTAAGTCATTTTCAGATATGATTATTAGGTCATCTTCAGATATGATTATTAAGTCATCTTCAGATATGATTATTAGGTCATCTTCAGATATGATTATTAAGTCATTTTCAGAAAGGATTATTGAGTCATCTTCAGATATGATTATTAAGTCATTTTCAGATTAATTATTAAGTCATCTTCAGATATGATTATTAAGTCATCTTCAGGAAATAACAATAGCACATTTGTTTCAATAAATAACAAATACCCATGATTAAATCAGCTCCATTTCAAAATGATTTGAATTAATAAGTCTAATTTAAAGATGGTTTTAGCCTAGAATTTGATTACCTTTAGTACATGCTTCAAACAGCTGTTTTCCTAGGCTTACAAATTTCACATGTATCCTAGAAATGAAAGGGCGCTACAAACATACACATAACTTAAATTACAATCTAATGATTAACTTTAACATACAATAGGAAAATACAGAGCTCTTTCCATTGTCTACATGAGTGACATTTTAATATTCTCCCAATGTAAGCTTCATATTTGCCTACCCATACTTGGAATGATTAAAATGTGAATTATGTTTGTCAAACATGCATGCCCACATGTCTAATTCAATATTCAGTGGGCAAATTTAAAGGTCATGTAGCACTTTTCTACAACTCGTAACAAATTTTAGCACGTCCTTCAAAAGATTGTTATTGCTTTGGATTGGATCATTTCGGCTTCATACTAAGAGATTTATGATGTTCAGCCTTCAGTAAAAATACATGAACATGATAAGACTTGATCACAACTACCTTAGCAACTGTTTTTGTTGAACTTAGCTTTTAATGACATAAGAATCACCTTCCAAGTAACTACCAATAGTTTCCATATTCAAATACTGGTGAACATAAAAAAGAAAAGTAATTGACCTCTCTGAGTTAGTTGATTGACAGTTTTTTCACCCAATCACCCTGCAAATTTGCCTAGCAACAAAATCTGTGTGACTAAGAGGGGCAAATATTAATATGTGGTACCGGTACAGTATAGCTAGCTAGTGGTGAAACTCATGCAGTCAATGCAAAATACTGCACAAAGTATATTTTTGCACACACAGACTGAGTGACAGACAATATGGTGAACAAAACTTGCGCCTACGGGCTTTGTAAATCTGATTCCCGATACCAATAACAATTAGCAAACAGATTGATTTTGAATTCCTTTTGCTAAAATCTCTAAAGATTCAGAGAAGCATCATAGATGAATCACAGCTCGCGGCAGGCCACATAAACATCCAAATGTTAATGTATGTCATGCATGATTGATTCGAGTACAGATTTGAGGTTTGTTTGCCCCACCTAGCTACCACGTTGCTATGGTGGGAATGGCTTATTTCCTTACTGAGCGAGGTCAATTGTAATGAAACTGAATGGTGACGAGAAACTTACTCCTGTTGGTTACTGTCTTCCTTGTCATCTTTGTCGTCATCTTCTTGGTTACGACTCATGCTTGTGTTACTCTTAGTTGTAAAATTTCTTCTCCGTTTTATCTGGGACTTGCGTTGTTTGTAGTTCTCATTCTTTTTGGATGTGTAGTAGTAGAGAACAGTGTCTGCAACGCTCTGAGTAGAGATGCAGATCAATATATACTAAATTCATACAACTGCAATTATAAATGGACCTAAAAATGAAAATAGAACAGTGTTTACATCAATTACACAACATCAAAAAAAAAAAAAATGTTGATTAATCATATCTTATTTCTTATGTGCTTTTCATTCCCTTTGTTTTAACGGATGTCTTTCATTCCAAAAATTATATCAGCATTCACACTTTGTTATCTCGTACCAGTTGGTGAGTGACCCAAGAGTAAAACAGAAACAAGTAACCACAATCATTTGTTTGTTTGTTTGATGAGGTCTTAACTGCACCACATCAACGAGGGTCAAATTGTGCCTGAGAGATCAGATCATTTTAGTGGACAAAAAGTATTTGACCCTTTTTTAGGGTTGGGGTTATTAGAGAGAAGTGCAATAATCACAACATCACATGACATTTTCTCTACAGAGCTACACATCTAGCTACTTGTTATTAGGTCTTCACAAAAAAAAAAAAACTGTCACCAATTATGATCAATGCCCCAAAAAAATTATAACACAGACCCAGGAAAGTTTATCATTTATCATCTTTTCCTCAAGATGAAAATACTTACAATTGCTTCATAAGAGCAGTTATCATGCATGTATGCAAAATCTTGATTAATTTCTGAAACTACTCCTTACTGAAATTGAAAGTATTTCTTGTAAATTACCTTTCTGTCCAAGAAAGTTGCGATGACTCCAAAGTTCTTGGGATGCTGAAAGTATTTTTCCCTGAATATTTCCTTCTCCTCCTCTGTCCATACATTCATCCTCTGTCTGTCTTTGTATTCCTGCATGGCATCTTCAACGATTCCTGAAGGCAGAGGTAAACACCAAATTTTAAACACATAAACATGGCATCAAGTGCCACAACTTGCAACAAGGGGATTTTTTGTGTTATTAAACAGTTTTATTGCAGTACTTATGCAGCAGTCAACGGCATCTTCACCCCCCTCCCCCCCCCCTCACCCTCCCTTACAGTTCATTCAAGTACTGCTGTCGTTTTGACGTCGGTCAAAAATTTGCAGCATAGGTGAATCTTGACCTAAATTATTTTTGGGTGGTGTAAATCTGTACCTAATTATAATTAAAAAAAATGTATATGTATTTTTTTAATCAGGTCAACCTGTCCCTTAAAAACTATTGCCGCATGAAAAAAATCCTAATTTTATTGATGGAAATGCATAAAAAACAATTAACTTTGAAGTGAAAAATAATAATTGCTTACTATTTTCCGTATTAGGGACACTTCATTCTCGCTAGCGCATTGTGTAAATATTCCACCGGAAGCTAATCCAGAAGCTAATTTCGGATCTGTATGTATATTGTGTGGTAGTAATGTTTTTGAATTACGAACATAGAGTGCTTACTTAATGCACAGTTAAGATGACTGTACAGAATGTTACAGCTTGCAAATTTGGCCATCTCAACCAATCAATCGCAGAACTTTTATGCTTGATATTGCATTCCAGGCAGCGCGTTGTTATTTTTGAGTCAGTGTTATTGTAAACTTCAATGTTCCCAATTGACCTGAGGTAATTTTGAAGCATTTTGAGAGGTATTTCTTACCACGTAAATTCTTGACTTGGGCCTAGTAGTGTTACTGTTAGAACATAGTAGGGCCTAAGGTTAGAACTCACATTGTGTGATGAGTGTGTTGATGCTTATGTGTGAAGTTGCTTGTGGAATAAAAAAAACCACAATGAAATTTCACTTTTATTCAGGGTTTTGAGTGTTGAATGATTAAAAAGAACATGTGGACTAACTTTCTATACATGACAAGATATTTCTTTCATTTGGTATCTAAAAACTCTACAAAACTTTTTCGCGACTTAAATACAAATTTGTTTCTGAATAATCAAGTGGTGACTGACTTGCAGGGCATGTCTAAATTGACTTGAATTTTGTTAGAATAAGTTGTTTTTACATAAAAGATACAGAAAAGAAGACACAAAACATATTTTGTTGACATTTATTCTTTTAAAAAACCCTGAAAGATGTGTTTTTTCAACAATTTGTATCCCTCCTGTCACACTTATTTCATATTGCAGTCATAAATTCCCATAGTGTAGCCCTGCATCATACAAGAAGATAACAGGGAATAACAAACTAGGACATTAGGATACTATATTGATTAATAAAGTATATGTATATATCATAAAAAGAAGTAACCAAAAACATTTTTGATCTATATTAATTCTTCACCCCAAAAATTGGCCGAGGTGAATCTTGACCTGATTTTTTTTTTTTTTTTGCCGTGGTGAATCTTCCCCTGAAAATCTGTATGGCATAGGTAAATCTTTGCCTAAAAACATTGCAGGTGGGTGAATCTGGACCTAAAACGGTTTCTGAAAAAAGGGTGAATGCCTGAGGGGGGTATGTGGAGATGTCGTTTGATCGCTAAATGAATGTAAAATCTTTTTTTGATTTGCATATATGAAAATCAAACCAAGAATAAAACAAATAAGTATTCAAAAAAATCTAAATACAAAGTTTCTATTCAAGATATACAGTTCTACACAAACCAAAACGTTCACGTTTTTATTTTTCTACTTTTTCTACCTAATGAAAAAAGGCAAAACAACTTCTCTTTATTATCAATAGACAATATCATCATGTTTTCATTATGTACTCTTGTTATCTTATATCATCAATCATCTTGTAAAATGCTTACAGTATGCTTGCATAATAAAGTGCTATATAATAACATAATTTTATTGCTGTTCTTGAAAACGTGATATACAAATTTTGAAGAGTTAAAAAATCAATATTCATTCCATCCGTTCTTTTACAATCTTACACACAATATGCATGTATGGAATAGTTCTGTTGGTCTCTTACCATTGTTGTTGATGAACTTGCTTCTGCGCTGTTCTGCATCAAACAGAAGAGGAGGAATAACAGTTAAGCTGCGCATGTGTCTCTCGCTGGCTTCCTGCTCATTCAGACCATCAACGATTTCTGCCAGCTCGGCATCACTGCGAGCGATGTTTCCCCAACTTCGAGTTCCCGCTCTGCCGGAAAGGAGAAGGCACATAGTTACAATAATTCTACAGATTAATGCTAAACCATTGAAAGATATATTCAGTTGTCAATGGGTGGTCATCTTATAAGATAGATGAAAGTAAAAGCAATGTGTTGTATTGTGGAATAATTTACCACATGAAGCCAAACGCGCATTAAACATTAATGAATTAAAAAAAAAAAAACATGTGAAAACTTACTTTTTTAGAGCTGCCTTTTATTAGATCATCAGAATTGTGTATATATATATATATATATATGTATATATATATATATATATATATATATATATATATATATATATATATATATATATATATATATATATATATATATATATATATATATATATATATATATATATATATATATATATATATACATATATATATATACATATATATATACATATATATATATATATATATATATATATATATATATATATATATATATATATATATATATATATATATATATATATATATATATATATATATATATATATATATATATATATATATATTGATAAAGTCCATTTTTAGCTTTTTACAATAAATTTGAATTTTTGTACATATATTGCATATTTACTATTTTAAACAGTTTTAACTTTTATAAACCTTTTTACATCTGTATTTTTAACAATTAATTTATTGTATTTTTCTTGACTTGTAAGTTTTTATTGTAAAGTGCTTAGAACAATTTTATATTGGATAAGGCGCAATATAAATTCTGTAAAATAAATTCTGTAAAATAAATAAGTAATGGAGAAGACTCGAGTCCTTATTCAATTCTATGGAAGATTTCCAACAAAACATAGTCTTACACATGACAATTTGTGATGAGGCTGTTAACTTAAAAAAATATTCCCATGAATTGAATTTTCATATATATGGTAGAGGACTACTGAAGAAATTAACTGGTGGAAAAAACATGTTGATATTTTATTCTGCTTTGGAGTTTATTACATATTAAAGATTTCAACTGTGTGTTGAAAAGTGACCTCATAGTGTATATTGTGATGTCATAAAGGCAAATCCAAGACAATTTCTATGTATCTCTTTGAAATTAATTGCCTCTTTCTAGATTATTGAAAGAATTTTTTAAAAGAAATTATTGAGAAGGGTTATAACATGCAATTTACAAGAACATACGTCGTCCATCTGCTCATGGACCTTACTTACAATCTACGTACAGAAAAACATCTGTTTTGTTTTATAGAAATACATTAAACTTTGGCTTTGATCTGCCTTTATGACATCACACTGTACACTGTGCAGATGCATTGGTGAACTCTTTAAAATACAATTAACTCCTAAATGGGATAAACCTATCAACTTTGTTTTTTACACCACTTTTGTTTCTTTAATAATAAATGTGAATATTCCTCTAATGGAAAAACATGACACTTTGGAAGATTGAAACATAAACTGAATACCAGTATCCGAATCTGCACGATTCCCCCCTCCCCCCCCTCCCTCCTCCCCCCTTTGGCAAAGAAGAGAATTTGACTATCTCCCTTAAAGTGAAATAACAAGAAAAGGATGAATAAACATGAAAATATTCTCATTTTCAAAAAGTGACCAATAAGGCAGCAAATATAAAGACTACCTTGAACTTGTGAGCTATCTTCCTGCTTACACATCACAAATTTTGCATGTGTCAAAAACCCACGAACTTTCATCAGCCGTTAAACTTGAAATGTAAGTACATTATCTTTAAAAATTCTAACATGGTTCTAATTTTTCCTCTGTATAATAGCAAGTAATACAAAAAATGTTAGCTGCTTATACACCTTTAAACTGCATTATGACGTAAAAGAAGTTCTGTTTTTGTTTATGGTCAAAGAGTCAAAAGTTTCATAACGGCTGACATCACATTGGTAACCTCTCATATACTTCTTTCCCACCGCTATGGTATTAGTTCAATAAGCTCACCTAGAGAATCTCTCTTGCTGTTCCCGCTGCTTACGAATTTCAGGAAATTGCTTCTCGAAGAATTCTCTCACTTTCACATCCCTCGACCTAATCAAATAAAGAACAAGAACAAAGTAATCTTTGAAACAATGCCAGTTTCAGCAAGCTCTTATCTAAATTAATCAAACTTTAAAATAAGAAGATGAATAGTTTATTGCTCAATACTCCTTCTTACAGAAACAAAACATTCTCAGAAAATTATCGTTTAGGGCCTTCAATCATCCAAGACTTAATTTTAAAACCGTTTTTAAATCTTACGAAAAAGAGTCCTTTTTTCCAGTTAATTATTTTAATTTCACATTGTAAATTCAAGTTAAACTTTCATTTATGATCAAGAATGTTCCTTCAATATGTCTTATTTCATAAATACTACTACTACTACTACTACTACTACACTACTATTACTAATACCATGTTTCCTATATAACGCTTTCCTATGCTCAATGCAAACTCAACAATGGCCAGTCAAATTCTCTGGAAGCAGCTCGAGATCAGTGCCATGAAGTTCACTGGGAGGGTACAGGAAGCGAATGAACACTTGTGTTTTCATGCTTCTCTTCTTGAATAATTATTATGAAGTTCGAATGTTATTCAAAATTTCTCCAAATGGTGAAAATGTATCGCCAGTTTCTTTTTTAATATTACATATGTTAGTAGATTAGTAAGACAAACTTTAGTTATGAAACTGTGATTAACCATTTGCTGAAATTTTAAATAACATTTTAACTTCAGAAAATGACTTTACTGAAAAAGATTATATCAACTCACCTATTCTTTCCAGAGGCATCAAGTTGATCCACATTTTTCTCCCATATCTCCATGCGTTGATTATACAACTGACATTGTTGTTGTTCCTAGAGTATAGAAAAGAAATCCAAATTTTATAGATGTGTGATGAACACATAATGACAAAAACAAGGTGTTGAGCGATATATAAAATAAATTCATTCTGATAGATTTTGTGTTGTTTTGTAAACATGAATACTTCTTATCTATTAAAGATATCCTGTGAATATTCATATATGTGATAGAGAACTATAAAGACACAATTTGGCAAAAAATCATGTTGCTATCTTTTTCTGTTTAGGAGTTCTTGCATTACAAAGATTATGCAAGTGTATTGAAAAGTGACCTCACAGTGTACAGTGTGATGTCATAAAGGCAAATCCAAGACAATTTGTGTGTATTTCTTTGGAATTTAATTGCCTCTTCCTAAATTACTGGAAGCATTTTTTTGTTTTTGTATTGAGATGGGATATAACATGCACTTTATAGTAATGTGATTTGCCCATCTGCTCGTGAACCTTACACTCTTATGTAAAAGAAACACATTTTGTTTCATAGAAACACATAAGAATTTTCTTGGTTCTGCCTTTATAGCACCACAATTCACACTGCGAGGTCACTTTTCAACACACTCGCGCCATCTCTGAGGTCACTTTTCAACACACTCGCGCCTTCGAGGTCACTTTTCAACACACTCGCGCCATCTTTGAGGTCACTTTTCAACACACTCGCGCCATCTTTGAGGTCACTTTTCAACACACTCGCACCATCTTTGAGGTCACTTTTCAACACACTCACGCCATCTTTGAGGTCACTTTTTAACACACTCGCGCCATCTTTGAGGTCACTTTTCAACACACTCGCGCCATCTTTGAGGTCACTTTTCAACACACTCGAGCCATCTTTGAGGACACTTTTCAACACACTAGTGCCATCTTTAAAATGCAATAAGTCCCATAGAATAAGATATCAACACTGTTTTTGCCACCAATAGGACATCATCGATATCATACAGCCTTCTTGCAGTAAATTTATGATTTCAAAGATGGCCGCCAAAATGGTCACTCCTAAAAACAAATAGTCTGTTTTTGAAAACTATCAGGAAATACTGCCTTTAACATGTAGTTTGGGGCTGTTCATGCATATTTTCTAATTTACAGACAACTTTAAAGTCAGAAAGAGTTCCCTTGATCACGAAGCATCATACAAATCAAAGATGGCAGCCAAAATGATCAACAAATTTGTGGCCGTTTTGTTAATTTCTATAAAAAAAAAGTAAAATATTGTAGATTTTTATCTAATTGAGCCTTTTTTTTTTGTGAAGAACTACATGTATTACCTTAAGAACAATGGAATAAACCAGACTTAAATAATAAACTATTTGAAATAACATGGGGACGTGATACAGGGCATATGTCACATAAGCGAGGGTCACAGTCATCCTCATCTTGTTGGTGTTTTTAATATCAGTCCAAAGAGCTGAAGGATGAGTTTAGTTATAAAGCATGGGAAAGAGCAAGATGTACACAGATGGGAAAGAGCAAGATGTACACAGGATAAGATTAACATGATGTTGATTAAAGTACTTTTATATCTAAAGCTTTCATATTTGGGATCTGTTGTATTATGTGTCTTCTTAACAGGAAGTGAGATCACATCTTCACTTTCCATTGCTGTAATGACAAACTATAAAATGATTTGGTTTAATTGATAATTCTTACTTTCAAATTTTTTTAGATTATAAACAAGTTCATAAGAATATGCTATCTATGAATTATCAGAGTAAGTATGAATAATCAGAATAAAGTGTTTTAACTAGTGCCTTTCAGTGACAATTTTGGGTACAATATAACAACATTTGAGTAATGCCATTATCAGTATGCCATTTTCAGTGTCATGCCAATCATCTTATACAATGTAGTGGTAATTCTAAGAACACCTGATTTAATGCAATAACATTGTTTGCTCGCTGACGTTACTGGACAAACATTTAAATCATTGCAAAAACAATGTTCCCCTGCAAAGGTTTACTTGGGCAAACAATTATGATTTGTCACTGTTCATAATCCTCTTCATTTTATTTATCAACAACGTCTTGCCCAATGTCAACTTCCTCAAAGTCAGGCATGTTTGAACAGTCTTTGAGCCTACATTCATCGATACATTTTAACTCATTTATCAAGCAATTGCAATTTGGGAGCTGACAAGTTTGGCGGCAACTACATGATATAAACTCTAGGACCACTTGTGGAGCAGGAAAACCTGTCATCCAGCAAATCTTGATCAAGGTTGCCATCTTCTCCTGCTATCCATCCATTCCCCACAGCAGAAGGTGCATCTGGAGTAGCAATCAAACTTTGTCACAATATAGCACTTTGATAAGTTGCCCTAAAAACATGTTGACGAAGGCAATCTTCACATGGTGGAAGCTGCCCTGACTCCACTTTTCCTTTCTTGGCTCGCCACATTTCAAATCGGAGATCATTGACAATGCATATTTGAGTGCATGCAACCTACATTCTGCACATAAACTCCTAAATGTTATCAAAGAGCTTATCAGACGGTTGCCATATCTCACCCATTTATATAAATGCATCTCTGAATTGCTTGCATTGCTGGATAAGTCTCAAGTCCCTTTAACTTGCCTTGGCCAGAGAAGGCACTGACTGAGTCACAACTAGTGGATGCATGTAAAGCTAACAGTGAAGGGCAAACATCATTTCCAAGTGTAGCAAGAGCTTGATGATACTACTGAGTCTCATTCTGTTTTTGGTACCACGTCACATGAAGACATTACAACTGAACTGGTTTTTAAAGACCTAAGACATAATACCAGCACATCTGTATGATCTGCAACTATTGTCACTGACTTTGACCCATTGTCTGCTAAATGCTTGGTATGCAACAACATTAGAGTATCGGCCTCTTCGTGATTGCACTGCAGATCTGTGACCTCTGTTACCCCTTTCTTTAAGATTTGTATACATCTCTCTCACCGCATGCTACATACAAGATTTTCCCGCCAATATTGCTCTGTTTTGTCTGCCAATTGTTGGGAAAGAAGTGTTGGCTTTTCTTTGCTGGATGGACATGTCAATAGGCCTCCACAGTCTTTCACTCTGTGACATTCAACAATTGTGGAGTATGAAACTTCAGCGGCAGCCCCTCTCCTCACTCTTTCTGCATGTTTTATTGATGTTTCTCTGTAGACATTGAAAACCACACCTATTCTTACACTTGCAACAAAACTCTTCAAGACCACTTTCAGTAGCTGTTCTGAAATGTCTTCAAATGTGCACTTAGTTCCATGAACAAGAACCATCCCATCAAAAATTGTCACTGCTTTCAGATGCTGCTTTGTTTTGTAAATAATGTGCAAGGGCAGCCTTGTTTGTCTTTTTCATTGTTCCATCGCAGTTTGACCATGGCAACAGTCCTAAAGGATGATGGAGGACTTCTTTCTTGTCCAACTTTCGAGTGATAGCAATTAGTAACATTCTTGGAACAGTTGATGATCAGCTTTCAGTATCATTTCCTTGTTTTTGAGTTTGTCTCCGTTTTTGTTTGCATATGAGTAAAGGTGCTCAGCCAATCGTAGAATGAGGAACAGGTTACTAATCTGGAATTTATTAAACTTTCATAGGCCTTTTCTCAACTTTCTTCGGCTTTAAATAGATCCTTTGCAACTGCTGTTGATGCAGAAATACCAGTTGACCCACAAGACGTTGTACCTTGGATCAAAAGGATCAATCCAGCAGCTTTCTAGAGTTCTACAAAAGAATAACATCTCTTTCATCACTTTGATGCACGTTGATCCTAATTCCAGATGTCTGGTGTCATTACGTTGAGCGCTTATGATGTTGCAGAGCTGTCTTAGACACATGCTTTTGTGCTCTGCTGATAGATAGTACTTCAAGACTGCACTCATCTTGAGACTAAAGCTCTTTGTTCCACCAGCTGTTTGGGTATCCTTGTTCACTGTCTCTTTAACAGTTTGATCGATTGGTATGCTGCCAACTGTATTGTGTGCACTCAAGTGGACACTGAAATGGCCATCCATTTATTGCTGGTAAATTTGAGGATGATCGTCTTGAAACTGACATTTGTGCATTTGAAAGGTATTGCATGGTACACCAGGGGATCATTGGTGGAATGAAGGTGCAACACCACTGGATCATATATGGATTCATCTTGTCTTCTCATGTGAAGCACCACAGGATCATTGCGCGTATGGAATGAAGGTGCAGCACCACAAGATCATTGCGCGTATGGAATGAAGGTGCAGCACCACCGGATCATTGCGCATATGGAATGAAGGTGCAGCACCATGGGATCATTGCGCATATGGATTGAAGGTGCAGCACCACAGGATCATTGCGCGTATGGAATGAAGGTGCAGCACCATGAATCATTGCGCGTATGAATTGAAGGTGCAGCACCATGGGATCATTGCGCGTATGGATTGAAAGTCCAGCACCATGGGACCATTGTGCCTATGGAGTGAAAGTGCAGCACCACGGGATCATTGTGCCTATGAAGTGAAGGTGCAGCACCACAGGATCATTGCGCATATGGAATGAAGGTGCAGCACCACGGGATCATTGCGCATATAAAATGAAGGTGCAGCACCACAGCGCACATGGAATGAAGGTGCAGCACCACGGGATCATTGCGCATATGGAATGAAGGTGCAGCACCACGGGATCATTGCGCATATGGAATGAAGGTGCAGCACCACGGGATCATTGCGCATATGGAATGAAGGTGCAGCACCACGGGATCATTGCGCATATAGAATGAAGATGCAGCACCACCGGATCATTGCGCGTATGGAATGAAGGTGCAGTAGCCAATTTCCCTCTCGTGATGCTTGCACCAACGCAAGAAGAAGCTCAACAATATCTAAATACACATTCACAATGATGCTTACAGCCAATTGTCATTTCACAAAAGTTGCTGATACTCATCAAAACAGTTCAGAATCACTATGAAAGATTCATCTCTAAGAATTCAGCAAACGACGAATGATCTATTGTATGACTTTAAATGTCTTTTAAGTTGAGCTGTTTCCGTCAGTTTGAATAAATCATCAGGATGATTTTCCTCCATCCATTGCTGGAATCTTGACCACAACATGCGAAGTAGTCTTTCATAAATAATCTGATGGAGTCGTACACCACAATTATATTGTCGGCCTTCTATAAGACTTGACTGAACCCTCTGCAAGCACACCCGACTCAACAGCAATATCATATAGCCCAGCATCTTCAAAGCATTTTCTGATAATGGAAAGTACACATGGTGTCAAATGTACCCATCCCAGAACAATGCCAACAAACTCATTCTAATTGCTCCAGATGATTTGGAATATAGATAGGGCCTGATCAAACAAGCAGACAATCTCTGACAATTCAAGGGAATTCAATATGTGTTTCGTTTGTTGCAAAGAATTGTTTGACAGAAGACATATGAGTGGCAGGTACTAAGCTAGCCTCCTTGACTTCCACAACCAGATTGTATTGATGTGATGGATGGTGGACTCTTTTTATCCCCACAATCATAGTGAGGAACAACATGAGCCTTGCCTGGAAGTGTTCATCTCTCTCATCTCTCTGTAACTCTGCACGGTCCGGTGGAAGTTAAACCGTTGAAACCTCTGGTTGTACAAAGATGCCATTCACCCAGTGTGATGTCCCAGATCTACTAAGGGCTTCTTCTTGACGATCAATATTGTCAAAAGCTAGAATAGTAGGAGCTCTTGGATATGTACTTGAAGGGAGGGAAACTTTGTCTTCCTCCTATGTGTAGCTTTTGAAGGCAGAGAGCTGTGTCTATTTATCCAGCTTTGTATAAGAAATGCCATGTCGAGACGATTGACAAAGTTCTACATTTCCTGTCAGCGTTTTTATGGCCCATGGTTACGCTTTGAAGTCTTTATCAGTCCAAATGTTGTTTCATAACTTATAATTTGAGCTATTGACCACATTAATCTCTGCATGCGAGATGACTAGTCACTTTCAACATTTGTGAATTCCCAGTAAGCAAAGTAGTCAGAAGCCGGTAGGTCCACATATGTTTTGTTAAGTTCTTTGGGCCAAGGTGGCCAGGGCTGTCCATGACGCAAACCTTTTATTGGTAGTAAACATTAGGGTAAGATCAATGAAGGTCTTGGTTTCAATGATATCAACTTCATTCTTCTTTTTTATGCTGGTAACGGGGTATAAAGCGCAGTAAGTGCAGTTTGTTTGTTTTGTAAAAATGAACGCCCTTAAGTTGATAGTGAGGGTGAAAACCTATCTCTTTTGCTGAGATATTGGTCCCTTGCAAAGCCTGTAAAGGTAACAGCGTCGCCAAAATGGTCATGGAAGTTTAGATGTAAATATTGTTCAATGCTGATAATCGTCTTATCAGCTTATTTGAGTTTTACATCGCATACACCTTTAATATTGATACCTTAAATTAATCTGTCTAGCTTTATTAGAAACACATCATGCAGTCATGACAAATCAGATCATTCAGGCACATTCAAGTACTAAAAATATGAGGGGACTCATGTTTCTGATGTGTTATGTAAGCAAGGACTGTTGATTACACAAAGACACACAGCAAGGCGTCCTTCACAGCAAGAAGGGATATTCTTCGGTGACAATTGATTGGTTGATAATTGCTAGGGAAGGAGAAGATGCAGGATACATGTGTCCAGATGTTTTGTGGCAGGAATAGAGGCCCAGGTTCATAAGAACAGTTATTGCATTAAATTTATTACCTCAAAAACATAACTAAAATAAGTTCTCACATAAACATTTAAGATAAGTGGTTTAACCCACCCCCAACCCCACCACACTCCACCCCCACCCCATGTTCCTCACATGGTAAAACAATTTGATCAGTTCTCGTATTAACTACAACGACATTTGATAGCTTAAGGGTGTAATCAATTAATCTTAAACAAGTTGTTGATTTAAAAAACGAATGTTATGGGCGTTTTATGCACGAAACACATAACGTTATTGGGTGAAAACTAATATTAGTCATAAAATTTAAAAAGCTGCTCATCTGGAACGTCCAGAAAGCATTTTCGGCATCACATGACCAACCTAAATGTATGGTATAAAGGAAGCTTGGTAAGCAATTTGGTACTGACACACCCATTTGGCTCATTGGCTAAGAAAACACCTCCTCTGAACCAGTTGCGGTTCAGAGGGGGAATACACTAATATTGAATTGTGGGTAAATGTGGGAGATGCAATATGCCTTGGTTATTACCATGATCATGATAATCCATCAGCATTTATTCATTATACCACCTCTAACATGATTCACTCCACTCACTACTTGCATGAAACATGATCAGCAACATTACTGTAATCACCAGCATGTTCATCATCACTGCATCTAGTGTTGGGCGATATGGCTTAAATTTGTATCGGTAATACCGCGGACAGTGGCAGTGATAATCAATATATATCGATACAAAACATTCTCGCCAATCCATTAACTCAAATCATTAACTCAAATCATTCCAAACCCTCCATAACAGCAGCTTATCATACCTTAAAACGTAGAAAATTGAAGGATTTCTTTTTAATAATGGATGCAATGTTTCAGCTTGAAGCACCTTCTGTCCACATTAGGTTACACAAATTTTGTATTTGCCTATTTTAGGCCTATATTGTATGTACCAATATCATTTTTTTCAAGATCGTTATCACGATAATGAATCGATTTAATTGATTTTTTCTTTTATCGCACAACACTAACATCATCATCATTCCCAAAATGTATCATTGTCATCCACAAAATCGTGAAGTCAAAAAATGAACCCCACGAAATGCCTACTTTTTTCAAGCCCCAAATAATGCTTAGTCCTGTGAAAATCTTATTTCCATCAAAAGTTTTTTTAAAATTTCTTGACTTGAAATAGTTCAAACGCAGGAAAACACCTAGACCTGTTGTTATCAAATATGCAAAGGTTCGTTTTACATAATTTTATGTGTTATCTCTGAACACATCCTAACATGTTCCAACTTCTAGAAAATCTTTCTCAGATTAACTCTTTTTTCAAAAAAACTAGATCTTTTTTAAGCAAAAACCTTGAACATAATATGTTATACCTTTTATTTACATCACTATCGTTTTTGAAAGTTGTATGTCAAAAAGCTTTTATTTTCAAACTGGATTTCTATATTCAAAATAAACTGGAATAAAGCCTTCACATTATAGGCTTGGGCGGTACACTGGTACTCACGTAAGTACTGGTACCAAAGTACTGGTACTCGCGAATACCGTTAGTCAAAAGTTTGTTACTATTACAGGTACTGCCGAAAAGTACATCATTGACCTTGCATCTACTTCATCATTGAAGTTGCACCTTGGCAACTCTAAAATATAAATACTATTAACCCACATCATGCATTTTGAATACCTAAGTCATGTAAATCGCACATTTTACTTACCTCACAAAAGCCTTGTATTTAATCCATTTATCAAAACACCATCGATAAAAACCCTCCGTAAATATTCCCAAAACTGCTACCAATCTCACACACACGTAATCAAACTATCACCAGTAATCCATATACGTTAAAGGAAATTGGGATTCCCCACCTGCCGCTAGCGCAGACTGTACCTGGGCCTATGCAAATTATATACTGCGCAAGTCAGTCCATAATTTTGCAATCTGGCAAACCATCACAAAAAAAGTTTTCAGCGTTGAAACTATTTAAGTCATACCTGTTTTGTACCGTACAAGGCCCAGCTAACACACTGCTTTAACTATATGACTGGTACATACAGTGTACATCACGATGATCATATAACGTTGTGTTGTACATTGCATTATTAAGGCCTAGCAACCATTCATGTGCACATGTTCAGAGCTTGCAAAAATCACCATGTTTTTGTAATCACGGAAATTTTAAAATGTCAACTTGCAGTTCTACACAGCCCTTGCAGCCATTTTCCGACAATTTTGTTGTAGCAAAACGAAGATGGAGCTCCATTTTTACCAATTACAATTGACTGGAGGTTTTTTAAAAGTATTTTGGACGGTATTTCATGCCGTGTAAGTCATAGGGTCTGGGGCATGAGTGTATACACATCGCGAGTTCATGAATGACCAAGTGATAACTATCTTCATGTGTGCTTGTCAAATGCGGAAATTTACTTGAATTTTGTTAGAATAAGTTGTTTTTAGTATAAATTATTAAGAAAAGAAGACAAAAAACATGATTTTTTTGACATTTATGTACCTAAAATTCTTTAAAAACTTGCGAAAGACCCAAGTTTTTATCAATCCTGATAAAGGAGGTAATAATAAATATTTCCCTCCCTGATACATCCCGTCGTTACTCTATGAACGTGCCTGGAGGAAATTATTTTCTCTGCGATCATTTATAATGTTATCAGTGTATTAGTACTGTATACATGTGTCTATAATGTTACATGTTAGTGTGATACTACGGCAAATATACCAAGCACAGGGTAATAGTTTTTTGACCTTTTTACGTATGTAAGAAGAACCTTTACTATAAGTAGTACCGTGGTACCGCCCAAGCATATCATATTACAATTATACTCCTTTTTTTGGTACTTAAAAAACTCTGTACTAGAATATCAAGCACAAATTTTGCTAGCTATTCTAATACAGAGTTTATTAAGTACTAAAACAAGAGTATAATGGTAATGTGTAGACTTTATTCCAGTCCAGTCTGACAATAGAAATCGATTTTCAAAATAGAAGCTGTTAAATATAGAAATAACATCCTTGTGCAATAAAACAAATTATAATCTGAGAAACCCAGCCACCATCCCAAGTTTTAGAACAAGTTTTTAAAAATTCATTTCTATATAAAGCTGCAATTTTTTATTCATTTTGGTATTTAAGAGCCTTTATTATAAACCTTTTCAACTTATCATTTTGTGTTCATTTTCATATCTTTAATCATTTTATTGTCTCATTTTCTACATTCTTTTCTTTTGTTTATTGTTTTGTATTGTATATTATTGTATTATCCTATTTATAAATTGTACATAATTTATACTGGAAATGACCAAATAGATAAAGAGTTATCGCCTGGGGATATGCATAACACGAGAGGAAATGAGAGATTAGTTTGGGTTTTTATGCTTTTGCTCAGGGGTTCACGTAATAATAGGAGGCCGGTAAACTGTAGATTGGATCAAAGGCACTCTCCCCCATTTGAACTTAATAGACAAGACTGAATTAGTGAAAGAGAATCTGTTATTTGCAAAAGGTATCCTGATTTGCTTTGAAGATGATTAATGCATACCGTTGCTTCCAAGTGCTGTGATCTGCACATATACGAGGTTCACAACGGTAATACAAATTTGCACGGTATTTTCCCTTTGCACCATTATGCATACTGATGTATTTATGCTGCTAAGGCACATCATTTAATACGGAATACACACATTACAACAACAAAAAAACCTGAGTTCATTAAACCTGAACGCATAACTATTTGATATCAAAGGATCAAAATGGTGAAGAATGTATTACAAAAATCTAACTCCATACGACTAAGCTATCCAAGATTTACATCTAAACCAAGCAAAGTGACTGGTAAAAGCCTAGAAGTGACATGATCACATACTTTTGTGTATACTCAGAAATACCACAATTATTCCGAATCTTTATCAACATCTGCATCGCTATAAAAAACAATTCTATTTCAATTTGGAAAACATCTGTGGTTGCAAAACCCTTCCAAAATGTTGGTACAAACATGAATATCCTTAATCATTTCCTTAAGGCTGTTCTAAAAAACGGACTGTGTAAATGAGGTCAGATTAGTTCACTTGATGTGCTCTAGATATTGGCTGTATATTACACGTGAGTGGTATGATGCAATATTAACAGCAGATGGAAATAAAGCCTACACATTATTCACATAATTTGGAATTTATAAGTACAGGAAGGAATCTTTAAATAGCACATCTCCAAACATGATTTACAGGGTGGTTTACTGGTTTGGCAGTAATTCATTCTTTAGATCTAAGTAAAAGATTATTTTTGTGACTGACTGATGATGCAATACAAATGCCAATGCTAATACTGAGTGCTAAAGCAGGTGATGCAAAGATATGTAGACAAACAAGATAGATACCTCTTGCTGTTGCTTTCAGGAATTCCATTTTTAATGTTGATGTGAGCAGACTTAAATAAAAGCTTTGTGAATTTCTCTTGCTTACTTCGCTTTTTCAAATATTTTAAGAGCATTCCTCTACAGTTCTAACATTGATACTTTAAATTAATCTGTCTAGCTTTATTAGAAACACATCATGCAGTCCGTAATGCAGTCATGACAAATTCTACAGCTGTTACAAAAGATTTTTAATTTTTTTTTCTCTACCAATCAAAAAAGAACATGGAGAAATGATGACTGGAGGAAAAAACAGAAAAGCTTGACCAAAGTATGAATATTTTTCAATACATGTAAAATCTGTAATGTACAGAGGGCTCCAAATCTTTCTTTCTTAACGGTACATGGACAAGTTTTACATAGAGGTAATGTTGCCTCTACCGGCCCTTATGTAGTTGGGAGGGAAATGATAAACAAACTTACCCTGAGTCTTCTTGCTTGCTGCTGGTTCCTCAACAACTGAATAAACTTCCTACTCAGCTCATAATTTCTGAAAACAAAAAATTAAAATCCATGGCATGTATTCCACATCGAAAAAGACTTAGTAAATACAAAATCAAATTAAAATAAATTCCTTCATAAATCACATTTGTAATACAACAGTTCATAACAACATTTGGTCTCAGTTTGGCTCAAGCGATATCTCTCTTTGCTATTGATATATATTGTCCAAAAATATAGATTTATCAAATTATTAATACTCCTATTATTTCCCCATTTTTATCATGTCATCTTCATAAATACTGTACATTAAATGATTTCTATTAAAGCTTTGATGAAATTAAAGCATTTTATAGTATTTTTCTATTACAGAGTGACATTATTTTCACGATATCCACAAAAGAATTTGATAACCACCTTTGCCATACTAATATGACAAGATGCTAAAATTTGACCCACATGAAGCATCATTTATGTTTTGAGATCAATCACAGAGAAAGAATGAGAGGACATTATGGCTGATGAGCCACTTGACTTCTTCACAGTACAACATTAGAAACAAATACAAATCTGGAATAGCAAGAAGTGATCCCCATTCAGGGCAAGAAACCTAGGGTTTGTTTGTTTGACGACTTAACGGCACCACCACGACGAGGGTCATATTGTGCCTGAGAGGTTAGATCATTCTAGAGGTAGGAAGGAGAGTATACAGGGGGAGATTGAGAGAAAGACGAGAACTAAAAGCCAGAAAGCTGGGATCGAGAGAGGAGGTGTATGGGTGAAGAAATAATCTAGAGAGAGAGGGGTGGGGAAAGAGGACTAAATATGGTTGTAGAGGGAAGCATGATGAAGTATATAGATGGGGTATAAATCTATGCTTAAGGTCTTAAAGCAATATTATTCATCATATCATGAAAAAATAGTACTTCTCACCCCCATCAAGTGACAAGGTATCACGGAAAATCTTCATGTAAAAAACACATTTTTATCTGAATTTACCCTTGTTTTTTAAAGTAACGATATATCATTTATGTGAAATTCCACTCTTTCATCATGACAAATACCTCAAGAAATGATTTTTATGAAACAACTCACACTAAGAAAGATACTGAGAAAACAAAAATATACTGAAAATGCAACAGTACTATTAAACATATAAAATCACCATGCACATTTTTAATGGACAATACTTATCATTTACTTCCGGCATGGAGCTATTAATAATTAATAGCATCATGCTTTCATTTAATGAAAATGGATTGAACTTTTTAAAGTGCAAACAATAGATTGAACCCTTCTAAGTGCAAACTCTTATTAAACCATGGAGCTATTAACAGTTAATAGCTCCATGAGTAAACAGACTAGCAAAATCAGCCAACCATCTCCAGCATCAAACTTCCACCTAAATAATGATTTATTTGCTGCAATGTAAATAAACACTTCTATCTAGGGTAGGTTAATGCTAGGCTTGTTAGCACCTGAAACTATAACAGTGTGATGGGACTGACAAACCAAGTTGACAAAGCTATAAAGATATGATTATTATGACTTGTTGTATGAAGGACACAAAAATTCTCAGTGGTATCATATATCCTGGATTAAGAGGCAGTGTCTTGTGTTTATACTTCATGTACTCTAGAGCATATATATCTTAGCTAGACACTAAAAGAAGAAGTATGCTGTGTTAAAAACAACATGACCTAAACCAATGAAATTGTAGTCATAGGCCAGGGAAGAGAATGAAGAGGGAAAAAAGGGCAGGGATGGATAACGTTTTCAACTTCTCACATTTTTTTTAGTTAATGATATTTTTCTAGTTTATTTCAAGAATATCTGTGATAGGCAGTGTTTTACCCTGTTAAGTTATTCAGATTCTTTTGTAACACTTTCATTTGCAACAATGCTGTTATAGCTTATATTTAACTATTACCAAACTACTTTCATAAGTTTGCTTGTACTTTAAATAACATGAAATTAGGCACGTCACATCCCTTTAAGTAACACAAACTGTATTCTCTTCATAGTACCTTGCCACCCTGGCAAAAAATCTTCATAATTTTCACTTATAAGAGTCATATTCAACCCTTCTAATACAGTATTCTCATCTTGTTTGATCAAATATTACTAAAAAATCAAAATGTCTATTTTGTTTTCCTTCTTTAATTGGCCCCAACCCATACATTGTAAAATAAATCCCTGCAGTAACAGTGGGACCCTAGATGAGAAACCTGATAGCTACCAGGAATAAGTTACATTAGGAACACTTATCACATCCACACACATCAAGTATATGAGCTTACTAGTCAATTCTTTGAATATCAATCAAATCTTATTGCCTGATAATATTCCCATTTTATCATACCAAACACATGAAACTTTCAAGCCCAATTCTAAATATAACATAATATCCTCAAGCATCTATGAGAGCCTTTGAAATGCCTCTTTTGCAAACAGAAATACTTGAGTAATTGGTTGATATCTCCAGTGGTAATCATCTTACAAACGTGCACAAGCATGTGATTAGAAGTGAAAAACAGTGGGTAAAACAGCACAAACAAAATAACACAAAAGAAATAAAACACAAAACCACAGGGAATACTCTAAAAGAAAATACAAAACATTCAGGCTACTTATGAAGAAAGAGGTATAACTGCGGGAATTTCCCTTCACCAAAGAAATCAAGGAAATCGAAAAGTACATTACTCCAGAGCATTCTCATCTTTATCTTACCATTCTCTGAGTTTGTTTCTTTGTGACATAATTTCATTAACAATTTGTACAATAATTCACTTACACTAAGGAGCTGTCTGAATAAATTGTGCTCTTCGGCTCTCATAGCAAATCATACAACCTACCACACTGAATCACATCCATACACAAAATCAAAGTCTTGACCAGATGACAAATGAAGAAGATTTTTGAGCCCTGCCCCCCCCCCCCTCTCCCGCCAATAGCCATTTTGTGACCCCTGTAACACCTCCCATCTAGCAAATTGCTGCAACAGTTTTCCTCTTCTCAGTCAGCTTTACAGCATAGATGGAACAAAACAATCTATAGATCTCACATGCTGGAAAGAAAACTATGATTTTTTGGAGTTAAATAAACACAGAATTTAATGTCAAATGAAGTTGTTTTCACATCACTCACCTCTTCAATACCTCCTGATACTTTGGGTTATCTGATGGTTGGTTGTACAAAGGCTGAAAGAAATAAGAGAGAGATGGACATAAACCCCAAGATCACACAATATTGCAGTGTTTAAAACACACCACATCACAACTCAATTCAAATATGACCCATCATCATACTCTGCCAATGGTCCCCCCTACCCTTGAGTCATACATAATGCAATACATTTTACAGCCATGCCGGCTGCCACAGTGACACAAAGTTTGACATTTTTCAAACAAAACTCAAATATCTGGCGACTCCCCCAAGAGACAGAAAGACAAGAATGTTTTTAGACAGAATCTACTCAAAAACAGTTAGTAATACCATAAAATTGTGTACTTCACTAGAGCGGCAGATCTTTAAAGGAGCACTATACCGAAAAGTGAGGGCATATTTTTAGCCCACTAAAAATCAAAAGCTTATTTAGCTTGCTATGGTATAGCAATTTTCTGGTTAATATGAATAATCTAGTGACCTTTGCCCTCATGTCATCTGTGAGCTATGGAGAAATAAAGTTTATCAATCTTTTGCAGATGAGATATCTGTGAAATTCGCAAAAAGGAGTGCCTACACTTTTCGGTCTAGTACTTCTTTAACTAAGTATCAAGTATTACGTGTAGTTAATGAGTCAGACAAATTGAACGTCTATGATAGAAAACAAAAGGAGAAACAAAACTGTAAAGAAACAAAACCCAGATTGTGTGTTGTTCAGGAAATACTTAGTTCTAATCACTTCAATTTTACTTTCAGTGATCACTTCAATTATACTTTCAGTGATCACTTCACTTATACTTTCAGTGATCACTTTAACTATACCTTCAGTGGTCACTTCAATTATACCTTCAGCAATCACTTTAAATATACCTTCAGTGATCACTTCGATTATACCTTCAGTGATCACTTCAATTATACCTTCAGTGATCACTTCAATTTTACCTTCAGTGATCACTTCAATAATACTTTCAGTGATCACTTCAGCTATACCTTCAGTGATCACTTCAGTTATACCTTCAGTGATCACTTCAACTATATATTCAGTGATCACTTCAATTATATCTTCAGTGATCACTTCAATTATACTTTCAGTGATCACTTCATTTATACCTTCAGTGATCACTTCAATTATACCTTCAGTGATCACTTCAATTATACCTTTAATGATCACTTCAATTATAGCTTTAGTGATCACTTCAGTTTTACCTTCAGTGATCACTTCAATCATACCTTAAGTGATCACTTCGACTATACCTTCAGTGATCACTTCGACTATACCTACAGTAATCACTTCGATTACACCTGGTACTGGTGTACTTTCCAAGATTCACATCTCATGACCATAAAAGTCAAATTCATTCGATATCAATTTTCAGACAACAACACACATTGAAAATATAACATGAAACCCGAGTGCATAGACAAGAAACCTTGAATCACGTTTCACACTATTTTTTCCGGATATTGAGTGCTTTCTCATTAATGAAGTACAGAAACAGTTACCTTATTTTCTTCTTCTCCACCTAACAAATTTGACCTAAACCATGAGTAAATGTAAAAATAGTGCATGTAATACGACACACTTCAACATGTTTTCCTAATTCTCAGCAAGAAAGTCACTTTCCCACCTTTTGCAATGAAAATATACAAATGTTCGTTTTGTATTTGTATTTGAGAGATGTCTTCAAAAAGATCATAGAGATTTGATTTCGAGTACCAATATCATTTTTTCAGCTTGGTTCTGCAGGTCAGTATCTTTGATATTAACAGTCAAGTATAAGATTAAAAAAAAATCATTTCAAAGGAGTGTATTCAAATAAGATTATTTTCAGTTGTTCATTACATGGTAAAATAGGAAAGACCAAACAATGAAGGACCATAGTAGATGGTAGGCAGCTCAAGATCGTCGTGTAATTCTATTAAATTTGGATCCTCAACTTTGACCACCTATTCCAGCTTATATCTTTACTAAGGGTATGGTGAAATTAAATGAAACAGTTGGTTTGAATCTACTCTTTAAATTATCATGAAAAATTCATTTAAAAAAACACATGAATAAATTAAATTTGACAAGTTTCCCATTAAAAACATACTAAACTGGGAATATTTTCTTTATGAATCAAGCAAGAAACAATAAACAATATATTTGAGTTGTCACAAATATCAAATTCATGTTTGAAAAGAGATTTTGAATTAGGCTACAAACAAAACAAAATCTATGAAAATTAAGATTATAATTAATTTCAATTTATTGAGGCAGGCTATGTATTTATAGATTTTTTTAACACCTCCCTCCAAAGGTTGTTAACAGCAAAATAATCAACATAAAACATTTATAAAGTGCACAGAGCTGTTTTGTTTTTCAAAAGGCCTTTGCCAATACCCTTTTCTATATCAAATCTGCAAAAAATATCGCTTTCATGACCCCATTCTGCATAATGATAAAATGGATACTTTACTTTAAAAGCCGAGAATAGCATGTACTCCATGCTAGAAATGTCCAATAATTATTTTCAAATTCAGTGTTGGCTTTGTACATATTAACGTTCCCTTTTGCAAAGTGGATAAAAGCTAACCAGTTAGGCAGTCTTAACAATTTGAACTACACTTCTGTTAATACCAACTTTAATATATCACAATCTGACATTATTAAGGATTATAAATGCAGAGTAACAAAGCCTTAAAACACCTTGAAGGTTTCTCATACTTCAAATACTCTTAAAAATTAACGACAAGTAAAAATACTCTTTCAATATTCTTAAGTAATGCTTGGGCATGCACTTAATGACTTATATTGCCTCCCATTCCCACTTGCACAGTGAAGCATGCGAACCGGTTTTACTTCTGAATCATTGAATCAAGTTTAATACTTCTATTAAAAAACCTCAACATGTTTACTCTTTGACGCATGTCACTGTACTTTTCCACACTCACAACAGATTAAGATGAATTATGATCTGGTATGAAGCTGTTTATTTCTTATTTCTTACTACATCACATGTTAAAATCACAAGGGTATTTCCATTTTTTTCAAAAACAAGCTAAAGCAGAGCAAATCTGCTAAAATAAACCAAACTCAATATGAAAACCATCCATAAATTTGTCAAAAGGATAGATAAAATCATTTGCTCTACTGGCCATGCATAACCAAACCAAACAAACAACCAGCTCCGAGAAAGAATAATCAATCACATGTGGTTAGTCTTATTTGAGAAAATACAAGTCTTGTGCATTTTTCAATAACAATGAAGTCAGAATTTATCTAAAAATTGAATTCAGCAGTGCTATGTTTAAATTGGGCTTAAAATGTGTTCAATAGAGGCGAAAAAGTATGTTCAATGGGTGCTAAGAAATATGTTTAATGCAGTGGCATAGTCACGGGGAAGGCAGAGGGGGAGGGCTGGCCCCAAATGAAATTCTGCCTCTCAAAAAGAATTCAGGACCCAAACAAAATATATGTCCCAAATTGTGAAAGAATAAAAGAAATTCAGAAATGTTTTCTTTAAGAAATTATGTTTATTCAAACTTAATATCAATATCTCCCGAACTTTGGTCCTGAATGCCCTGATTTTACTGCATATTGTTCTAAATTTAAGTTCCCAGTGGTTTTGAATTTTGGTTGTAAATCTCCTGACACAATGGGATTTTAATCTAAATTTGTCCAATTTTCCAATTAAAAATAAGACCGCTGTCACTAGCAATATTTGGACCAGATCATTTAAAAAAAAATATTTCAGCTGGGGTGCAGGGGATGGGGAATCGCCCTTTCAGGTATATGCCATATACTGCCGTATGCTCTCAAATTGAGTTGAGGGTTCCCGTAAAATTACATATCCCCAGTGGTATCATATCATTACAAGCCTTTTTTTTACATATGTATATAGGCCTACTGGAGAGCCAACCTGCGTGAGATTTAGGGACCGCCTGACAAACAATTTGAAAATTAGGCCCTAAATAAGGTTATGATTTGGAGGGAAAATTACTTTCAAAGGGTACTTTTATACAATGATCGAGTCATTATTTTCTTAACATGGAGGGCCTGTCCCTCCCGAGCTAGTACCTCCTCTAGTCCTCCTCTCATCATGGTGGGGCTGCTTCTGCTTTAAAAATTTTGTCTATCGTGCCATTTTTGCCATCAATTGACCCACCTATGAACTGATGAAAATTCTTCCAAATGGGCTGAAGTTAGATCTTTTAGACCCTCAAAAGGGGGCTTCGTCCCCTGGACAAATGTGTGCCATCTGTTGACCCACTAATGAAAATTCCTTAACAAGTTATGTCTCACTGCTCCTTCAAATGAGCTAAGGTTACATCCTTTTAGACCCTCATAAGGGTAAAAATACACCAGCTTTTTAAGGCTTCACCCCCTGGACCCCTTCTGGGGGTTTCGCCCCTTTAATGGACCCCACGCTGGAAATCTCATATTTTGTGCTGAGATAGCGCTAACATTATGTGCAGTAAACACAAGCAAATGTTAGTCCAGCCCCACCAATAATAAATACTGTCCGACAGCACTAAGAACTTAATGATTAAAAAGACCAAAGCCTTTCGCCAAATTTTGCCACCTAAAATTTGCAAGGTTCCCCCCCCCTCCCCCATCTCTTCCAATTTCTAGGTCTGGCTATGCCACTGGTTTAATGGGAGCTAAAAAATGGAGTCCCAAATAGAGCTGTGAACGTTTAGGGATTTTAGTAAACGTGTACACGCTAAAAAAAGGAAGAGTGTATCGTGTATACGCATTTAGAACCCTAATTTTCGGAAATACACCAAAATTGCTCCAAAAGTACGAGGCGAAGTAAAAAATTCGCGCAACCTGTATGGCAAAAGTACTGACTCCATTGCCCAAATAGACGCTGCGTTTTGCTTTCCAATTCATAAAAAGTTTACTTCTGCAGTATAAATCATCATTTTTATGGAAAATATGCATGGAAGTTCAGTTTAGAAACTTCATTGCGACGAATTTCAGCTCTGTTAAAACCTTTTTCTGTTTGTTTATTATGCAATATTTTTTCTTTCTTGCAAAATTTATTTGACTCTTTAGGTAATATTTACATGTAAATGTACTGATTGTCACGATTTAAGTATTTTTCAAGTGTTGTTTGGTCGATTTAGGAGCTTGTAAAACGGGCCTTGATTGCGTGGAATTTAAAGCCTTATGCCGTTATGGCCTAACGTTAGGCCTATTGTTAGTTTCACTGTTTACTGCTGCACATTTACGGTGCATTTTACAAATTAGATTACTCAGATTTCAGCGAAATCAAAGTGCATAATATCCCCATTCATTGGTGATTACTGCGCATTTGTGATTCGCACATTTAAAAAGGATTATGCTAATCGGGTTTACAGTTAATCATTTATTGGAATTTTGTCAGCCGAATGCGTGTGTGATTTGAATCATGAAAGAACATTGATTTTCAACGGCAAGACATGACTATGAAAAACGATTACTCGCAATGGAGTATTTAGTAAACGTTTACAAGATTTGCGAGCATGTAGCGTGTACACGCTAAACAGTCACAGCTCTAGTCCCAAACTAAGATAAGATTGTCTAAAAAGGTGTAATCTATACAAAAAGATTTGATTCTTTCACCTGTTATATACTTGAATTCTGAGTAAAGCAGTATTTAAATTTAGAAATTAAAATAACTATGTTTCACAGACAGGAGAGATGCATTAAGCACTATCAAAGAGAACTACGCTTTGTTGTTCTAAAGAATAACAGATTTCTTCCTTAAAAGTTAACATAAGTGCTTCGTATTTACCCTAACAAAACCATGCTCAAATGCATACAGGAAGTACTTGACCTCATAACAACAGTATCAGGGAACTGTCCTTTTATCTTCCTGTTTGCTTTCAGAGAAAAAGGAAAGGAATAACTCTCACAACCGTTGTACAAACAGTCCATAATAACCTACGTAGAATGTCTTGGATATGAAAAACATTTACTCCAGCTACTTTAAAGGTGTAGAAGCATTACATTATCTTATACTTGGTGATAGAGCATCACTTTTAGAAAAGAAGTCTTGTATGTTTGTTGTTTGTTTAATGAGAGTTTAACGGCACCACAACAGCAAGGGTCAAATTGTGCCTGAAAGGTTAGATCATTCTAGAGGTAGGAAGGAGAGTAAATAGAGGAGATTAAGAGAAACACAAGAACTAAAAGCCAGAAAGCTGGGATCAAGAGAGGTGTATGGGTTAAAAATAATGTAGAGAGGGGGGGGAGTGGGGAAGGTGGACTAAATATGGTCGCAGAGAGAAGCATGATAAAGGAGGGAGATAATTTTATCCGGAGTTTTTTTGGAAGAGCTCGGCTATTGAGTTGTGGGCAGCATGGGAAGCTCTGGGAAGGTTGTACAGGGGGAAAGCAAGGAGATGTGATGGACTGTGAGGGTGCAATGGCAATTGTTGCAGAGGGGTGGGGAAGGGGAAGCCAATTCAGAGTTCGGGCTGATCTTCTAATAATGCAAAATACGCAAACCAAATTTTTACATTTTAACTATAAATTATGGAACTTGGATCAGCCATTAATTTGCAAAACTTGAACCAGCCACTGGTTCCCAACTTTTATTATAACAGAAAATTTGCACTCAGAAATTAATACTCCATCTAACAAACTGAAAACTTCTAGATGTCACTGTTCTTCTGGAGTTCAAGTTTGTGAAAAAGGTCAAGAGTTCATGAGCCACCAAAATATCTGGCTGAGCTGAGGGGGGGAGGGGAAGAAATTATTCACTTGTGGCAAACATTTTGATTAAACGGTTTCGATATTTCTTTTTGATGGTTGGTTTGATTATATTTTTATAATAAATCAAAATAATTCATGCATTTAAAAACTTGGCAAACTAGTAGACCATCAGAAAATTCTTATGCAGTTTCTTTGCATGTCAGGAATTTTGATATGCATGTAGAATTCACAACCTATTACTCACCCCATTCAAAACATCAGGGGGATGTAAGGGAGATGTTTTAGGATGTTATTCTTTTAACAGACTTTAAAATGCAGTAGTTGTTTCTTGGAACAATTAGTCATAACATGATAAAAAGATTCCCCAAAACAATATTGAATAGGACTGAAAGAGAATCTATTCGCTTTCTGGTGATACAGGGTTTGCAGCATTCGGAAGAAACATGGAAATTATGTTCATATTATTAAGTGGAACGAAAGAGCCAAGTTGAGTTGAAATTGGCTTGGTCCAAAATTTGAAGACACACAACCATTATAATTATCTGCAGACAATCCCCTCTGAGCTGCCATCTGTTACCCACACTACAGTGGTTTGCTCAGGGACAGAGTTTTGTTTAAGAAGCAACAGCTTGACAATCTTCACTGTACCATGTCAGATTATCAACTACATCAAGCCACTCATCTATTTCTACACACAAATGGTGCCACATTTCCACCTACTGTATATACAGAAGGCATCAGTGTTGTTTGCCAATGATGGCTGTTAGATGGGGATGTTCCAAGTGAATGATAACATGTCAGTAGCCTGATGTAGAGATGATGGATATTGTCACAGTATTGCAAGAAGTGGGAAAACTAGATTACAACACTGCCTTAATCTATATTTATACATGATTTCTGTAAGTGATGGTGCCTTTTGTCATAACTAAAATTAACTTCATATGCATGTCTCTGAAACGGATTATAATCATGTTGATATTAATAGCTTATTTATTAATCTCAAGGGTATACAAAATATGCACACAATTGTTATTGCTGCACAACACATATCTTGTGACACTGAAGTGAATAAAAAGGGCAAGAACATTTTTATGGCAGAACATCTAGGACAATGCTCCAATATGTTAATGGGTACCAGTGGTTGGGGTTTTCAATATTTTCAGTAAAATGGATAGTTTTACTGGTCAGGCAGTATGTAGGACCATTTTAAAACCCAATGAGTGGGATTGTATTCATTGTTGTATCCACCAAACATGTACAAAGCAAAGAATACTGGGAAGGGGAATCCCACCCTCAAACCTTTGACCAGTGTGTACCATCATACTCCTTTGCTTTCTATTGAATTCTGTGTACTATCAATTTGCAGAACCACATATACTGTAGAGGAAGTCACCTCTTAAGTAGATTACTCCCCAGGAAGTTACCAAAGAGGTTTATTTGATGTAATCTGCTGAAATTGATTATATTGATAAATTCTAACTGTAAATAAATCCCTGGGAAAGTTTAAGTATCCTGCAGCCATTCAATTGATATAGGGTATCTGTGATGGGGATGTACTAGGGTTTTTTATGTATTGCCCTGAAGTTGTTTTGGATGTCTGGGATACTGGGGCGGTCACTCACAACCAGCTGGTGTCAATCATTCTTGAATTGGTATTTCCTGTTTTAATGTTAAATTATGTATTTCTTAGGAAGTGGGTTTTAAGTCCCCAGTATTTATGTCCCTTATTGACATGGTTTTAGGTTATGAAAAATGCTATAGAAGACATAACTTTTATTGGGAAATTGTGTATTAGCCCATAACTCTTTCACTGGCCTACATCTAGCAGCATCAATAAATATCTACAGTAACTGTAATCAGCTGTGTCTTGGTTTTCATTCTTGATTAAGTCATCAGCCTTAGGCCTTAAGCAATGCAACGTTACAATACTATCTATGAGAATTTCTTCAGAACTACTTCCATCCTTCTTCTTGGCCCCAGGATGAAATTGTTGATAAGTTACTAGAAAAAACTGAAAGGCAAATTCACTCCCTGGTTGGACTGAAATTAAATGAAGTGCACGTCAAGTTCAGGTCTCCATCAACATGAGTTAATAATTCATCATCATATTTTTAAGACAGCAGACAGCTGGTAAACGGTAATACGACAATAAATTCAAATAATCGTACCAGTTCATTTTTGTCACCCAGCTCACCAAGGATGTTATGAGCTGCTTCTGCCTTCTTTCTGTTCTCTGCATAGATTATTTGCACTGAGTTCTGCTGCTGCCTGGACTCGGCCGGGTCAGAGGAATCTTGCCTATCTCTCATTGGCTGTGCAGCCCGGAGCTCTAGTTCTTGCTGTGAAAGAGAAAAAAGACAACTACTACTGATCTTGCGTGTAAGCCATAACTTAGTAGAACTTGAAAGCTTCCAAACAGTTTCAGTGAAGCTATAGGGAGGAAACATTTATAGATTGGAAAATACCTGAAATATGTTCTCCAAGTAATGACCCTCCTCACAATCACTAGTGGTGTCATCCACTACTTTTATTTCCTTACCCTCTATTATTTAATTTGAGTACATAAATACTTTCATCAAGGGAGCTGTCATCTCTGGCACTTATAGGCAACCATGTGTTTTTCGTTTGTTTTTAAATTGTATTATTTGTTACAGGATTTGATTTTGTCCTGCATCATTGTAAAACAAAAATGGTTTCATAAATGAATGTTGATCATTAGTATTACAAAATATGATGCATTAGTGAGCTTCTATAAGCTTGAAACTTGTGTAGGTCAGAACACATGAATGTCATCAGTGGAGGAATGCGTCCAACCTCAAACCAGGACTTAATGTTTAATCGCCAAGCCTGTTTCTTACACACACATCTCTTCCCTTCTGAAAGTCATGATGCATGCTACAAAGCATTAATAAATACACATTAATGTGTCTCTTATCTTTAAACATTAACTTATCAATGCTCTACATTGATTCAATGTGCAAGTAAAAAAAAAAAAACTATGTTTCTGAACTCTTATATTGATGTTTGTTGAATGAACTAAGAAAGAGGGTTCTTATCATCATTTGAACATGAATGTGTAAACATTCAAAATTTTGTTATGGTAACAAAATGTTTTTTTCTGGTATTTTTTTTTTTTCCTCATCATAATGTTGTGGTTGAATTGACCTTTAACCTTGTGTGTATGTGTGTGTGTGTACGACAATAATGACCAGACCTGATGACACCATCATATTATAATTCATACCAAAAGGCTTGTTAGAAGCATAATTTTTCAGACATTGCTATGAAGTGAAAATCAGGAAACTTTAATTTTATAAATATGTGTTTTGATTTCAAAAAATATTTGCTTGCAGAAAGGTCCAGAACTTAGCATTACATATTGTGATGTGAAATAGACTGCCCTGAATTCATGCCTGGCAGCACCCCCACCTAAGAGAATTAACACTCACTACATGCTGGTAAACTTGTTGAAGAGGATTAAAATAAGAAAACCTGTTTCAATGGCTAAAACGACTACCAACACCCTTTCCATATGCCACATCCAAATATCGTTTGCGCTTCAACATCATTAAGGTTCTGGTATTAATATTACAAAGATAGTTATAAGCCAGGAGACTTGTAAAGCTACACTGAAAACAACAAATACATGTAAAGCTGAAAAAGATAAGAGCCCATACAATGATGCAGGAGATAGCAACAAGCAACCTGCTTCTGGGAGAAGTTCAATACAGGCAAATGTGTGTTAGTCTGTCTGTACCCACAGCTGACATGCAGAACAGACAAAATATGATGATAGCACCACACAATAAGTACAGAATGGGTAAACAGTGTATCAATCAGAGAGAGACACGGGGCATTGAAAGCATGAGGAGTGAAATAACAGTGGCGGCACCAGGATTTTGATGTGAGGAGAGGGGAGGGGGGTCAAGAGAGTGGCAGTTTGATCATATAGGAGAAGCCTATAAATTGGATAAAATGTCACTTTACAAACTTTTCTGGGGGAAAGTTTGGGAGGGGAAAAAGCAATCTCAGCGGGGGTTAAGAAAGTGGCAATTTGATCACATAGGGAGAAGCCTATAAATCAGATAAAATGCCACTTTACAAACTTTTGTGGGGGAAGTTTGGGAGGGGAAAAAGCAATCTCGTGGGGATGCCTGCCCAGGCCCCCATAGCGTCACCACTGTCAATAAATCTCTAAACATTTGAGGGTTCATATTTGAGGGTTTATGAAAGACAGAGCTTTCCCTACAGTCCTTTTGCCAAGGGTTAATGGACTCCTTTAGTAGATTGAGAGGAAAATATGAAATAACCTTCTATGATGGGATTCATGTATGTCTGTTTGCCACAGGATAATGTAGGCCTACATTGCAAATTAGGGTGTGCCTCTTTTTGTCTTATCACATCGCAGAAACTAAATTACTTAAAAACTTCATTACTGAAAGTGATGTGACAAATTTAGAAAAATGTCAGAGGAAAAATTAATATCAGAAAAGAACAAAAAACCTGTAAAAAAAAATACTTGAAACTATCATGAAACCATGCAAATCTGTCTTTGACAACAAGAAGATTGCTTAGCATACTTCCAATATTTGTCATATCCTCATTCATAAATCACCCCATGTCCATCTCCAGTTAGATAATTCATGTCTTTTCACGCACCATTTAGCCAACCTCACAATCCACAAATCAAATTAATATTCATGAACGGTCTCTTAAATGAAGGGATTTTTTTTTTTAATGTTTAAACAAACTGAAGACTTTCTCAGTTCATATTCATAGGGATTGTTTTAATATCGCATTTGATTTGGAGGAAATGAGCGCTTAATTTCTCAGTGGAACAGGGTGACAGGGAGACATTTTTGGATGTATTTGATAAAGTAACAATAATGACATGTCACCATTTCGCATGGGGGTAAGTTTTTAGAGTGAGGATGGAATTAATCATTCAACTTCAAAATGTAATGTAATGCACTTGTCAATTGTGTGACTCACCCCTACACCCCCGGATGAGGTGTGTCATTGCACCAAATTGGGTGGACAAAAAAAAGTGTACATTGACGCACCCCTCAGTCACTTAGGTGACTGACATTTTTTGTGAAATAACCTATGCGTCGCCAAATCACCACTGTACAAAGTTAATGGGTCTGAAGTAAATTGACCCAACCCAGAGTCACTCTGGTGACTGACTATTTGGTACAATGATGCGCATGTGAGTCACATGTCAATGACTCATCTTTGACTGACATTGCCAGGAGGGGGGTGAGAAGTGGTAACGGTGAGTCATTAGCATACAACTGACAAGTGCATAATTCAAGCAAAATACAACTGCAAATAATTGATTATACAATATAATTTATGAGACTTGAACAAACTGACATGAATTGAATAACATTTCAAGTAAAATTGTTCACTATCCCAAATCATAAAATGGCTTATACTTGGCCAATAATTGGCTAATTTTATAACTTTCAATCCTTTCCCAAAACTATGATATGTGCCCATAATTCTTTTAATGCAAATTTTTGAAAACATCTACGGAACAACTTGAGTTGAAAATATTAGTTGTCATTATTGACAAAATGTTAAAACTGCATATGTTCATTTGCCCTAATAAAACCAATTACATGCCTAGCAATCTGACAGCTGAATCAAAACATGAAAGTTAATTTGTTGTAATTTCCCTTCAGATATAATTTGGTTTGTATGTAATTCTTTGAAAACTTTCAAGTCTTACTATTCAAACACACTTGAGTATATTAACTGTTGATTGCTGTTTTCATTATAAACAAACATGCATTCTTTTTCTGCATGTGCACTTGAAAGTTGAAAAGGCAATCTTTAAAAAAATGTTGCCTGCCTGCTAAAAATGTGCCTGGATATTAGGTTCTTTGCATTAATTAAAGCACACTTCCTTGCAGCAATTTGCTATTACTTTTATATATTGCCATTAGGACTCGCATTTGCATCGAGTCTTAACATACAGTGAAACAACATGGTGGTGTACATGTATTTGCACACAGCATTTTCTCGTGAGAGATTTGTGTAAAGCACTCCAAGTCAATACAGGGATCTGTAGGTTGCTTCACTTGGATAGCAACAGCATCACAAAATATTACAATACTGTAACCTTCTTTAACAACCATTGCATAATCTTATCCCACTACTCCTCGTCATCTCACTTTTCTATCTCCCGTTGACAATCTTTCTTCTTCTTTCTCATACCTAGACCGTCTCCTAGCCCCTGTGTATTATCCTTTCCATCAATCTTTCCTCCTAATCCTATCTAAAGACCAAGAGCCCCTCAAGCAAGAGCCCCCCCAAGCAAGAGCCCCTCACTCAGCAATATGAAGGTCAGAACAGGGAATGGGACAATAACAAATTTAAAAGTTCAAAATATGATTGGTATGGTTGCTATAAATGTATCACTTTTTCATGATTTTGTTATTTTATATCAACTAGGCATATTGATGAATTATCAGTTTTTATATCATTAACATGTATACACTGGCTAACATTATAAATATACCAAATATGAAACAAAACAGACATGCGATTATTAAAATATGAGCATTTCAAGATTTTTACATTAGGCCCACCTACTCATTAATATGCATTACATCACCACCACAATCAATAGGGCACATCTACAGATCATAGGCTATCTGTGTGCCACATATGATATGAATCCAGTGTATCGTTCGTGAGATATCGTGTCAAGAAGCTTGGTGTTACATACATACATACACACGCCAGCATGACTGCATAGGTTTCCTTATGCTATTAGCATCGGAACAAAAAAGGTCTGCCTGCCCAAACAAAAACACAAAAAAACTAAATTTGACATATAAACACCTTCAATATAGCTGTAAAATGGCACTCAAGTTTAAATCGTTTCAACAGGATGTTTTACAATTCTTATGTTTGAAAGATTTCCAAACATTTCAGCTTAAGCTGCCTCTACCTGTCTATATAACTTTAATGCAAAACAAAACTAAGTAAAGCTAACAACAGGAAAAGGGAAATGTTCTTAATTCCTCACGGTTCAAAAACCAAGAATCTAGATAAAAGTCAAGCATCATTCTCTTTTACTTTGCTCATATTTCTTTCTTTTTTCCAAATAAGAAATCCACCCATGCTCATAATAAACAGACTTGTGGTATCTGTGAGTATATCTCATTGTGAGTACGAGTAAGAGTGCATTGACATGAGTAATAATATGAGTCTCAAAGCAATGAGTAAGACATTCATGAGTACTCCTTAAGCTAAATTCAGACAAGATAGCAATTTTGCTCATAGCCCTAAAATTTTGTCAATAACTTTTACTATGCCAGGCACAAATTGAATCATTTTGGTAAAAGTAGTCCGGTCTCAAATTATATCATGCTAAAAACTGGAGTGTAACCTTTGATTTTAATATTTCTCTCAAAGCAAAGACCAATTCTGTGATTAAGGAAATGGCTTTTAATGAGTGTACCTAAGCTCAAACTTAAGTATCATTAGCAAACACCAATAATGAAAAAAAGTATTCAAAACAGCAAGCCATAACATAGAACAGTTTGAAACAGGCAGTGCAAGCATCATAAGATGGGATGTGGATATCTTAATACACTCTCAGTGTTTATTGTTAAGGTCACACCCAAGGTCATGTTCTACACTCTAATAGTAGACTGGACACATAATTTACAACAAGTAGCAGAAAGCAGTGGATATAGTCTTTTGGAGGAGATGAGCATTTTCATTTCAATCAATATTGGTAGAAATTAATGAATTACAACGGTTAATACCACCATGGTTCACATGCCCATGCAAAATGAAACCCATATCATATGACCGGGCCAATTATAAAAATGGCATCTCACACCTTATAAGTACCACATGGAATCCCATGTCCCATATGGCATCCCACTCCATGTCCCACATGGCATCCCACCCCATGTCCCACATGACATCCCATCCCACCCCATGTCCCACATGACATCCCATCCCATGTCCCACATGGCATTCCACCACATCTCCTACTACATGGCATTCCACCATATGTCCCACGTAGCATTCTGCCATATGTCCCACATGGCATCCCATCCTATGACCCACATGGCATCCAGCCCTATGTCCCACATGGATCCCATCCCATGTCCCAAATTACATCCCACCCCATGTCCCACATAACATCCCATCAAATCCCTTGTCCCACATGGCATTCCACCATATCTCCCACATGGCATTCCACCAAACAGTATGTCCCACATGGCATTCCAGTGTCCCATATGGCATTCCACCATATGTCCCACATGGATCCCATCCTATGTCCCGCATTATTTCAACCATATGTTCCACATGATATCCTTCCCTATGTCCCATATGGCATCGTGCCCTGTGTCTCCATATGGTATCTCTCCCTATGTCCCCATGGCATCCCACCTTATGTCCTGCATTAGTGGCTTCCCACTTGATGTCCCACATGGCATCCCACCTTATGTCCCACAATGGAACCCACCATGTTCCACATGGTATCTCTCTCAATGTCCAAATGACATCCTACTTTATGTCCCACATGGCATCACATCCCATGTCCCCATGGCCTCCTACCCTGTCCCACATAGCTACCTACCCTGTCCCACATAGCCACCTACCCTATGTCACACATGACATCTCAACCTATGTCACACTCTGTGTTACTCATGGCATCCCACTCCATGTCCCACATGGCATCCCACCCTATGTCCCACATGGCATCCCACCCCATGTCCCACATGACATCCCATACCATACCATATCCCACATGACATCCAATCCCATGGCACTCCACCCTATGTCCTGCATGGCATTGCACCATATATCCTACATGGCATCACACCCTGTTCCACATGGCATCCCACCCCATGTCCCACATGGCATCCCACCCCACGTCCTACATGACATCCCATAGGCTCCATAAGAAGTCTCGTCCTAGCTATCAGTCCCTGATTGAGCACACTATATATGAAGTCCCTGATTGAGCGCACTATATATGAAAGTCTGTCAGTTATAATAACTTATATGCAAATGACTTGTTGAATTAAAAAAAAGGCGGAGTCAAATAATCATGCCTGATATAGCCCTTGGTGCATACCACATGGAATATATTACATCCTATGTCCTGAATGGCCCCCAGCCGTAAGTGCACAAATATTTTGAAGAAGTTTAAGGGTTTTAAACCTCCTGTGCTATGAGAGACACTTGAGTATCTCTAAAGAAAATGGGAAATTATATCATCTTACAGTTATCTTCGAAGGAATTATCAAATATTTTGTAGATTTTTTAAGGAAGCCAATCTTCAACCTGTCTTAAGAGTCTCTAAAAAACTTTAACATTTAGTAAGGAAATTCCAGGCTTCCATGAGGATATCTGAAAAAACCTTTAACTTTTTCTGAGGGACTGAAGAAACTTGATCAATTTCTGAGGAATTCTCAAAAAACTTTAACATTTCTCATGCAAAACTGTGGACAGCCGGACAGATGGCCGAAATGGCCATTACATAGGTTCACATCGACGCATTATGTTTTGCATGCTCACCAAAAATTAATTTGTACTTTGCTACATCTCATACTCCCGAGTTCAAGTACTTGCATTTCGAATATGCTGAGTATGAATACAAACAACTGTACTTGAGTATGAGTAGGAAGTTCAACTCAAATATTTGTGTACTATTCATTACCATATATATTCGATTCCTATTTCATAATAATATTAAATAATAATAAATAATAACAATAACAATAATAATAATAACAATAATAATCCAGTTGCATTTAGAAGCAGAAGCCCTCAAGAAAAACCTATTTAATAATATACATTTCACTCAAGTGAAACTGGCTTAATACATCCCTTATAGATGTACATCACATTTTGTCATTAACTATGCATATACTTTTTTTTCATAATTAATTCGCAATATCCTGAAATAGAATTTTACAGTAAAGTGTTATTGCACAACTTTTAGTAAACACTTTAAAAAAATCCTTTTAAAAAAGTTTTAAAATGAAACTGGCTTAATAAATCCCTTATGAAACTGGCTTAATACATCCCTTATAGAGATGTACATCACATTTTGTCATTAACTATGCATATACCTTTTTTTCAATAATTAATTCGCAATATCCTGAAAAAAGAACTTTAAATGAAAGTGTTTTTGCACAACTTTTAGTAAACAACTTAAAAAAAAAATCCCAGTGATATGATCGCATTTCCCATCAATAAATAAAAAACCTTTTGGTATTGAAACATTTTATTCCTTTTAATCTACTGGTTCATCTAGCCTGACCATACAGATGTAAATAGGTTTCCTGCTTAAGCGTTTACGTAAATTCATCCCTGGTATATTTGAATACTCAATCTTTATTCACAATCTCTAATTCCCTGACACAAATAAAAATAGAATGTTTAACCTACTTCAGGGGGCTCTGAGAAGTATCAAGAAGTACAAAACTGAATATCAAGAAACCTATTAGATAGCTCTTGTAAGCCTACATTCAATACTTTTTATTTGATTTGGCAATATAACCCTAACACAGGTAAAGTACAGCAGAAGAAATAAAACCCTTATAAGTTTGTCTCAAAAAACACATCGATGTACAACATTTTCAGTTCTAACAAATCAATCATTATCAGTCAAAGAAACGGCTGAATTTGGAGGATTCCAGTAAATTCGTTTACTGCAGGATTCTAAAACAAATGATACGATTTCTTGCCCACACCATCCCTGCCTGGTTGAACCAGAGCGAAGTTTCGGCATCAAACAAATGAGACATGAATGTGCAAAAGAATTAAATGAAAGATCTTTAATACGTCGAATCAATGCAAACTGATACATTAGGATTTGAAGTATTTTAACTACAATCTGGAGCAATTCTTAATCTCTTACTTTCCGAATGTTACACAGTATTTGTGTTTGAATTTATAACAGGCCTCCAGTATTCTGATGGGGGAGATAAATGAAGTACAAAAATCATTTGAGTTTGGCTAAGCCAAAGTACAGTAAGGAGAGAGTAGAGACCCAGAAACAATTTTATAAGAAGTTTCCCCTTCCTTCACTAACTGACTAACCCCTCCCTTCTTCAAATCACTAATTGACTAACCCTCCCTTCTTCAAGTCACTAAATGACTAATTTAAAAAGATTTTGCAACTTGCAAGACAACACAAACTGTCTTTCCTCACATACAGTATCAGCCATGCTCTTGAATGTCAAATCTGTTTTCTTAGAAAACAAATCCAAACAAAATGCTCTGCAGTATATTAACAACTGAAAAAATCACACCTCCCAAAGTGTCTTAGACAACTACACTTGACACTAGTTACTCAGACTGTGTTGTCATCTTGTCAAAGTTTTATACCATTTACTTTTCATTTTTGTCTCAAAAATGATACATGAAACCGCTCTACAATTACCTCCGGCCAGCTTTTCCTTGAAATTTCTCATTGCTTTGAATGTCAAGACTGGATAGGGGAAAACTTCATATTTTCACTTCTTTGCTAATCCCCAACAGATGCCACAGGACCTTAATTAACACCAGCCTCTCTACAGGGGTTACATCCTAGTTAATTTTTCATGCACTGATTTTTAGCTCAACATTCCTTTAAGGGATTTTCAGCTCAAGCAAGGCTAGCCCAAAACCCAGATTTTTGTTTAGATATAAGTCTTATTTTTGCAGCGTTTATCTAAACATAAGCGTTTACTCAACATTTTGCTTGTGTTGTCATGTTTGCCTTGCATAAATCGATCCATGGATGCAACAGCACTTTGTATTAGTGTGTAGTTTTAACAAATCTTTTTCTCACCAAAAATGACTCCCAATTACACTGCTTTCATGTGCCAATTAGGCTATAATATTGTGTTTGGGATTTGCCCCACAGTAGAGCCAAATCAGGGTATAGCACTTGTAATTGATAGCTCGATTGGGTTTTAACTTGCATTTAAAAACTTTAGCTTTGATACTAAAATAACCTGAATGCTCAATTGGCATATGTATCCAACTTAAATATTCGTTTAAAAGTATGCTAAACCCCAATATATTTTATAGACTACCGTACCCCGTTTGTGTATCTTTCGTCTAGCATCGTAAAAAGTTAGCATGAAATAAACCAAAGTTTAGTTAAATGTTTTGTGTTTGGCTTTAATCCTTTTTCACCCTTTAAGGTATGCAAATTTTGATCCCTTATTAAAACAGCAAACCAGCGAGGGCTGCCTATATAGAAAATCATGAGTTACCTGTCATCTAAACGGTGCATGCCAATTTAGATTTGTGCTCAACATTTTACTATTATGAGCATTTTCTTTTTATTGGGGGAAGGGCAGGGGAGGTGGGGGCGCCAAAATTCCCTTGCCCCCACAGTGAAACCACCATGACTCGCCACGCCACTGCCTATCAATGCAAGTAATTTAATTCATTTTGAACAGCCATATAATCCATGAATAACGCAACCTGCAAAAAAGTTTCTGCATATGATTTGCAAAAAAAAAACATATTTTAACCAATTATTACGGGACCATTTACGAATTTACACCCAACCATGATTTTTACCATCTTTTGGCAATTTTTGTTGTTGTATTGATTTTGTTAATTTCTATACTTCCGGTTTTTCATAAAATATGAATCAGACTAAAACTGCTGTTTCATACACCATGCAAGCCTATATAGGCCTTGGCAGATCTCATTTGATAATACATATTACCTTCATTTGTGACCCTCTCCTGTTTCTATCTGTCCCAAATATTAATCACTTCTTCCATAAGTGATAACAAAACCACACAACAAATTTAATCAACATCCAATCATCAGTTCTTGAGATATATCAATGACAGACAGTTCACCCCAAAAAATCCACACCCCTCGATTTCTGCCCTTTCCCTGTTCCAATATGACCCAAATTTAAATCACTTCTTCATTAGGCAGTACCTCCCATTCTTGAGAAATTTTGATGACAAACAGACAAAGTGACAAACGCAGGCAAACACATAACCTCTGTCCAACTTCGTTGGTGGAGGTAATTACCTTCGATCAGTAGTCATGACATCACCCTGACACTGCAAGGTCACTTTTCAACACACTCGTGCAATTGTTGAAATGAGGTAACTCATTAACGGAATATCGCCATGATTATTTCACCAATTTGTTTCTTTAATAGTCCTCTATCGTATGTATGAAAATGAAAATTCACGGGAATATTCCTTTAATTGCACTTACTGTGTTACATATTTTTTGTTATGAATTAGAAATTCTTGGAACTACTTTGTGTCTTCTAGTCATGAGTTTGTGGTTTCGAATCCCACTCTATTATCAACTTTGAACTCAGTTAATGGGTTGCGGTTTCCCACCTGCAATTTACAATTATGGACTTTTAGACTTTTAGTTTAATAGTTAATGAAATTGGCATTTTTCAGATGGCGTTGTTATCCCTGTTACCAAGTTCCCTTTTGCAGGAGGATCATAAATACATGCCTACATATTCAAAGGAGAATGGTTTTTCCCCAATTTGTTTCTGTAATAGTCCTCTACCATATAAGTAAACATGAAAATTCACAGGTTTATTCCTTTCCTTTTAAAAACTACTGCCATTAATTGTTGCATTTTCACTGATAGATTTCTCGATTCTAAATATATGTCCTACTTTTCATTCAATGATAGGCAAAACTTTCCAATGTATTATGTTTTCAATAAATTGTATTTTCTTCATGTAAGTCATAACTCAAGATAAACATCTGAATCAAGTGAAAGATATGTTATCTCTTCGCTCTCAGGATTGAGCACTTAATTTCAACCTTGATATTGTTTTGATTAATCACATTTTACTTCAGACATTTCTATTAAAAATACAAATGAAGCTGTTCTTTACAATAAACCATAAATCAAATTTAATAGGTCAGGCAAAAGCTATCAGAATTTTTGAGGGGAAAAAACATTTCATAATGTGATCCTTCTCCTGAAGAAGAAGAAAAAGTACTTTCTCATTCATCTAATAAATAGCATTACCAATTAGGACATTTGCTACAAAAGTTGTCTTCTGATTACTGTTTGCATTCTTCGATGCATATTCTCATTCCGCTCTTTGATTCGAAAGATTTCACAGTGAGAGCTTCTGATTAATATCTGATTGCTGTCTTCATCAGTTATACGGACACACCTACACAGCTACATATGCTAACCTGATGAATTACGGAGTTAAAGTACCATTTCATTCTGGAGTAGAACAGTCCTTCAATTTGGAAGATAACTAACTTGCTTTTGGATTGACAGTATGGCTCATCAAAATGATCTAAACACATGTGAAGCTAACTGAGATAGCTCAAGAGACTTCTCAAAAATCTCTTTCCTTAATTTTTTACCGAAAGACAGTTCTTTCTAGTTAGATGTTGAATGCAAGCATGGCTAAGATCCCACAACTCTTTATCATCTTAACTACTCTCTTCTTTTTCTAATTTAAAAAAAAAAAAAAAAAAAAATGGTGACAGAAGATTACAAATATAAGAAAATAGACAGGTCTACTTACACAGCTAATTTGCATAAAAAATATGAAGATTCTTAGAGCTGTGACATTTGTAATTCATTTATATAAACCAACTGGGATAAAAAATACAAATAAATCAGTAGTATTCAAACTCTTATGCAGAGATACCCATCAAAATTAATTAAAAACTGACTATTTTAAAAGTTTAAAAAAAAAAAATTCTAGGTAATTATATGCAAATTGTTATATAGTCACATGAAACTTTTCTTTGGCACTCCATTGTTCCTTAATCATGTACCACAATTGCATCAATTGTTTTAAGCAAATCGATATCTATGTCCAGAAGACATTCTCATTACTGAAAGTAAGGAAAGAATTATGCAAAATGTCATCAAAATTTTAGGTAGTCTTGCTGTTCATACATGACAAAATTTTACAAATGTCAAAAACTCCTGAAAACTTAATGAGCAATACCATCAAAATTAAACAAAGTATTTTCCAACTTATTTCTACACTCTTAGAAGAGAGTACCTGTCACTATACAGTGTCATTAAATTGTTTAAAACCTTATTTTGTTTCTCAAGTTATAGCTGATTAAATTCCCATAAAATAAAAAATATGCAATACTTATGACACGCTTTATGGAATATTTCAAAGGGCAAGGTAAAGAGGTTATTTCTTATCTGACAGTTTCCAGATTTACCATTGTAAATTTACCATTGTAAAATGTCATCCCTATCATATTTTGGGTGAAGGTATCATCATATTTTAGGTGAAGGTATACATTTGTACTTATCAAGCTAAAGTAACATATCTTACAGTGTAATGTAACTTCCAATACCTCTGTCATTTAAATGCGTATCACCAATTTTTCTGCCTGCTTTGCAGGATAAGAACATTAGTTTGTATTGTTATGTTGTGTATTCCCCATAGAACTCCAGTTCCTATTAATAAGAACAAGATGTATTAAGTCTTCATCTTCAAGATAAAAGAAACAGCCGTCTTTATTATCATCCTTGCTCTTAACATTTTCATAAGAAAATGTAAAAGAAAAAACAAATATCATTTCTCAGTACTTCCCATATCTGCAAAGAGCTAACCATATTTTGCATCAACATTTTAGAAGCTTTCTAAATATCAGGATTTAGTAAATGATAATAAAGTGAAGGACACAACATAGCAACATATGGCAGTGATTCATCTGCCTCTTGAAATATTTGCGGGTAACTTAAGTGACCTTTTCGGTGCTTTTGCTTTAAGTAAAAAGAATAAACTAATATTTATTTTTTCATACAAAAATTGCATGCCTAAATCCCAATACGTAAATGTAGACAAATTACACAAACTTGTCCACAATCAAATGATTTTTAAGCTGTTTATTTTAGAACAGAGAAATGACTTCAATATTTTGATATGTAAACAATACACAAAATGTTATTTCTGTTCAGGTGACATTGATGATTATGAAAACAGGAATATTCCTCCCATACAATTCTTCTCCCATACAATCTTTGCATTGAACATAATAAAAGCAGTGCGCTGTTGATAGGCCCTTTTAAGTGTTTTAATGACATTCATTTCTCAAAATTTTAAGCAGAAAATTTGTATCAAGTTTCATGTATGTACTTCAACTCAAGGATGAAATTCATAAGAATAAGAAAAAAAGTTGCATAGGGGACTGTTATGCAAAACTTTTTATAGCTATGCATAATATGTAATCATATTGTGTGAAACCTTCACTCCTTTGCAATGTGATATAAGATAAGATATATCTCATTGGAACTACAGCTGTTTCAATATAAAACATTTTTGAAGCAGTTTATTGAAGATAATCATACAGTTACTAATAATGATTCATAGAAAATTACAAGAGATAAGAAATTAATTTAAAATTCGGTGGTGTATTGATAAATAGATTAACTACAAGTCTTTTGTGAGGTAAATATGTGATAATGTTTGTTTGTTTGTTTGATGAAAGCTTAACAGCACCACAACAACGAGGGTCAAATTGTGCCTGAAAGGTTAGATACCACCGGTACTTTCCGGCAGTAGTAACAATCGTTTTTACTTCTGGTACTCGCGTGGTACGTACTAACGTGAGTACCGGTTAACAGCCCAAGCCTAATTTGAATTTCCAATATTGACTTATGGCTAAAATCATGGTTGGAAAATGTTATAATGATCTGAATGTCATTTGACAGAAAATCTCCAACTTCTGCAAGAAATAATTACTAGTGGAGCAAGCGAACAAAATTATATTAACCATCTGAGTTGAAATCTTAATCCCTTAATCCCATGCGGTTGTGACATGACCGCATGGACATGCACTTTACAAAAAATGATTTTGCTTCGTCAAATAGGCCCACAGCAGTGATCATGGTATCATTTGAAAGAGCTTAAATAGTTCTTTCAGAAAAAATAAGGGTTATGTTGAAGATTTATGAAAATAGATGGGTATTTTTTTTTTTGTTGACAGAAATTGTAGGTTCTGATCGGAATACGACTGCCTTACACCAACAATATTGACAGAAACCTTATTTGACATATTTTCAATTGAAAACAAATATATATATATATATAAATATATGTGTGTATATATATATATATATATATATATATATATATATATATATATATATATATATATATATATATATATATATATATATATATATATATATATATATATATATATATATATATATATATATATATATATATATATATATATATATATATATATATATTTGACTTTTGATTGGAAATTGTATTGCCCCCAGTCGAGTGCAATGATGTACAAGCCTGACATGGGACATCCTTGCTTCACACCTGTTGCTACTTTGAACCAATCTGATGTTACACCTTCATACAGGACTGCTGAATTTACTTCCATCGTACCACTGCTTTATAATGTTGGTAATCTTTTGTGGTACACCATAGTGGCTCAATATATCCCACAACTTTGCTCTGTCAATACTGTGTAAAGGCCTTTTTAAAGTCAATAAAATTTTTGTATAAGCTAGATTGCCATTCTATACACTGTTCTAAAATGTTTCTGAGGATGAATTTCAATTCACTAGTGCCCCTTCCTTGCCTGAACATGCTTGCTCAGGTCTAAGCATCCAGTGAACTGCATCCTTTATTTTGTCCATAATGATGCATCCCATGATCTTGCTAGCTGTTGGTAGTAATGAGATACCTCTGGAATTATCGCATATTGTAAGATCACCTTTCTTCGGTATTATGGTAATTAGGCTTTTCTTCCAGTCATTAGACACTGTTTCCTCTGACCATATTTGATTAAACAAGCTGTGTAGGTCATTTACTGCTGTTGCATCAATGACCTTCCACATTTCAGCTACAATGTTATCTACACCTGCAACTTTGTTGTTTTTCATGCTTTTAGTTGCCTTCATCTCTAGTGACTGATTCCATGTTGATGCCTGCTAATTCATGTTCTGCTGGTGCCATTTCTTGTTGTAGACCTTCATTTTCCTCATGATGCATCATTACTGATATTCATAACAGCGTGAAAGTGCTCTTGCCACCTTTCTCTAATTTCACCTCCACTGTAAGGACTTCTCCATCTTTGTTTTTGAGACTGCTTGCTTTCTTATTACATTTGCCGCTAAATTTCTTGGTTATTTCTTGGTATATATACTGTGCTCATCTTATTACGTTTTGCTGCAGCTTTAGCTTCTTTTGCCAAGCATCCTTCTTTTACCTTCTCTTGCTCTCCGTTTGACTTCTCTATCCTTTACCAGATATTCTTCTCTTTTGATTTACTTTAATCTTATAGATTTGACATTGATAATTTGCTCCTTTATTTGCCCACATTCTTCTATCGCTCTCCATGTGTTAGCTGACAACCAGTTTGTTTCGTTCCCTCCTTTCTGCAACCCCGGATGTCCTTTGCTGTGGCCTGGTGAGCTTCACTTAGACGTTTCCAACTATCATCAATGCTCTCATTAAAATTTCTTTCCACTATCCTTTTGTCTGAAATCTTTGGCCAGTTTAATAACACCTGAGTTTGTTCACCTCATAAATTTCACAAACCCTTTTGCCATTCTTTCTTCCCAGTAGCTTCAGCCTTATCTTTGCAACAACTAGCTTATGATCACTTCCTATGTCAGCAATACATCTACTTCCTGTATGGCTTAGTGACCTTCTGTACTTTCCATTTATGGTTATGTGATCTGTTTGGTTTCTGTGTGTTCCATTAGGCGAGGTCCAGGTGTGCTAATGTATTCCTTTTTGTGTAAATAGTGTTCCACCTTTCACAAGATCATGCATCCCACAGAAATCTACAAATAGCTCACCATTTTCATTATTTGGCCAGTTCCTTCTTTACCCATGATTCTTTCTCTTCCTAAATTTTCTACACCAACTTTGGCATTAGCATCTCCCATCAAATTAGTACATTATGTTTTGGGACTGTTTCGACTCCTCTTCCTAGCTGTTCAATGAATGCTTCCTTTGTATCTATCTCTGCTTCAATGGTGGGTGCATAGATTTGTATTACAATTACATTTGTGTAATTATTGCCAGTGAATCTGGCCCTTATTATTCTTTTATTAATTGGCTCCTAATCAATTAGGCTGCTGTTTACTTCTTTGCTTATTAATATTGCAACACCTCTTTCATGACTGCCTTGGTTTCCTAAACACAGGAGTAGTTCTCCTGCTTTAGTTTGTAATTTTCCATGCTCAGTCCATCTCAATTCACTTACTTGAGAATTTTTAGTCCATGTCGTCTAGCGTTGTGCTATAGTCACGTTTTTGTACTACCGGTAATGTTGCTTACTCACTACCGGTAGTGTTGCCACTACCGGAATTCCCTTAATGTATATTCCTTGCTGCACTGTCACTACCTTATGTTAGTACACAAGGCCAAATTCACATCTAAACATGTATTTAAATACCTTGATAACACCCTGATAAACAACACAGTACTTACAAAGAGCATGAAAATCCTTTAAAATGTCTATGAAAAACTAAATTCTATCTGAAAACCCCCCATAACTTAAAAAAAAAATCCCCCCAAAATGCTTTCTAGAATCACAACCCACTGAAGAATTCAGGCTGTTACTTAACCTTAATTATATTCTGTAATTATTTTGAAATGTTGCCCAAAATTTAGTTATTAAGTCAGCCCTTTTTGAATGTGAAGTCTCCATTTTGATATTTATCGTGCAAGTTTTCATGGTTGAATTTGTGATTTCAGACAACACTTTTTGTCCTTTTAAAGGAAATATTTTTGTAAAAAAATAAAGATGGAACTCCATTGTTCCCATTTTGTATTGACCTGAGGTATTTTTGAAACATTTTGAGACGATTTTAAACCATGTGAATTTTTTTTGTTTTTGTTTTGAGAACTTGGGCCTAGTGTTATGTTACTGTAGTAGTCTAGTGTGTTATGAGTGTGTTACTGCTGACATGTGAATTTGCTTGTGGCATTAAAAAGCCAATATGAAATTACACTTTTATTTGAGGGGTTTGATTGTTGAATGACTAAAAAGAATGTGTGCTATAACCTTCTGTACATGAGAACTTGATCAGATATAAGAAAATTCAGTAATTTGGTATCCAAAAACTTTGCGAAACTTGGGTCTTTTTTTACCATCAGGAATTGAAAGTTTATCATAACTGACTTGGGTGCTTGTCAAATGTTGAAATTGACTAGAATTTTGTAAGAATACGTTGTTATACATTAAAAAAATAAATAGAAAAATGAGATTTTTTTGACATATATTTTATACTTAATATTTCTTTAAAAAAACAGGGAAAGATGTTTTTTTTTTTTTTTTTTTTTTTTTTCCTTCTAGTTTTTATCACTACCGGGAATCCCGGTTGTAGCTACGAATCCTTACGTGGTCAAGATTGCGCAATACGGGGATTAGGATACCGGGACTTATGTGACTAACAGAATCCTGCACAACGCCACTGTCGGTCTCATTTTTTGTTAGCATTTTTGTTTTGCCTGTTTAATACAAAGTTCTCACATTCCAACAGCCTATTAGACACTTCTCTCGTTTAATGACTTCCTCTCGCTTCCTTCTTGGCTTTAAGCTGCCACCTCTGCCTTTTATCAAGGTGATGGCTTCCAAAAGGCTTTCACCATAACCCATCATATAGTGCGCTCTTTCAGTACCTAATGCAGGATAGGGTCTTCTGGTATCACACAGGTTTTGTGGTTAACTTGGTTAAAAGTACATAGATTCTGTGCTATGGTTTCCATAATCAAGATCTTTTATAGGGCGGGTGAATAGCCAACCTCCTAACCTAGAGGATTGTTGGTTTTCTGTTAGGGTTTTCCTTCCCTTAGGCAAGTGCATTCATGTGCTTATGAGCCTTGTTGACCCGGGTTTGGAATCAGTTTTCCTTCTCCTAGATAAGTACCCATTCAAGGGTGATGAGGCTCAATCTCCCAGGGCTTTTCATTTTTTTTAGGTTTTCCACCCTTACCCAGAGCCCTGTCGGTTACTCTAGCCGCAAAGCATGAGTATAACAGTTAGTACTGCGAGAAGATGGGGGTTGAGCTGTGAGATGAGAGACGATTATGGACATGCAGTCTGACCAAAAAAAGGAAAAAAATGCCTTCTTTTTATGCTGATTGCAGTTCCCTAATATAAGAAATACTTGTTGAAATGATTACAAGTCATTTCAAGTACCCTCAAACCTGCCCTCAAAGTAGAGCTGTGAACGTTTAGGGATTTTAGTAAACGTGTACACGCCCAAAAAAGCGAGCGTGTATCGTGTACACGAGTTTAGTACCGTAATTTTTGGAAATACACCAAAATTGCTCCAAAACTACGAGGCTTAAGTAAAAATCGCGCAACTAGTATGGCAAAAGTACTGACTGCATTGCGCAAATAGACGCTGAGTTTTGCTTTCCAAATCGTAAAAAGTTTACTTCTACAGTACAAATCATCATTTTTATGGAAAATATGCATGGAAATTTAGTTTAGAAAGAACAGATAACTTCCTTTCAATGTCATTTAAACTCAACATCGCAGAACTTGTTTGTCCTATTCGCTACGGCTTTCAAAGTTCTGTGAAAATCTTGCATACTGAGGCCTATGATATACCTCGCCGTAAAACATTTCAAAACTACGCCACCACCACCAGGAAGTTCTGAAATATTGGTCCTCTCGAAAAAATGGCCACCTTCTTTGCGAAGCATGCAGAATTTCAGCTTTGTTAAAACCTTTTTCTGTTTATTTATTATGGAATATTTTTTCTTTCTTGCAAAATTTATTTGACTCATCAGGTAATATTTACATGTAAATGTACTGATTGTCACGATTCAAGTGTTTTTTGGTCGATGAAACGGGCCTTGATTGCGTGGCATTTAAAGCCTTATGGCCTAACGTTAGGCCTATTGTTAGTTTCACTCAGTTTTCGGCGAAATCAAAGTGCGTAATATCCCCATTCATTGGTGATTACTGCGCATTTGTGATTCGCACATTTAAAAAAGAATATGCTAATCGGGTTTACAGTTTGTAAAAAATCATTGATTGGAATTTTGTCAGCCAAATGTGTGTGTGATTTGAATCATGAATATTGATTTTCAACGACAAGACACTAGGCCTATAATTTATGAAAAACGATTACTCGCAATGAAGTATTTAGTAAACGTTTACAAGATTTGCGAGCGTGTAGCGAGTACACGCTAAACGGTCACAGCTCTACCTCAAAGTGCCCTTGATGCCTTAAAAATGCCCCTCAGTGACACCCTTCTGTATCAAGTTAGTGGTTTGAGCATTGATTCGGCAAAATTGGATGCAAGAAAAGCATTTGATTGTTCTAAAGACCTCTGGATGATACACCCTTACTCTTGGCTGATTAGTCCTTTAACATAAAAGGTGCTGGTACTTCCAGATTCTCTTCAGACGGATAATGGATGTCACCTCCAACCAATATGTTTAATAAAAAATAAACAACAGAAGTGCAGGTACCAAATCATCTCCAGTAGATGACTACATCAGACGAATGACAAATATTAAAAAGTTGAAGTGGAGGTTCTAACTACAATAAAACAATTAACTTTTTAATTTTGTAGGTAAACAAAAGGAAGGTATTCATTTTCAAAGGTACACAAGTCAAGTAGTGTGCAAACTTTGTAAGAAGTTTATTTAGTGTTTGACATATGGCAAATCCAGGTTCCAAGGTCTTGTGATACGCAAAATTGTTGATGAACATCTACAGTTGCAATCCTGTAAATCTTCAAATTCAGCCATTCAGACTTTTAGAACAACTACACATTGAATGTGGGTGTGGACAAATTAAACTATTCTCGGCTAAAGTTTGCATATTTCCTTCAAACTCTTGTGGCAAAGGAATTGAACACATGAGAAAATGAAAACCGATCCATCTAAGCACACTGCAAATAATAACCCCATTAAAAGCTGTGCATATTCAATGTCACTTCTATTTTGATTCATGATTGACAAAGACAAAACTTTCAGCTATTACATTCTTGAATGCTAAACAGTCAATACCAGTATATTGAAACACCTTTAACATTAAAATCACACCTGTGAAACACTCATACATATTTGAGTGACCTGTTCTATTCTTCACACAAATGATAATAACAACTCTTTAATACACTAGAAGTGATGCTGAATTTTTGGGGCAGAAAATAGAATTGATCCTGATGAAAGCATTTCTTAGTAATGCAAGATGCTTCAGAAATTAATCATGTCCAAGTCTTGTGGCACTTTTTGAAAAACAAAATCAGTTTCTTTTGCTTTTTCGTCTGAACTTACGAAGGACAGAACAATTGGAAATTTAACACTTCAAATTATACAGGCAACTTGAAAAGATTGCAGATAAAGTGCACTTTTTTTAATTTTGTGGCTAAAACATTTGGGGTCTCATTGCAATTGACACACACACACACGTTAGCTGTGAGTCCTTGATTAGTTTCACAATCAAATCAACGTCCTTCCCATCGCCTTGTTAACACCGCACATGATCAAAGCAAAAATGAAGAGACCTTATAAAAATCTTCCTTTGAAGTGTCACAGTTTGCCTTCTTTTCAGTTTTCTTTGCAGACAAAAATTAATCCGTAAGTTTCCTTTGCTGCCGAAGGCACTCAAATGTCCATCAATATCTAATCTGAGAGTTGAATCTTAATCATCTAGTCCTGCTCAGAGCAAAACTGCAATTTTATTTATATAAAAAAAAATTCTGCAGAACTATTGTGTCATCCATGATTGCAAAATGAAATATACACTGCATTGATTTTGACATAAAAACAAAAAACAGAAAAAGAATAACCAAGGCAAATTGAGGTCAGATTGGACTGAGATAACAAGATCTTTTTTTTGGTTCCATATCAAATGAATAATTCAAATGTAATCCTCTGGTGGTAGATATTCCTCAGGGTTGGCTTAATGCGATGCATTGATTACAAAATAAATCAACCTCAATTTGTGACACTTGTTCTCCTTTTTGATAAATTGTAGTCACTGCCAGCTTTTAGTCAAGCCCAGTAAAAAGCTTTAATTTGGGGGAGATATCACAATTTGAATGGCTGGTACAGTAGATGGACTCAATAAATCTTCATTCCCCATATATGTTGTTCTTCTTATTTATGTAAGAGTTGGAAGATAAGTAATACTGATCAAAAAAAAAATTGTCATTTCTCATTAGCATTTAATAAAGATATTTTTTGAAACATTGGTAACTTGAAAGATCTCTTAAAGGATTAGTACAGTGGTCAAGCATGTTTATTTATCTGATATGAAAGAGGACTTCAAAAGAAAGAAAATGGTTAAGAAGGCATTCAATCTTATTCCGAGATATTACAAGTTTAAAGTTTGGTATCCTTTCTGTAGAAAACGACTGAAATCAGACTAGTTGTGATGTCATAGCCTCAGATTCCTCAAAGTCTTTATGTATTCTATCATATTTTGTCCTGCAATTTTGTGGCTTAAAAACCATTGGATATGTCAAAAAAGTAGTAAAACTGAATCTAGGAATGGTATTTATAATATACCACCTGAAGAAAGTTTGAGGAAAAATGATTTGAATAAGTAAAACAAAATAAATAAACTTTTTTTAAAATACATAAAGATTTTGAGGAATCTGAGGCTGCGACATCACAACTAGAATGATTTCAGTCGTTTCCACAGCAGTGATACCAAACTTTAAACTTGAATATCTCTTCAATGGAATAAGATTTTACAATGCTTTCTTCACCATTTTGTTTCTTTTGCAGTCCACTTTCATATAAGATGGACATGCTTGACCACTGAAGTATTTCTTTAAAGGAATATTCCCATGTTTTTCATAACTTTCATAAGAAAGAGAAAGATTTTAGAATCAATTTAGTACAAAAATCATGTTGATATGTTATTCCTACCAGGAAATATTCAAATTTGAAGGTTTACAAAAAATGCCAATAAACGAGTAAGAAAAGGTTCAGTATGACATCACAGCAACACATCTACCCACAAAGTTTGTGTATTTCATTAAATTTTAACTTCTTTTTTTTTATTAGTAAAACCTGCTAGTAAAATAAATTGATGAAAGTTAGGTATTTATATTACATTGCCAAATATACCCCACTTCACCAACTTTTGGAAAATTGTTTCTAATCATACAGAAACAACCAATTAACGTTGAAGAAATACATAAACATTTGCAATGGGATTGCCTCTATGACATCATCAAACGCAAAGTCATCATACTGTACAAATACTTTAAAATGCAATTGGGCAATCTTTATAAATCTATATCTTCTGAATGGAATATGATATCAAGCTGATTTTTGTACCAAATTGGCTCAAAAAGTATGCTCTTTTAAATAAAAAACAAACAAAAAAACCATGGGAGTATTCTTTAATTTCATGAGTATTTCAATGCTACTCCACAAATGCATTCTACCTATATAATTATTAATACAGGTTTAGTTTATTTGTTCAATACAAGATAGCCAAGCCTAACCACTGAACTAACCCTTTAACCACCTAACTGCAAACCCAAATACACTCCATCTTTTCATGTAAACATAATTTCATGACTTGTTTCTCTTCTCTACTTTTCACCAGCTTTTCGTAAATAATTTAAGTAGCAATGTGGTTACTAGGTGGGGGCAACCAAACCTCAAATCCGCAATCATGCATTACCAATGCATTGACATTTGGATGTTCACGAGGCCTGCCGCAAGCCTTGATCCATTTATGGCACTTCTTCAGAGTTTTTAGCAAAAGGAATGAACAAAAGTCAGTTTGCTAAGTGTTCTGGGTAACAGCAATCAGATTTACAAAGCACGCATTGTAAGCACATATTTTGTTCACCATTTTGCCTTCACTCTGTCTGTGTGTGCAGAAATTTGTTTTGTACAGTAAATTGCATTGATTACATGAGCGCTCGCAACTAGCTAGTTGTACTGTACCATTACCGCGTAGGATGTTTGCCCCACTTAGTTACGCAGATCTTGTTGCTGGGCAAATTCATGCAGTGATTGGTTGAAAAAGCTGCCAATTAAGTAACTAGTTCACGTTTATTACATTAGGAAGCCTGACTACAATCTCATTATCTCAATTCTGAAAATAATATTTGTTTTTGACAGGTTTAATTCACCCAAATAATGGAGGCTATTTAAATCGAGAGGTATGCCTTAAAAGATAAGCAAGAACAAACAGAAGCCACTCACTTTCTTTTTCTTGAGATTTGCCATCTGTGACTCAACTGTTGCAATTTCTCTGTCTACTTTCTCCATGGACTGAAGAAGGCCTTCCTTGGAAACCTTAGAGGGTGATTCCTCATCACAGGGTGTGGGAGACACATTCTCCACCTTTGGAATGAATGGTTCCTAAACAGAAATAGAGAAGTATGTTTTACATGTGTAAGGAATGTGAGATAGCATCAAATTCTGAACCTCCTTCCATTTTCTGTGTTATGGCTGATCTAAAATCCCAAAATCTAAAAAACAAATCAAATTTGAGGAAATTTGATCAATCTTGCATTTTAAATTTTGACTTCTACATATTTCCCAAAGTGTAGATTGTGTTAAAGTTTCTCGGTTTTGGCTTTTCTCAAAACCGGGTATTTTCAAAGTTTATGTAAACAAAACTTGAGATGCAACAAAGTACATTAACCCTAACTGTACTATTACTGCGCTATCACTAACATTGTTTGTATTGCAAGTATGTTCTGTAAATATTGCTAAAAACAAGAACAAAGACACTGGTGAATAAAAATACATAAATACACTTAAGAGTGTCGTGTGATTTTATTAATCCATTTCCCCCTCAAATGATGCCGATTAGACTCCTTCGTCAGCCCATGTCTGAAGACATAAACCATCTCTCACTGTCCCAGGTCAGCTACCGTAGAAAAGTTGTAATTGCATGGCACGCAGTACAATGGGTCCCTCATTTACATGTGCGACAGAAAAATGCAACCTAACCATTACTTCAGTAACATTTAGGCTTATTCAAAACTATGCTTATAATTGAAGCAAACAAAGAAGGAAATCCCGAATGTCTCAGGCTGTTAGTTTTTCAAGGTCAATCATCTTTATTGCTGTACTTGAATTGGCCCGTATGTGCATTTGCCATTACACAATAGCTGCTCAGCTGAGGTCCAACCCTATATCCTTATAAGGTATACACCAAAGACCATAACTTTATAAGCTACAGAAAATAAAATGCATGCTATGAGCATGAAAGGTAGTGCCGTGGCCCCACACCATTACACAATAGCTACTCAGCTGAGGTCCAACCCTATATCCTTATATGGTATTCGTCTCGTACGTCTGACCACTTGAAGACCATAACTTTATAAGCGTACTCATCGACAGAAAATAAAATGCGTGCTATGAGCATGAAAGGTAGTGCCGTGGCCCCACACCCCACCAAATCCATATCTGTCATCAAAATTAAAATTAAAAGTTGCATTTCCAGCAATATTAATATGACTCATGGTTTAATATCAGACCAAATTACTTTGTATTCCATAAACACACTTTGTTGCGTAAGGTTTTTGATCATGGCAAAATTCAGTCTGGCAATACACTTTAAGCTATCAACTTCGAAAATCAGAGAATAAAATTTGGTCAACATTGTGTTTCAAACATTTAGCAGTGATAAACAATATTTTCGGTCATTTGGTAATCATGTCAAATGAAAAAAAGATCTGTGTATCTGAACATTGTTTTTCTACATGCACTTCTGCAACAATATCGAGATATTCTTCATATAGGTATGTTAATAAGCTATTTCCTAGAACGTCTGCAAAGAATGTATATAAGCCAGCTTCACTTCGAACCAATGAAATCATTTGAGCTTGTTTCCCAAGTAATAAACACATGGCAAACGTTCAATACATGCAACACGTTTGTACTTAGCTATAAATACGTAATAAACGGCAGAGATTTTTAAAAGCTCAAAGTTACAGTAAATGGGTTGAAATCTGTAGTTCTTTTTCAATTTGAACAGATTTGACTAGGTTCAGTGTTAAGAAGTATATTATACACATGTTAATGGGGATGGAATTCAAATTATTGAGAGAATAGATGGTCATTTGTTTTTTGACGATCATATCGTGAATGATTAACATACTCAGCTTTCTAACAAGTGACAAAAAAACAGTGGGTATTTGATTCTGTGCTTTAATGATATTCCGTAACGTTGACCCTGCAACTTTAGTGACCCAGTTTTTTTTTTCCAACAGAAATTAGCTGCAATCCACACTAACAAAACCTCAAAAATATTAACAAAAATGTCAAAACAAGTTTGATCTTTAACCTAGTTGCCATGATGGCACATGACAGCTTGAATCCAGGTAAGGGCCTTACGGAGCTGTTTGTGAACGTTCGAACTGATCTAACACACAGGGGTTCACTATGATGATCATTAAGGTACAGGAGGAGGGACGGTCAAGGTTTCTTAAGTGCAAAAATTTCAAACATTTTTGCGCTTCTGTGTTTGATAATCTTTTTGGTATCAATTTTATTTTATTTCTGACATTGTAAATCTTAACCAAAAGTATTTTGTTGAGAGAAGCGGTGAAATAAGGCTTTTACATTACAGATAACCCCATGTAGTAAATGTTTCAGTCTCTGTGTGTATATGGTATTAATATACTCATTCATAAAATCTGAAGAACAATTCTCATTGGATAAATGTGATGTGTGTGTTTTAGACCTCATGGCTGGCCCCAGGGTTGCATTTTCCTGAAAGTTAAATCCAACCAAGGATACTTTTATAAACAAACGTTGTGTTATTGCAATGTTTGGATGAAAACTTGCGCAGTGGGTTATTCTTTTTAAACAATGTATTTATATATACACACAATCTTTGGTTTACGTTTTTATTTCTTTTGCATTCAACAAACATCGATAAAATCATGATTAGTTACAGTAAATATAGAACATGTTTTTAATAACAAAACACGTACAAAACATCTACATTTGTTTCCTAATAAAAATGATCTTTATTAAAGGAAAATACATCTTTTTGGATTTTCACTTTCTTTTTGGTTTTAAAAAAACAAAAACAGAGTATATTTATAAACATAAGTGGCCGGTTAAAACCGGTCAACCGTGAAAGTTTAATTGGTGTGTGACAAATCCTAAAAATTCTTAGTAAAGAATAAGTTGCGCTTCTTTAACATAATAAGCCGCTTGAAAAAATATTTAAAAAATAATACAAATTTACATGTAAAAATAGATAGCCGTACAAAACTTCTTCATGATTGGGTCTGAAAATTCAAAATGCTGTAATTAGGAAACTTCTAGATTCCCTTCCCATTTGAGGCTACCTTTCTGATGAAGCACTTTCTCTACATAATGTTTAATCAGCAGTCCGGTTTAGTGTCCCAATCGGAAATCATAGTGTTATTTCCCAATCGGGAATCATAGTGTTATTTCCCAATCAGGAATCATATACATATTCATTAAGAAAATGGCTACGTACAGCCCATCATGCATCGCTTCTCAAGAGCTGCGCCTTGTACAAAGTCAACGGAGAAAGTTGATTGTTGTTAGAACAAGCTTAATGCAATCCGTGTAAAGTAGATTTTTATGCAAAATATGTTAAAATGTTTTTGAATAAACATGTAAGTATGACCTTTAGTGACATTTCTACAGGCACAAATCAAGCAGTTACTGGTGCGTTTTCAGGATATATCAGAAATAAATGAGTGGTTTTACTTATTTTTCATGTGTTTCGCGACTGTAAAATCTCAACAGACATTCGCTTAATCGTTGTTTGAGTGTTTTGTAAGGTTCTCACGAACATCTCCATGGACATTGGAAGTAAACTTTAAACAGTACAAAGACATTTTTGATGATCTGTGCCTGATCTGTGTGTAGGTTACCAGTCTGCCAGTGCAAACAGCTTGGCCAGTGCATGTTCAGTGTATTATTATAGTTGTATTGCCATGTTATGATGTTAGACAGTTGAGATAGGGTCACAACGCTTACACAAGGTTACATTCGTAAGATCAGTAAGTACAAAAAAAAACTGAAGTCCAACTTACAAAACATGTTGCATCTTTCATTTGCGCCTCTCACGAGCTAGTGGTGTAGGTATTTGATCCCAACACCCAGCGGGACTTAAGAACAATATCCAGAAAACAGCTTGCAGTTGAAATGTAATTAATATTTCATATAAAATGTATTTTTTCTTTCTCCTATAAATTCATATTTATATGAAATATTAATTCCATTCCAATTGCAAACTGTTTTCTGGGCATAGTTCTAAGATCCCCATTTGGGTGTCAAGGTCAAATCTCTACCCACTATAGCCCATGAGGGGGGTTATGGAAACTGGAAAGACGCAACACATTTTTTAAGTCAGACTTATTACTCGCTTTTTTGTGCGTTTAAGCCAATAGGAGAAATTTTAATTTTCCCCCTTTTTTTCCTCCCATAAATTTATTTGTATATGAAATATTAATTACATTTCAACTGCAAACTTGTGTTTGGGCATAGATCTAAGATCCCCACTGGGTGTTGAGGTAGAATCCCTACCCAATAGTTAATGAGGGGGATTGAAAGATGCAACACATTTTGTAAGTCGGACTTAGTTTATTTACTCATCTTTTTCCACACCAGCACAGATCATACTGTACATAGAGACTTCTCGGATGTTAACGATGTAAGCGCTGTAACCCTACCTGAATCAGACCCATTGTTTTTAGTGCAGCTTTGTTAACGTAAGATAGAAAACAAAGAAATCTTTTCAGAAATCAATCCCAAAGAACTTTGTTTTTATTTACAGATAGAGAATTCTTTGCAATGCCTTTACAACATACATTAATTCTCTTGCTGAACTGACCGCAGTCATTTCCTGCCGACAGGCCAATCAGTTGTCAATGTCAGTTTTAGCGATATACAAGTGTGCATCATGACTGTACACGTATAGTGTACTTAAACAGTTAAAGCGACTCCATGAAAGTCTTATCATGAATCTCCGCTTTTAATTTGGCTCACACCATTGCAGTACATATGTATTCTGCACATGTCTGATCTGAGTGTCTCTATCGATCGGGACATATGTATTGATTCCCGTTCGGGACATTAAACCGGACTGATAATAGCAAATGAACAGAAGAATAAATACTGACCTTTTTAACTTCTTGATGAGAGGAAGTGACAGGTGACCTCACTGCATCGGGTACAGGTCTGAATTTAACTTCATTCTCTGTTTCTACCCTACGCCTTTTAGCAGCAATGATGTCATTGTCGGGATGGTGGTTCCCAGATGCAAGTCTGACAGGTTCAAAACTGCGAGCATAATATTCTCTTCGTCTATAAGGTATACAAACAAAATGAAAATAACAAAATGAAGAGTTCTATTGATTCATTTGTGACAAATGCTACTACTGTGTGAAACTAGTTTTTATAGAATTCATTCATATCTTATCAGTTGCTTTTTTCTTTCACCATTCACCATTATATAGAGTAATGTAATTGAATAACCCAGTGACTAAAAATATTTCATGAATAGAAACATTATGATAATATTGAGGTACTTCAAGGACTGAAACTGTTAATTTTCCATTCCATAGTATATGAATAATGGTATTTCTTATTCAGATCATGGAGCTATTGACTGAAAGCTGTATGTTCAGATTTTCTGAGAAATGGGTCTTTTTCTTAATATATCTGGTAAATGGACTGCTTCTTTAATGCATTGCCATTTGACCAATCCGAAAGAAGAAAAAAAAAACACCCATTCACATTAACACATATCTAAGTAGAATTTTAGGACTCTGTCAATGCATACCTCCCCAAGATTGACAATTCCAACAAGCCAAAAATTTCTCCCCCATCCCTAATATATTCTATCTCACAAATCCTAGACCCACTAAGTTTTATCCCCAAATCTCTTTCCCACTTTTAATCAGTATTTGCCATTTGCATTATAGACACTTCAGGGTTATCAACCTTCATCCCCCTCTCCTCCTTTTTTTTTTTTTTTTTTCCAGTTCTGGTCGGACTATCCAGCCAAATAGTGAAGAAAAAATCCGGTTCCGGTTCCGGCCAGATTTCTTTGCAAAAAAAAACCGGCAGGATTATTCTAAAAATCTGGCCTGAATTATTTCTTACGAAGATGTTGGTATGAGCTTAAAGTAACATCCTTCTAAATTAATGAAAGCTGTCAAAGTAAAGACAGATTATAACATGATATTTCATTTTATATTTTTAAAGGTTTGAGCTACTGTTAGAATAAATCACACAAATTGATACAGCTTATGTAATGAAATGAAGGCTTATGAAGCTTTTTCATAAAAGAAACAACAAAAACAGTAAGAGTGAAAACATTTCTGGCTGTCTTTATCAGTTTAGTCAAATTTGTGTAATTAAATTTAACCATAGACATTAATTAATTTCATCATTGTTCATTGCCTAGTAGGCTTTTGACTTTTCTTCATCATTTGTATCGGTGTCTAACCAGGTGCCCCGTATATCGTTAAACATCTGAACTTTATTATGCAACATAAAATATATGCACAAATTGGATATGGTTAATCCATGGGATATATAAACAGAGACTGTTCAATATATTGTAGGTTAGGTAGCAGTCCATTTCACTTGGAATGCTTTTGGCGGTTGAAATAACTTTTATCTTATATCTCAGAATAACTAATGCACATAGAAATTTAAAAAACTGGAGCTGACACTGAATACAATTTCAAAGTTTAAAACCTATCCCAAGTTAAAGTAATTATCACGATATGTATTTATCACAATTTGTAATTTCTAGAATGGTATATAATATAATTATTATTTTTTGTAATGTAAGGAAAATATTGCATTACAAAAGTTTTTGACCAAATTATTTTTAATTAATTAAAATTGAAAGTTATTATTAAAAATTATTTTGATTAAAAATCATAGTTAAACACCACTCCTAGTCCACCTACTTAATCTTCTACAGGGTCTTTACTATTGCTGTCAACAATTAGCAATTGCGAAAATACTATATGGATGGCCTAGTGTACAGTCATCATTAGCACCACTATTAAAGATTGTAAAATACTCAAAAAATCACCTAAAAGATTTGAGCTATAAACTGAAAACAAACCTCTCTATGCTTAAAATGCATGGAGAAGGCAATAAAATCCAATCAAATTCCTTCATTTTCTTGATAATCGATTGTTTAGATCTTTCCACGGCATGTTTATGGCCAGAACTAAATTCAAATTGTTAAATTCAATGTTGTTGGCACACTTCAAGAACTAAAAAATGATTTACAGCAGGGAAGTGCCATTTTACAGGCCTTAGCCAATACTGTACTGGGATACAGTCGATGCACAAAAATTATTTTGTGACAGCAGATGAAACTTCGGCAACAGTTCTTGTTAAATATTTTATTTCTACGCAAGTTTGAATGTCATCCAAACCCAGGATCTTTATTCTTAACTAATTTGATCAGCCTAATGGGTAATTATAAGACATTAGATATACATTTGGTATGATTCTGGGCCTATTTTTGGTCCGAAAATGCATGGTATGTTTGTGTGTGTGAACTGTACCAGTTCCACATATATATATATGTATTTTTTTACTGAGTTTTAAGTGAAGTTTGGTTGCGATTAATCGCTAAACACTCGCAAATTTAGGCAATCAAATGTTTAATGAATTAATCGCAAATCAAGGCACTAGTCATAACACACTTAACAAATTCAATTTCACTTAAGGCTAAGATATTCTTCTTTTCCATAATTTTATAGATGAAATATGGTCCCGCCTGATAAAATCTGGCCAAATTTCGGATCAAAAATTTGGATCCGGTGCATCTCTAGTTTTATTCGGGCTAAGCAATCATTGTTTGAGTTCTTTTCAGGCAAGATTCACATTCAATCCTTTTTCATTCATGCCAAAAGCAATTGTTTTGATTTACTTTGCTACCCAACCACTAGATTTGATTTTGATTTGAGTCCAGAAAATTGATTGTTTGAATATCCTTTTAGGGCATGAATTCATTGTTCAGTACATTCCATTAGAAATTTTGAATTAGAAGTCTTGACACATCTCATCCAAAATTCCCCACCCCAGTGCCCTTCCCCTGTTCCAATATGTCTGAAATTTTAATCAGGTCTTTCTTAAGCAGCAAACACAACACACACATAAGATTTAATCCATATCTAATCACCAGTTCTTGAGATATCTTAATGGAAAACAGGCAAATGAAAACTTAAACTGTCTAACTTCGTTGGCAGGGTAATAAATTTCTTAACTTTCATAAAATCCTTTTTGCCTATTATAGGAGTCCTGGTAAAGTATTAAACCATCCTTAAGCCATCCTTATTTAACCCGGCAAAACAAGGATCAGGATGCAAGACCTACCCATCTCTCTCTGCTGCAGAATGATGACCGTGAAATTCAGACAAGAGTGAGGGCCTCCTCTTGATCTGTGCCTGTAAGGTAAATGCTGCCACATCTCTCTGTGAATGGTGATCTGGATAGTTAATATGAGACAAGTCCTGTAAAGTAAGAAAACAATGCAAACTTAAATCATTGATTCATGTGAAAAACTGAAAATAAGCAACTAAATGGCATGAAATATCATAAATAACCGGGTTAGATAGAACGTACTTAGCAGAGTGCAAATCTCTGTAAAAATGTCCCTTTTTGTGAAGCGGCTTAACAAACAAACAACAATTAAGACTACCAAAATTTATTCAGTTTTTCCTTGGCCACTTATACAAAGTCACCCAAGATCCAATCATTACTTCTTGAGATATAAGTTGTTGGCAAACAAACATGAGGAGATCGGGCATATGGAAATATCATGGGAACACTTGATAGGTATATATTATGAGGCGTATAAAATATATCATAAGAAGATGGATATACATTAGTTATATTGCTTAATGCAAGTAAAAAAGGATCATGAGGGAGATGGATATACACAGTATCATCTGTAATGAAAATATGTATTCCTCGATAAAATGAATGTTTTATGGAAGCTGGAACAGATTTTGGGTAAAATGGGTAAACATGGGAAAACATTCTAGATAAAATGGAAGTGCATCAAGCTTAAGGTGTATTGTTGGTAAGATGGAACTTTATGTTGCACAGATGGCACCAGAATGCAAACAAAAAAAGTGGGCAAACACAATTATATATATATATATATATATATATATATATATATATATATATATATATATATATAAATTATAGAGATTGTCATTTTTTCCTATTTTGTTATATATATATATATATATATATATATATATATATATATATATATATATATATATATATATATATATATATATATATATATATATAAAATTATGTTATATATATTATATTTTTATATATTTTGTTATATATATATATATATATATATATATATATATTTATATTGATATATATATATACTGAGGAAGATTATATTAATTATGGGAAAAATAATATCTTTATCATGGGGTAGATAGAAGTGTGTCCTGGGTAAGCACCTTGAGCATAAGAATAAAACACTATGAGGTATCATATCATTAGGAAGATAATATAGTATGGTGGAAACAGTAAAAGGATAATGGAAACAGATAAATTTAAGCAGTTTAATATCACAGATTACTGATCAAAAGTTTTTGTTTCATTCTAATTCAAATTTTGTTTTGATCAATAATATGTAATGAAATGTCAAAATTAATGACAATGTCTGTCACATTTTGTTAAGCTATTTTCAAAATGAAAGCTTCAAAAATATAGCCTGGGTTGAGAAAATGCTACTAGAACAACATTTAGAAACTTTAATCCTCGCTAAAAGACACACTCATTCCACATCTCTGCTAAAACATATCAAATCTGTATCATACATGATTAAAAAAACAAAAACGCTAACTTCAAAAAAACTTCTTTTAAACAAAATTAACTATATGTCACCAACGTTTCTTTAGAACTTTCATAAGCTGGAATGTTAACCAAACAACAAATTTAGGAAGCTGTCTCTTCTTATCACAACCATTAAGATTTGTGATGGAAAAAAATTGAATAGCTGAGCAAACTGAAGATGTTGCCTAGGTAACTTGCATTTTTTAGGACTAAGTTGATCATTAAAATGTTTTTTTGTTATGAGGTCATTTGAAGGTCAAATTCAGATGGAAATATTTTTCCCAACTACTGAATGTACATACTAAATTACTAAGGGAATATTTTTCTTTTACTTTCTTTAAATGTGGTCAAGCACTGTCTAATCCATAAGATACATGGAAAACTTTCACTTTATCATTTTTAGGCCTTAAAGAATTATATTGAGTTTCTCTTATTCCTTTAAAGTAATTTCAAAGATGCTGCTTCTTGGAAAGCTTGAATGTCAATGGTAAATGGCACAGGATATAAAGAGTAAAAATATAGTAAGAAAATTAATAAATAAATAAAAATAACTACAAATGTTACTTTGGGATATGTAAGTCAATGAAAGAAATTTCAGGGATTGAACCTCCTTAGAATTTTTGATCAATCTTTATATTCCCCCTCTAAAAACAATATTTTCATTTATGTAAATAAATATCTTTCAATCATAAACTTATGCTCATTTGTGTTCCATGTTACAACTGCTGAGAGATATTTTTACATATATCTAGACAAATGTTGTAGATGCCAAAAATAACAATTTCACTTCTTTTAACCCTTTCTCTACCACATGGCAATATTATCACCATTTTGGATGCCCTATCTTTGACTCCGCCTCCCAGGCATGTTTTTAAAAAAAAGTGCTGGTATAGTAAGGGTTAATCTAACCACGGAGTGTGTGCCAACTCAAAAATATAAGCAGCATCACTGGATCACTGAAGCAGAACAAGCCCGACTATGCTGCTCGAAGACAGAGGACCCTTCAATTATCAGCCTGTGCTTAACCCTTACTCTACCATGCAACGATATTATCGCCGTTTTGGGTGCCCCACCTTTAACTCCACCTCCCTTGAATGTTTTCAAAAAAATGCTGGTAGAGTAAGGGTTAAATAATTATTATGTTTATCACTACAACAAACAAATCTTCCTTTTGAATAGGGAGATGTAATGCTGAACTAAATCAACTGCTGTACAAATATTCCAAACATGAACAACTCCTCCTTTGTGAAGAAAAAAATACATATTCTTTGACATTCTACAGTCTCTACTTATAAAACATCAAGACCACCATACTTTCAACCTTTTTTTTTGGTCAGCCAGCCAACCATTTGCCATTTTTAAATGTGACACAATTTTCTTAAACTCAATAAAGAAATACATTTATATGCAGCAGAGGAAACAAAACATTCAGAAACCAAACATTCAGAAACCAAATCTTTTCAAATGGAGAACAAGCTAAGGCATTAAAAATGAACCTTAACATTTCCCAACGTCAAAGCAAACACTTAAGACAGCTCAGAAGGTGACCTATTTAGCTGTCAAACATAACTTGTTCTCCATTCATCATCTGTTGACACTTATCTTCATTCTTTTTTTTCTGTGACCCACTTGATCTTTAGAACCAAGATGTCTACACAATGCATCAGGGTAGTTCAACAAATCCTCTCAATCTATGCTGCGTTCTCACTTATTTCCTGATCATGATTAGGATCAGGATCATGTGGTCTGTTCTCAGTCACTCGAGTGACTAGCGCTCGCGATCAGACCCACTGCAGGCAGATCTTATCACGGGCCATGAGACTACTGGAAGTCGAAAGCTGGGTCAATGCAATACCTGCAAAATACCTGTAACAGAAAAAACAGGCTAAATGGGCGCGCGATATAAGAAGGTTATAACAGGATATGGAGCAACTAGCATGGTCACAGGATACCTCACCTGCGATCACACACGTTTTTGAGAGTCTCATCAATGGATCTGATCGCTTGCTACGGATCATGATCATGATGAATTGACTGCAATCAGATACAGTAAGTTCAGTAGATCTGATCAACTGCAGGTCTGATTGTGGGCTCATTCTCAGGTGGTTTGATTTGGTGATGTTTAACGCCACCGCGACAGTCAGTCAAATGTGCCAAGATGGTGTTAAAAACTAAGGTGCTTGCGTTAGGACAGAGAGAAAAGAGAGGTGGGATAGAGGGAAGGAGGGAGAGATGGTAAATAAGGGAAAGAAGTTATGGTAATAAAAGAAAGGTGAGGAAGGGAAGGCAGAGAAGGGAAGGAAAAGGAGGTTTAGATCAGGTGGAATAAATTGCTGTTATGTAGAAAGGTGATGAAGTTGGAGGTAGGATTGTTCTTAACAAAATTGGAAATTAAGATGGAGGGGGGGGGGGTAGATGTGATCTGGAGTTCAGGTGTATGGGACAGGTTAAGAGAATATGCTTGATCGAGAGATCAGTGTTGCATGTAGGGCAGAGAGGAGCAGGGGAGCCGGAAAGTAGGTGAGAATGGGTGAGGAAGGTGTGACAAAGGCAGATGATAACAATGTCCTCCCTGCGGTTGCAACTCAAGTGAGAACACACTCCTAGTTGAAGACTACAATGGCTTTTGGGGGTTTGTTTCTGAGGGTTTGCATATCCACAGAGGAATACAAAGTAATGTGGTGATTGCACTTTGCTGGAAACTTAAAAGCACTTATCCTCACTTCAACTGTCCCTGGTAATTGTACAAGACTTAGAAATTGATGTTTTTAACTGAGGTAAAAATCATTGTTACTGCTACGATCTTATACTGTTTTCTTATTTTAAGGTAGAAATGAAAATACCATTTTGTGCAAATGGAGCAGTTTGCCTGGCCATATATCACAATCTGAATAATAAAAATGTTATATAGAGTTAAGAAATTAAAGTATAATCCTTTTCACAAGACAAAAATCATTCAGGATTATAGGAAATATCATAGGGTGAATATTAACAGATGTAATAATTCTTGTAATTTTTCATAAAATTTACATTAAGTCATACCTACTAGACTAAGATGATAGAATGGTATATACATGTATGCATTATCAATCAGTCTTACTCCTGTGCATGTTTGTACAATAACTACTTGTAAGGTGATCATTTGAACACAACAACAGTAGCACATTGTGTCATTTATGATTCATATCTAGTGTCCTTGTCTTTCAATTTTTCACAGCAAAATACCTCCTATGGTAAGTAAGAGTTTTATAAATTAACATGCATTTTAAGAAATTCTAAACAAAAGACATATCTGCATGTGGTGTAATTTCCCATTCCATATAGAGACAAACGCATTAAGCCTTAAAGGAGTTTTAATCTGCGATGTATTTATAACATTCTATGATAGGGTTTAGAAACTTTCTTACATTTTCTGAACTTAATTTACATGAAGAGGAAGCTTTAAAAATTGCATAAACCATCGAAACATAACTTTTCATATAAAACCAAACTGTGTCCAATAATTTTGTCAGAGGTAATCAGATTTCAAAAAATGCATCAGAAAAATGTTATGGAACATTGTATATCACTCAACTGCATATGACTTATTTCACCAATAAATTTCATTCACCACCCACCTGTGGAATCTTTGAAATTCATTTTCCCTAAATGGAACATGATAGACATCATAGTAGTCTTCCACCAACATGTTTATTGAATGCTTATTTGACCAAAGGAATATTATATTCCTTTAAAAGTCAAATCAATTTTTATTTTTCCGGAAGTTGCAGTGTATTATTGTGGTGTTACCATAGCAACCAAGTTGAAACAAACAAAGTCTATGTGAAATCTAAAATACACATCCTCAAATCCAGACTTTCTCTGAACAGCTCTGTTGACCTACCATCCTATGCCAGTCCCTATACCATTTATATATTTAATCTGGGTTGAAAGACCTTTAGTCTGTAAATAACATGAGCCTATATGCCAGAGAGGTGAATTAACTCTCCTAACCTTAATCAGGGAGTTGTTAAGACAACTCCCTGCCTTAATTCACCAAACACACTCTTCGAAGGAGACATCATTTTAAGAAAGATTGTTTATACAGGAATAAGGCTTTAGAGGAAGGTTTACTTTGAATACACAAGAATTGATGACTTCTTGAAAAACAGATGTTATCAAGCACATGTCCTGGTTTCCTGGAAGCAAGACCTGAATACATAATGATTAAACCACTACATTTATGCAAAGTGCATATGAATTCAAATTTCATCAGCCTAAGCTTCTTTCCTTCCATGTAGAACGAAAAAAGCTGGAAATATATTCAAAATATTACAAAAATGAGGGTTATAAAATGAAATGCTCATGAAACTTTTTATGTTGGTTTGTGTCACATCAATGTCACAGATGTTTTTACTAAGAACTAACACAACTAAAGGCATTAAGTAAGGGGATCAATGTTAAAATGTCAAACAAAATGGAGAATTGCAATAGAATATTGGTTGTACGTCAACTGAGCCCGGAATAACAATACAGCAGGTGAAGAAAACTGCTGCTGCCTACAATGTTCACTGTTTAGTCTTGACTGAGTTGTTTATTGACTAAGAGAGAAATGGTATCTTTAGGGGATAAGTTACTGCTTTCCTAAAGATAACACAATGAAAACAATATGGCCTAACAGCAAGAAATATGTTGCAACTTGGACACAAAGGTTGATTTGATGGTTGTATACAAGCAGGTGGTTGAAAAAGAACACCAAAAGGAGAATAAATTTAAGCTGACCCCATATTTTAACCAGCGGGAGAAATCCCATGTGGTTCCGATGCTAACTTTGGAATAGACAAACAAACAAAAAAATTAAACGTATATCTTTAAATGTTGTGTTCTTACACGTTTAATTTATTTATCATACTGGAACATGTAATATTTTGTTGTTTTAATGTTAAAGGTTTTTACCATAAGTTATAAGCCACAATCACAACAACCAATAAAAAGTTGTATTTGGCTCTGCCTAACATGAATAATGATGAAGTTTTACAACTCAACATTCTATGGGATCCTGTATCATCCTTGCTTTTATCAACACCATCATCATACCAAATTTGATTTAAATCTGACATAGGTTTGTGGAATTAGGAGCATAAACAGAATTTCATAGTTAGTCCCGCCTTCTCATTAATATTAATGACATCAGCACCAAAAACAAAAGGGATCATCTGCAGACCACAACACATCCATATACTAATCATGGCATAAATCCACCATTGAGATCTTGAGATATCAAGTTTACAACTTTGGTAACAGAATTTTACATTTAGCCACGCCTACTAATTAATATTTATGAAATCAGCACCAAAAAAATATGGATCATCTACAGACCACAACACATCCATATACCAAGTATTATGACATAAATCTACCTCACTGTTTTTTTTTTTCAAAGTTTGTTTTTGAGCTTGTTAACATAATTTACATTGAGATCTGCCTATGAAATAATATTTTTGACATCAGCATTAAAAACAATTAGAGATCATCTACAAACAACAACACATCCATATACCACATATGACATCAATCCAACGCATGGTTCTTGAAATATCGTGTATACAAGCTTGTTAACAAACAGAATTTTACAATTAGCCCCGCAAAGTAATTAATATTCATGACATCAGCACCAAAAACAATAGGGATCATTTAAAGATTACAACACTTCCATATACCAAATATGACATTAATCCACACAAGGTTCTTGAGATATTGTTTACAAGTTTCTGTCACAGACACATGCCAGCATGACTACATAGGTTCATTATGTGAGGTTCCTTATGCTGTCGCATTGAAACCAAAAAGCAATGGTGTGTCCGAAACAGTGTTGTAGGTGTTTCCTTGAACTGTCCATCTTCAGGGGTCAAATCTGCCACTGTCCTCTGTTCCGAGAACAATGCTTTTATGCAGAAACAATGAATTTTCAAACATTGCTGTTCCATTGGAAGAGTGTTCTTTTCACAAGCATGTGGCATCAATGATCCATAACTTGATTTCTGATGCAAAAAAGTGCATGTCATCAAACAAGATTATTATTAAAAGAATTTTCTTTCAGAAAGAAAAAAAAATCTTTTTTTTTCCACCTTGCCTGCAATTACCAGCACAATTAATCATGACTACACATATACAAGGCTGCTTACATGTATATGACTGTATGCAACTGGATGATATGTACTGTACATGTAATAATAATAACCTACATACATATTTGCACATATTAACCAATAAAGTAGTCGTAAATTAAGCCCGTTTTGAAGGAAGCAATTTGTCCTGTTATTGGCAAAAACTTGGAACAGTGAAATAACATCTGGAACAGTCTTATTTGATAAAGTACTGTTCTGTGGAACAGTGGCAAAAACAGTCAATTTCGAGCCCTGATCTTGTACTGTTTTAAGTGTATGCCTCAAACATTTTGCTTAGATGTTTTTAACCATCTTGTTCTTTTATTCATAATATTCCTTCCATCATTTAAATATTGTGCTTGCAATCATAAATATACCACATAAACATATCAATTATGATTTTGTTCCTGGCACTGACATCTTAGTACATTAAGCTCCTTAAAAAGATTTCTGACAGTGGGTATTAGAAAGCAAATCCAGCTGTTTCTCCCCTGTTTGATAATAACTTCCTCTCAAGACTTAATTTTAAAGTTTGCCAGAGGTAAAGTAGTATTGTGTTGACAAAAAACGAGAAAAAAACATTTTGTGTAAAATCAATGAGCCAACCAACAACCTAGATGAATAAAGGTAGGTTTCTGTTATGTTTTGAATCAGGCATGTTTTCATAGGCTGCAGATCTAGACTCCTCCATGTTATGAATGAAATGAATGTTGTCATCTTTGGAATAAACCAAACTAAGAGGTTCATCAACCATGTTGTGACAAAATGTGGTCATGACATGCTGTAGCATTCATGTTATCCTCATTGCTTTTCAAAACAACCCCTTAAGTTAAAAGTAGGTTTTCAATCAGGTTATTGGGTTGTAATGTTTATTTTTCTTAAAGTTCACCTGAGCTTTTATTTTGGAATCATGTTGGGAATATTGGGTTCTTATGAACTTCTTTATAAATGTCACCCTGATTGAGTCAGCTGGAATTCTGCATAGTCACATTTGCATGAAGTACCTAGCAATAAAAAGGCAACGTTCAACTGATTTTGATTTTTATCTTTTTCCATGGTTTTCTAGCCTTTCTATGAATTTAATTCAGGCAGGTTATGAAGCCTTTGATAGATAAGGACAAGAAACATGTAAACCTTACACATGCTTACATAATTTGTAGTACCTCTTCTCCATAATTTTCATTTTCAAATGCTTATTAACTTTTTAAAAGAGACATAAAGTCTGATACAATCATTATTTCATATGATAGAGGATTAAAATATTAACCAACTGCCAAACACAGTAAGTCAAAATCATTATCCTATCAAAAGTTATCCATGTTTAAAGTTGACACATGGAGGCTGCCATTTTGTTCAATTATGTAAGGAAATATTGTGAATGATGACATAATTTCCCTAGCAGGGACATATGGATTATAATGTATTTCTTAATAAATGTGATTGAGGTTTTTATTTCAAAATGATGTGACACAAAGTTTTAACAGCATGTTTTGGTAATTTCATGTGAACACAAAAATGTCTTGGATCCCTTACAAAAGAAAAACAATTTTCCATAAGCTTGAAGACTTGCGGTAGATTGTAAAGAAATACAAAGCATGCCAACTTCCTGCTGGGCTGATGACATCATAATCTGCATGTTTTAAAATCAAAATGGCAGCTCCCGTAGTACTATTCAGTAGTAACATTTAAGTTTTTAATAAGCACTAAAAATGTGTTAGATTTCTTCAGGAGGTAAAAATCTTGGTCAGAAGATTTTTTTTTTTTTTAATACTATCATATGAAATAAGGATTATGTCAGACTTTATGTCTCCTTTAATTTTGTTACATTCTCTACCACGATGCCCATATAGGGAATAAGTAGCATTTTTTCCCTTAATTTAAGAAATATCGAACTGAAGTAAAACCTTACAAATGTTTCCAGAAAAGGCAATTGCAGAGATCATTAGCTTGAGTACTGTAGGTACTATCCATTTCCAGGAACAAAGAATTCAAGCTACACATGTCTAACTTTTAACACATTTTGGATGTTATAACTTTTTACAATTTATTCAGCAAAAAATCAGAAACTAGAGTAGCATTTGATTAAATTCAAAGGCAACTTTATACAGACTTCAACATCTTGCTGTTATGAAGCAAGCATAATTTGTCTTGTTTATTAATCTTGGGTTTTCAGTTCTTAGACATGATATATTCTCTTGTGTCTGTCTTGAAAAACCTGCATTATTCTCCCCTAACACCTTGTGACAGTATTTACAACTTGTATTGTATAGTTTAAGCCACACCTAACGTGGTTTTTGATGAGTCATAGTTTATATATATATATATATATATGCATACCATTGTAAGCAGTGCACAAATAACCTACAGCAGTATTATACAATGGTAAACTTAACAAGAAACCCTGGAAGTAAACATACATGTACTGTCTAACAAAAATTACACAATATTCATTTTAATTAGATATGAGAGTAAAGAGCTACACTACATATTCTACTGAAGTCAGAATTGATTCATATCTATTCACAGGTACATTTCTGCACACAACTGTGAACGTCTATGGACAGATATAAAAGTTTTCTGTTCAACCAGGGAGGGATATGGTATTTAAAAGGAACCACGTTAGGACTTAACCAAGTACCGAAAAGAGCATTCAATTCCCAGTTTGTTTTTCTTCACATTTCTTCCCTTTATTTCAGACCCTGAAAATGCTTCAAAATTCCTTCTCCAGCTTTTTTTCTTCTTCAACAGATTATGATTATTATTATTATTTTTTGTTGTTGTTGTTGCTTTCTTTATGTTTTTAGTGAATTTAAAAATATTTCATTAATGTTGTCGCTACCTGTCCATATACCTTTAATATCACAGGTCATATGGAGTGCTGATGTGCAGCTCCAGTTGGTTTCAGATTGAAAGATTTCACCTTTTTGGCTTCCTGAAAGGGAGACAAATTATATTGTCATTCTGATCCTTTCACTGGGTCAAAAATGCTTATTCAGATATTTTTGATATCCATTTTACTGTTTGTTTTATTTTATAACCTATATTTTGGTTGAAAACATCTTGCTAAAGAATATTGGGATGTGATTTTGTAAACCTCCGGGTTATATCGGGGATACTAAATAATTGTAAACCTCTGGGTATATCAGGCTACTATATAATTTTTGGTAACAGGACTAAAAATGAGACCCACCTAATTGCAGATATGATGATCCCAAATAGGTTGAATAATTGCCAATTCCATAGGTAAGAATATAAGACACAGAGAAGCTAAGATAGTTTCACATATCAATGTAATCAATTCGTAGCTCAATTCAATCGTGGGAAAATATCACCCACCAACAGGATATTAAATTTAATAGACCACAAGCATTAAAATAATCCTTGACTTAATAACATCAATCAACAGTTACAATAACTATCCCTTGCTATAGACTAACTAAACTTATTGGCCAATAAGAAATGTTTAACCTACAATTATTCACAACCTGCAACACACATCCTCATCCCACCACAGTCCAGAAGCTTCTCTCTTTCAAACATACACAACTCCTGAAACAGTTTTTTTTTTTATATTATTGCCATTAATGTTTTTGTTATTACGCCCAAAACATTATATTAAAAATTTACGCTACAGGCGTTTTAACTTACTACAATGACATCACTTGTAAACAAACCCAAGTTGTGAATGAGAGCTCATGAATAATCATTACATGACATCATTTCGGGTTTGACCTCCCTGACAACAACATACACTATGTACATTGTAACCTTATATACACTGGCAGTAAGTGTACGCTTACAGACTGGCGGACGATCCCTGTAACTAAGTAAGAAAACTTTCACTGAAACCATCGTACAAATATGATGCAAAACGGCACTAAAAACATATCATATTACTTAAAGTGACGCTTATATACATGACATCAGTTCGAGTTGCGATCAACATCAGGAGAACTGGTAAGTGCAAGCAGCTTTAGATGAAGCCTAAGCTTTAATAGTAAAGTCAATGTTACGGTAGCCTAACACTTGGGTTGGTACAGTGCAAAGCCCATGGCCTGCACTATGGCCTATTACAATTTGTCTACCGATAGTCAACAGGGTGAGGGAAGGTGTCACAAAATTATGAATCTGCCAAATATTGGCCACCAAGGAGAACAGAAACCTCAAAAGTTGCAAATGCTTATCTGTTTCAAATAATCCACAGTAAAATAATATACATATGGGCAAAAGTAAAAAATCCTAATCCCCCCTCCCTTTGAGAGGAATGCAAAAATCGTCAAAGTGAGTCAGAGCCATCTGTCCTTCCATATTGTCAAATCATACATATTCAGTTGGTTGGATATCCAGGAACTTTGTGACCCAAAATCATCAGACCGAATAGTAACTGCGCACATTGAAGTGAAAACAAAGTATCAGCTATGTTTGTTTACATGCCATACATATCACACACAGTGAACACATACAAACTTGCCTACATGTATTGCACAAAGCCTTGTTTTCATTCCAGAAAATGACATCATCTCCCGGAAGTGACGTGGCACCAACCAAGTGAATAACAAAACCTAAGCTTCAAAATTTAAAGACTGTAATTTGTGTCATGTATTTTCCTATCATCAATAATTGACAAGGTTTCTTAAGTGACTGTACACCTTTAAATATGGAATGTCACAGCCTGCAGTGCTCTCGGTTTGAAATGTGATTTGTTTTCCTCATGGATACTGTGCTCCTTTAATATCAGAACACTTCAAATGTGTTAAAAGACTTGAACATTCTGTACATTACCAGAGTAAAATGAGATGTGTGATGGATCACATTCAAACTGAGAGTTATGAGCAAAATGATGTCTCAATTAATGGACTGAAACATGACTAGTAAAAGCAGGAAGCCAGCAGAGTAGCTTTGTCAAATGTTCACATGGTCTTTAAGTGCATGATGCAAAGAGTAAAATCAATTTGGGATCATGTTTATGCTCATTCTGCATGCATTATATTTTTGTAATAAAAGATAAGTACTGAGATATCTACACACAACATAAAAAGAATTGATACATTACAGTGCTTGATTTTTTTAATTATTTTTTTTGTCCTTTGAAGAACCAATTCAAATTTCAGGTTGAATGCATTTTATCTGGATAATGCATTTATCAATTGTGTGACTCACCCCTATGCCCCCGGACAAAGTGAGTCATTGAACTAAAATGGGTGACCAAAACATGTATATTGACACCCCCTCAGTCACTCAGTCACTTAAGTGACTGACATTTCTTCTGAAATGACTCACCCCAACTAATTTACTTTAGACCCATTGACTTGCTCACCTCTGTACAAAGTCAATGGGTCTAAAGTAAATTGACACACCCAGAATCACTCTGGTGACTGACAATTTAGTACATTGATGCACATATAAGTCAGTTTCAGATGTCAATGACTCCCATTTGACTGACATTGCTGATGGTAGTAGGGGTGAGTCATACAAGAGCATAAAACCCGTGTCAATGCCACAGACGAACCCATACTCCTCTTTGTAATATCTGTGCATTTCCTTGCATATCCTTTTATCACAATGCTACTACAAGGAGTAGGGGATTATCATATAATTAATCATATTTCTAAAATTCAACCAAATGTGCTCCCACTGAACTTTCAGAAAGTAGATGTTACCACAAAAATATTATGTCATGACTCAATTTTGAGATTTATAACAAAGATCCAGATTTGTAAATCAAAAACTAGAATGTGAATGAACAAACAGCCTTGATTTGTTTTCGGCTTAATGTAATTGAGCAAGTACATAGCTTTTCTTAACTCAATAGCTGCAAGTCCCTTGAGAAATATTTTGTAGTAAAACTCAACTGGAACGTGTTATGCTGTCTGTGCAAATGTTAAAACTGAGTTTTTAATTCTGTGTATGACAAACTCTTCTAAAAAATAAGTACCACACGTACTGACTGGCAATCCCACAGTAATCTAGAAAATTAAGACAGACCTATTTCAAATGTTACTTGACTATCATTCTAAAACTGTAGATATTAAATTCTAGTACAAATTACATGTGCAGATCCATGCCAAAAAAAGTACAGTATAAAATGGACCTCATTGCATCTTTAACATGGCAAGCAACCCAAAACTGAATGATTGTAAATGCGATCCAGGTGAATATTTATGTATCACTAACAGTAGTAAGTCTTGCAAACCTTTTGTCTGACACTGCTTTTCTAATAATGGATTTGTATTGCATCCTCACAATTCAAAACATGGAGATAATTCTCTTTCAGTTGTTTGCAAGATTAATAATACGCCTCAAATGTATACAGATAGTATATGGATAGAGATACAGTGGAATATAAAATTTACAAAAACATTTTGTTTTTTTCTTGGTGTACATTACATTTACAATAAGAAAAAAAATCCATATCATTTAAAAAAAAAAAAAAATCCATATCATTTTTAAAGAAATACAAAAAGACGTTTTGTTGAAATTGTCTCTATGGCATCACAGATGTTGCCAATCAGTCTTTTTGTCCAAATTCAAAAAATAATAATATTTTGTAACTTCTAAATGGAATAAGATATAAACAGTTTTTTCACCAGTTTATAAAAAATTTCTATCATATATGAAAAAATAAAATTCCATGGGAATATTCCTTTAACACTTAAATAAGTTTTGTAATTAGAGAGTTTGAAAGGGAGTTTCACTGACATAGATAGCCATGACAGATTATCCCTGAATATATTAGGGGATGTGACAGCATATTCCCAAAGTATTTAAACATTTCCCGCCTAATATTAATTAACAGTATCTTTTTCATTGAATAAATAAAGTAAACTAGACATCAATGATGTTATAGCTCAACCCATAAGAATGCAAGAAGAATTGATTGCTTTCATTGATGTTATTTTTGTCCTATGCATTTTTATGATGTTTTTAAAGTTTTATTTGAGGTCTATTCCATTTTGGGGCAATTATTCATCATGTTAGAAATCCAAGAGTTTTAACTTTCCTGTATGAGTTGTATTCAGTTTGTTTGGGTTTAATGGCACCTTAACAGGCAGGCCAAACATTATGTGCCAAACGAGGTTAGTTGTGAATGACTGTCTGATTGGTTCTCAGTTATGACTTGGTTTTGTGGTGGGTGCAATGAGGTTCACGCCATAGCAATGTCTGAAAAATTATGGTTCTAACAAAAGCTATGTGACATTCAAAAAACATACTAAAAGCCAAGAATGGCTTAAATAGGTTATTTCAACCAGATAACGCTATTGAATCTCTGGCTGAAAAATCACCAAAGGGTTAATAACCAGTGATCAAAAAAACAAAAAACAGTAGTGTAAGTCCCCTGTAGATTTGCATTAGACGCATAACCTGGCTTGCAGTAATCTTGTACATGGTAAGTTACATATTTCAGATATTTTCCCTAAATGTTCAGGTATTACAATCACTTTCTCAGCATTTTCAGTCGAAAAGTGAGGGGCTTTGTGCTAAATCATGGGAATTTTGAAATAACATGTCTCATTTAATTACTTGTGTCGTTTGATAATGAAATAAGGTTTAATTAAAAAAATCATTTATGGTTCATCTGAACACTCATAAACATCAAATGTTTTCAGTGCCATTACATGCAAGAAAGTGTATGTAAATATTCTACTGACTCCAGAATAATAGTCCTTAAATTTTGGCCAAATGCAATTGCTTTTAAAGCATTTTTCTGGATAACTCTACAGTGTGTAACTCATCATGTATCTGGGTCTCTAGGCAAACAAGACCTAAAACACAACAGCTAGGTCAACAGCAAGTAGCACACAAACATTTCCCTATGGTATCCTGTGGATAACAGTAAGAAGTAACAACCACAAGATGTTTTGCACAGAAAGTTTATATAATTAAAAACATCCTCGTAGAGGTTACCAACTGCCCTGCTTAGAGACCCATCAGGATAAAGGAAAGAGGGAATTATACAGAAGCTTCTGCACCAGCACAGAAATGAGAAACTCCAGTTCTGGAGATGAAAGATAGCTTTCATTAGGAAGCTGTCCTTATATGACCTCAAGGGATGAAAAACATGAAAGTCAAAATATACAGAGGCCTCGGCATGCACTTTGGTGCACACAAACCCCACCTGCTTGGCAAGTCCTAAACAGAGAAAAACTTATAATGATCAAGGCCTTTCATCATATAAAGAAGCAGAATACATCAATATACTTAAGTGGTTAAGGCATGTGTACTTGACTATCACCTGGCATTACATCTGGGAGCAAAAAAGGGCGATCAAAAAAATAAAAATAAAAACAGAAAAAGTAAAATACACTGAAGGCAAAACCGACTGCCATGTCAATGGAGGTTTCATATTACATAAATCTCTAAATGAACAGAAATAATAAGGTAGCACGGAACTAATAAGGTATCGCTCCACCATCCAAAAATAAGAAGCCTCAGAGAAAAGGCTAATAAAAATATTTTCGAGAGGTCCCATGTTATGGGACAGAAAGCTGAGAAGTTGAAAATTTCAGGAATGGTAGAGAAAGGATAGGTCTTGACTATGCATATCCAAACTTGACGAGATTTGTTTCAGTAAAAGTTTCATGGGGAACTATTTTACAAAACCTATAAACAAATTTGAGTAATTTGGTGAGGGTGTATAACACCTCTTCACTTCAGCCTGAAAAAGGCCAAAACCTCTAGTGGCCCCTTATTGAAAGTACCCTCATCCGAGAGATATTAGATGGTACTTTTTTGAAAACATCACAAAAGATCCCAATTCTATTACATTCTGATACAAAAAGGACCCCAAACTTGACTCTTTAATCATAGGCTTCAATGGGGCAAATAATTAGTTCCATGCTACCTGTAGCAACACTAGGTATGTGTATATCGGCCTAAGAAGAAAAGTGTGGCAATATTATATTTGATAGAAATTTTATCAAATAAGTACAAAAAGTGACATTTCTGGCTCAGATGACCCTGATTGAGGAGAAAATTAGCCATTTCATTAATCCACTTGATCAATTCTGCAAATGTTGGCAAGTATACCCAATATAGCCAATAGGTGATTATTTATGCAAAGAACCATTATATTTCACTTAAAGTAATGTGCTTGAGGAAATTGAGGGGGGTAGATAAGAAGGGGGGAGGACAGTAGTTTTTCTCTGGGCCTGATTTTCAAGCTATTAAAGAGCTTTCCTTTATAAGAATAGGCATTTGCTGAGAGGAACTGACCCTAGATTTCATTAAAAGACTGAATTTGATTTTTAAGTTTGTTTGGTTTGGTTTGTTGAAGATAAACGGCACCGCGACAGTCAGGAGTCAAATGTGCCAGGAGGGTGTTAAAAACTAAGGTGCTTGAGTAAGGAGTTTCAACTTTGTGTTTGCATAATAAGGCAGTGTTTTTGTTTGGCATCAAATAGCTTTGTATTTTTTCTGCTTCACGAATGATAGTGCATTGTTCACTTGGCACGTTAAATAACAAAGCTCAAAAATTGTGGTTCTTGCAAAGCATATATATGACAACTTCACACACATTCAATTCTCAGATGCTGACACTGCAGCAACACACTTTTAACTGGTTGCAAGACTGAAATCAAACAATGGGTAATCACAATATGTAAACAACCAAAATGTACTTTGGTAAATTATGTTCATTGTTAACCTAGTGAAGAGACAATAATCGTGAACTCTTTGTAACACCTAACAAACACACAGGGTGCACTGTTTACCATACTGTTCAAACACAATTGTTGCAAACTGTCAACGAACCTTTAATATATAACAAATCCATAGCTACAAGGCATTATTGTAGTATAAAGAAAAATTTCAAACAGGAAATCTACAGAATAGTGGAAAAACTAAAACATGTATTTTAAATGACCGGATCAGCCATAAACTTTTACTTTTAGCAGCAACTGAATATGGTTGCCCACCCAATCCACCCATGGTAATGTGCCATGATGACTTTGTGCTTTATCCAACCAATCTGATAATATAGGTGGGCCACTAAGTTGGAATTAAACAAAGTGTGTGTTATGCAAAACGGCAGTGAGATTTAGTGTGAAGGAAGAATGGTTTTTTCTTGCAAAGGGGGGCCAAATTTCCTAGGAAATAAGGGCCGGGGGGGGGGGGAATTTACTGGGAGGAGGGGAGGGGCAAAATTTACTTTTACACCGCACATATTTTGCTGGGCTATGATAGACATAGAAAAGAGTATAATGGAGCAGTATAGCGGGGATGTGAGGTACCTGATTGGAGGGGGGAAGGGGGTGATGTGAGGTACCTGATTGGAGTGGGGGTAACGTGAGGTACCTGATTGGAGGGGGGGTGATGTGAGGTATCTAATTGGAGTGAGGGAGGGCAACATTGGGCAGAGGTGGCTGTGGCAACAGGGAGGGGATAGTAAAACTCGTCCAATAAATGTAGGCCTATAAATGTTGTATTTATATGTTTTGTAATAGTTGCTGGAATTAAAAAGAAGCAAATCTAGAATGGCTTCTCGAAGTCCTGTGAATTAAAATCATCAGTTGAAGGTTGGGGCAAAGTGGATACTTAGTTCATGAATGCTGAGCTTTTTGTGAAACAACATGAAGTGAAGGTTCATGTATTGTTATCAAGTATTTATTTTCTAATGTACCAATTTATTTGCTTCTATTTTTAACCCTTATCATAATTTTGGGGTTCTCAGGGTTTGTTTAATGGTATTTAATGGCACGTCCAGTCATGGTCAGAGGTCCACAGCCATGGTCAGAGGTCCGCAGCCGTGGTCAGAGGTCCGCAGCCGTGGTCAAAGGTCCGCAGCCGTGGTCAAAGGTCCGCAGCAGTGGTCAAAGGTCCGCAGCCGTGGTCAAAGGTCCGCAGCCATGGTCAAAGGTCCGCAGCCGTGGTCAAAGGTCCGCAGCCGTGGTCAAAGGTCCTCAGCCGTGGTCAAAGGGCCGCAGCCACGGTCAAAGGTCCTCAGCCGTCGTCAAAGGTCCGCAGCCACGGTCAAAGGTCCGCAGCCACGGTCAAAGATCCGCAGCCATGGTCAAAGATCCTCAGCCGTGGTCAAAGGTCTCAGCCGTGGTCAAAGGTCTGCAGCCGTGGTCAAAGGTCTGCAGCCGTGGTCAAAGGTCCACAGCCGTGGTCAAAGTACCAACCAGAGAGGTTGATTGAAAAGGAGCACTCTGCTTAAAAGTAAGGCTCTCTGGAATGTTTGAATACATGCAGGGATACTATTTGACATCAAGTCCTTTCTCAAAGATGGCAATGCTCAAAAGCTACAGTTATGTTTTTCCTTCCTCTCCCATGAAGATTTAGAAAGGAAATATATGACAAGAGCAGGAAGATGTCATGTCATTGTTTAAATAAAAAGAGAAATGTGACTTACCTGGACATGATGCCTGACATGGTCTCTTGAGGCTTGAGTAGGATAAAGGGCTGAAAAATGCCCAGCACTGCTGCTAGTCATGGTAAATCTATGGTCTGGAGGGTACCCAATGAATCCATGGACTTCTCTTGGGGGAGGGTGCGGGCTCTGGGGGCGGGGCCTCTTATATGGAGACATAGCCTCCGGGATGAGCTGACCTGGCACTCTGCAAATAAAGGATAAAGAAAAAAAGAACGTGAAAAAACTTTAAACAAAACTTTCAAATCATAGAATCTCTTAGGCCAAACATTCCAAAATTTTAAAACTTAATTCTTCAGACAGACGGATGTCATTTACAAATCTACTAGAATGAAACTTTACTTTTTTAGCAAACCACAACAGGAGATAAAACCAATCAATATCTCCTACAATTACTCTGCACGACAACACTTCTTACATGACTGTTGGAATTAAATTACCAAGGGAGATACAAATTTATGGGTTCACTCCAAACAAATCATCATGAAAATAGATTTGAAATTGCAATTATAAATAATCCTAAGCAAATGTGAGGAAATCCTACATGACTGCTGGAGCTTATTATGTCATTTCAGCTTCCATTTTGTTTTCTTTAATGGCTGATATCATGAAAAGTGGCTTTTACACTGAAATTTGTCGTAGCTTAATTAATCTTAGTTAATATAGCTTGTGAGATGGTAGGTATAAGGCCTTATCCATTGTGCCTGTGATTATGTAGTCCAGCTGATCTACATTCCATCACATTTCATGACCCAAAATACTTGAAATCGATCTTAAATGGATCTGTAATCATGGACAAAAAGTCTTGACCCTCTCTCCCCCAATTCAATAATGGAACATAACTTTGGCCTGCAACATTAAAGAAAGGGGGGAGGGGGGGGGGGGTACAAGGGGTGAAGAAAAAGGCTAAAATACTTTTGTCCATGATTGTAGATTTACAACAACAACATTTGTCAATTAAAGAAAAGACAAGTCTGATGGGGTCACAGGAAAACTTCTGAAATAGTTGAGATTCATGTCTGAAATAAAATGATGTCTTGTCTTATTATAGTGCCTCTTCAAAATGATTACTTTAATGGAGGCTCTATGATTAGTTTCATGGGTATATTACCAGGTTCAGAGTATGATCAACAATCTAAACCTTCAACCAAATCAGCAACAAGAAACACACAAATGTAATGGAAAATATAAAGATACAAAACTATTGATGTAATAATGTCTTATGCACCTATAAATTGAATGATCCCCTATACCCCCGGCAAGGTGAGTCAAAGCAAAATAAAATGTGACTCACCTGTGCATCATTTCACTTAAAATGTAAGTCATAAATGTGACTGTGCGGTGAGTCATTTTACCAAAGATGTCTGTCATTTCAATGTGGGTCACTGGCTAAATCTGTTGCATATGATTAAATGTACAATTTGTGAAGGCCAGTAATAATACACTTAAAGGTTCTATTGCCTTTTTTAACAGATTTTGACACAAAATGTATCTCTGCCCAAACTAATTTTACTTCTTTTTTTGTACTAGTTTTACTTCTTAGTGCGTTAATATGTGCATCAATGTTAGTTAATGTGATGTTGGTCACTTTCGTGACTGTGTTGTGCATCAATTACACTAAAATGTGCGTCATTTTTATGATGCAGGTACAGTCATTTTGAGACAAGATGTTAGTCATTTTTGTGACTAAGGGGTACGTCAAAACTACACCACTTGCGTAACGCAGTCGTGCAATGGCACACCTTGTCCGGGGTATAAGGGGTGGGACATTTAATTGATAGGTGCATTACAGGGGTATGGAATTCAATTACTACTATACCTTAGATTGCCTTTCAAATGATGACGTAAAGTACTTCAGTAATATTCCACTGATGTTACATTATATTTATTGTACTTTTATGATAGCTGATATAACCCTTGTGGTACCCATACAGTGGGTGCATTAATTGCGTTTAAGTGGGGATTAGTATTAAGCTTCACCTCACTTTTTCAGGTATCAAAATCAAAATTATACATAATTTAATTTACAAAATGTTTCAAATTGCTTTGCCCCTGGACTACCACCAACACCCAACCCCCAAGGTATGGACTACCACCAACACCCACACCCCAAGGTATCGACTACCACCAACACCCACCCCCAAGGTATGGGCTACCACTAACACCCACACCCCAAGGTATGGACTAACACCAACACCCACACCCCAAGGTATGGACTACCACCAACACCCACACCCCAAGGTATGGACTACCACCAACACCCACACCCCAAGGTATAGACTACCACCAACACCCACACCCTAAGGTATGGACTACCACCAACACCCACACCCCAAGGTATGGACTACCACCAACACCCACACCCTAAGGTATGGGCTACCACCAACACCCACACCCCAAGGTATGGACTACCACCAACACCCACACCCTAAGGTATGGACTACCACCAACACCCACACCCCAAGGTATGGACTACCACCAACACCCACACCCCAATGGACTACCACCAACACCCACACCCCAACACACCCACACCCCAAGGTATGGACTACCACCAACACCCACACCCCAAGGTATGGACTACCACCAACACCCACACCCCAAGGTATGGACTACCACCAACACCCACACCCCAAGGTATGGACTACCACCAACACCCACACCCCAAGGTATGGGCTCTAGACTACCACCAACACCCACACCCCAAGGTATGGGCTCTGGACTACCACCAACACCCACACCCCAAGGTATGGGCTACCACCAACACCCACACCCCAAGGTATGGGCTCTAGACTACCACCAACACCCACACCCCAAGGTATGGGCTCTGGACTACCACCAATACCCACACCCCAAGGTATGGCCTCCCAACTTATCATGTTTTCTTGTCAAAATCTTATCCTTGGTGTTACCCCTTTTTATTCCGACTTTGTATAAAATAGCATTGACATCCCCCATTTTCCCAAAACAAAACAAAACACCATTACAGAAATAATTATTAAGTCAGGTTGAAATTCAAAATTCAACAACATTAAATTAAATCTTTAATCACATGTTTCCAATGGACTCATTTTTCAACAAAGCAAATCTAATGTTTACCTGAAATTTGCATTTACAGCAAAAAATCCATCCCAATAAAAATCCTGGTTTAGCATCTGTACCTTCATGCTCTTACAACAATCACAAACTCACACTTCCACCTTCAAAGGCTCTCATTCCAACAGTTAAAAAAACATCCCAAAACAATAAAGATTTTAATTTCCTGCAAGTAACTACTGAGAAGACACAAACTGTAATACCACAAGTGTGAACATAAAGCCACAACAACTCCACAAAAAAAAAAAAAAAAAAATTTCTCTCCTTCAAAATTTGGAGAACAGGTGGTGATCAACAAAGGCGTTGGAAATAAACTGTACAATATGACAAACACACCATGTATAGAATTCCCATGAAATCAAAATAACTCATTCATTAAACCTTACACCTCAACTAAATTGTTAAAAGCACACTTGAAAATCACCCTTTTTTCACTTCATTTACTTGAATGTCTCCACGGAGGTATTCAGAGTAAAACTACTGTACACAATTACTTGACTCGACCCAGATCAAAAGACCATCACTTATACATTCCCTGAATAACACATGTACCGAACATTTATCTTTCTGAATATTAAGTTATCTCAGACCAGAATAATATAAACCTCATATCTTATTCTTCGAAACAGCACACAAAAAATTAAATGGAAAGTAGAGCAAAGTAACTTTGAACTTAAGCTTTGGATATGCATTTTTATCTGGTGAGAGATATTAAAGGCATTATACTATGATCTACTGCATGTGTACGATTAGTTTGTATTCAGTATGAATAGAATATGCATACTGCAAAAAAAAAAAAACCTTCCTATCTTTTCAAGAAATCACTCAAATTGTATGAATAATAGATGTTTCCAACACATCAAGTGATTTGTTTTTAGAGGGAAAAGATTAAATTATGGGGGAGAATCTAATATCTGCTAGATTTTTAGCACTCTGCAAAGCGCATACCTCCGCCCCTGTTCATTCCCCACCGGAATACAATCTCTCAGAAACCCGCGACCCACCAACTTATAACCCCAAACAATATTTTTCTCGCTGTTGATCTGTATTGCCATTTACATTCTAAACACTTCAGGATCATCACTTGTAATCATTGCTTTCAGTTTAATTCAGGCTAAGCATTAATTGTTTGAGCTCTATTCAGGGTAGATTCACATTCCATCATTTTTATTCATGGCAGAAACCAAATGTTTTGATTTCTATGATACCAGAAACCACTTTACTTGATTTTCTTTTGAGTCTAGAAAATTGATTGTATGCCTGTTCTTTCATGGCATGATCATTGTTCAGCACATTCCAATGGAAAGTTGTTTCAACTAAATCTTGACAAATTTTGTACTAAAAATATCCCCCTCCATTTCTACCTCCCTTGTTCCAAGTTTGTAACACTTCTTCCATAAGCAGTAACAAACCACACACCAAATTTAATCCAAATCCAATCATCATCAGCTATTAAAATCCAAGCATCAGTTATTGAGATATCTTGATGACAGACAGTCCAACACATGTCACTTCCAATTTTCACCCTTCCCTGTTTCAAAATGAAAATCCTTCTTCCTTAAGCAGTTACAAAACCACACACCAAACTTAATCTAAATCCAATTATCAATTCTTGAGATATCTTGATGACAGACAAACAAACGGAGGTAAAAACATGTCCCCCCCCCTCCCATTTGCACCCTTCACCTATTCCAATATGTCTTAAATTTTGACCTCTTCTTCCTTAAGCAGTAACAAAACCACACACCAAATTTAATAGACATCCAATTATCAATTCTTGAGATATCTTGATGACAGACAAAAGACAAATTCACTTTAAAAGTCCCCACCCCTTCATTTTCACCTTTCCTCTGTTCCAAGATGTCCTAAATTTTTCACACTTCAGTCCTTAGGCACTCACAAAACCACACACCAATTTTGATTAGAATCTAATCAACAGTTCTTGATATATCTTGATGACAAGGAAACATACAAACAAACAGATTTACACAGGTGAAAACACAACCCCCATTAACACAAAAGATCTGTACAACATTGTTTCTTGGGAAAACCTACAACTTTCAAATTTGAGATTAAGATCTGCATTTGAAACTTCTTTAAGATAAAAAGTATTTATTTGATTGTGATGAAAGTGATATAAACACACATTTTTCGAGATGACTGAAAATATCAGAGAAACAAGCAAACTGATCAACACGGTTTACACTTCACTGAAGATACAACAAAAACTTTGTCAATGACAAACGCGTCAATGACAAAATGTAGAGAAAAATCACACTACACATATATATGAGGCTATGTAGCTTAGCCTCAGGTCACCGTAAAACTAAAAATTATCATATTGCAAAACTAGTTTGTGTTATAAAGTGTATTCACAATCCTTTTAGTCTCTACAAAAACCTTGAGTATTGAAAAAGATAAATCACATTATTAAAACTAGAATATTGGCACTCTCCAGAGCGCATACCTCTGCCCTGTTGCAACTTCAACATGCCTAAAATAATATTAGAGTTCATTTGGTCCCCTATCCTAGGTCCACTAAGATTCATCCCAAAGTTTTGATCTGTAATTTTGCAATCTGAACACTTGAAGATTATTTTCTGACTGGATTTCTTTCAAGGCCATACCATTGTTTTCAGTTTTATTCAAGTAAAGCATCATTGTTTGAGCTCTATTCAGCCAGGATTCACATTCCATCATTTTCCATTCATGACAGAAATTAATTGTTTCATTTTCATTGATTCCAGACAACACTTGATGTAAGTCTCTTTGAGTCCAGAAAATGTATTGTTTGGATCTTCATTTAGAGCGCAAAGTCATTGTTCAGCACATTCCATTGGAAAGTTTCAACTTAGTCTTGACAACTTAGTCTTGACAGGTCTCATTTTAAAACATCCCACCCTCAATTTCAGCCCTTCCCCTGTTCCAATTAGTCCCAAATTTTAATCCAAATCCAATAATCAGTTCTTAAAATATCTTGATGACACACAAACTCACCTTAAAATGTCCCCACCAATTCCATTTTCACCCTTCCCCTGTTCCTTTGTCTTAAATCAAATCGCTTCGTCCGGAAGCAGTAACAAAACCAGACACCAAATTTAATCCAAATCCAATCATCAGTTCTTGAGATATCTTGATGACAGACAAACAGGGTGAAAACATGTCCCCAGCCCTCCATTTGCACCTTTCCCGTTTCACCATCTCAACTTTTAACCAGTTCTTCCTTAAGCAGTACTAAAATCACACACCAAATTTAATCCAAATCTAATTATCAGTTCTTGAGGTATCTTAATGACAAACAAACAGAGGCAAAAACATGTCCCCACCCATATTTGCACCCTTTCCATTCCAATGTCTCAAATTTTAATCACTTCTTCCTTTAGCAACAACAAAACCACACAACCAAATTCAATCCAAATCCAATCATCAGTTCTTGAGATATCTTGATGACAGACAAACAGGGCAAAAATATGTCCCCACCCCGCATTTGCACCCTTCCCCTGTTAATGTCTCAAATTTTAATCACTCCTTCCTTAAGAAGTAACAAAACAATACACCAAATTTAATCCAAATCCAATTATCAGTTCTTGGGATATCTTGATGACATCATGACAGACAAACAAACAACACAGGCAAAAACATAACCTCCATCCAACTTGGTTGGCGGAGGCAATAAAGTATTTGGTACTTGCAAATTGAATGTTTGCATTCCTTCATACATCCCATCCAAACCATGCAGACAGGTGCATCCCTTAATGCTAGTCTTTTCTTCCAAACCTTTGTTCAAAACCATTGTACAAAATCCAATGTTGCTTCAATCACTAGGGGAAATGGATTTTTGCGCTTCAACAAATCTCCCTGAAACCCAAAATAAAGATCCCTGGTGAAACACAGTGCTGAGTCAAAGGTACTTCCCCTTCAGTTATTCCTACTAACAGTTCAATCATAGATTTTGCTGATCCTTTTAGCATTACCCTCCCCACCAATTGACCCAGTTTGATTCTCCACATAAATCACTTAAGCTCTCAAGGTCACTTTCCTTCATTCACATTTGACCACCGCAATATTCCATTTTGCCCACACTGGGTCTGGGTTGGATATAAAATATGGAATGCTTATACAGTTCCTGAGTCATGAAGAAAGGGAGCTAGCTATTAAAGGTGATTCAGGAATTTCAGAGGGCTACAATGCTTAGTTAACATTGCAGACAAAAGGTACAGAAAATTGTGCATGAAAGTTGGAGCATCTTGGTTAATAGCTGGTCCATGGTTGGAGATAATGCAGTAGTAGGATTATGGCACTCCAAAATATAATATTGTTCAAGACATTGAAGCAAAGGATTGAAAATAGTGGATTACTTAAGAAAATGGAGAGTGGTTTACTCTAAATGACAACAAATATGCATTTCTTTATGAAAGTGGGATTGAAAAATGTGAACCCCTGTCAAACAATTTGAACAAATACAGGTTAATAAACTTAAAACAGGGAGCTGCCAGGCCCCTGCTTAAACATCTTTTGTATCATTGGCATGGAATCAGATTGTACTTTTTTTCCAGGGGTACAACTAAGAAAGAAACTGGTAGATTTTTATAATACTATGATACTTTCCTTGAATAAGCTTAAGTTATTTCAAAATGTGTGAATGGCTTACATGTTGGAATAATCAGAATTAAAATTAGAATTCTGTCAAGTCCCAGAAACAGGTTTTTTATTTAAATCACACCTTTTATTCATTTTTTTGCAAAAAGCATACCTTTTTAGCAAAAGGACCCCTTTTTAGCAAAAGGACCCCTTTTTAGCAAAGGACTCAAATGAACATAATTTCATGTTGGTTAAATTTACTTTCTGCATTTTGATAAACTTACAAAAATCAATTCTCTTGACCTACCCCCACACACACACACCCCCCCCCTCCCCCCCTCCCACACACCAAAAAAAAATAAAGAATACAAATATTTTTTTTTTTTTATTAAGAAGAATTCTGCCACACTTGTCTTAGCAGTACAAAACATTGTTTTTCGGTGTTGTCAAAATGAATCTTTCTACAAAATTATCTATTGATGTTGGTAGAGAGTGATCCATCCATACTTAATTTTAGCTCTACTATGACAACTTTGAGCTCTTGGCATAATTTTAACTAAAACAAAATAAGTTGCCGTTTTTAAAAAGTAAGTGATATTTATCAAATAAACTGGTTGTAAAGGAGATAAGATACAATTCTTTTAAAACAGACATCTACATGAGGTTCAGGGTTTTGGAATACTAGTCACATAGTCTGACAAAAATAACAACAAATTGTATTTTGAAACTGGCTGATAACTCTTTATTTAGTTCTTGAACCAAAATATTTAAAGTTTGAATCAACTGACTGGAACAAAGCGTGTTGTTGCCAGGATGGTGTAGCAAAATGGTGACCTCACTGGGCCATGATATAACTGCAGTAACATACAAGTGTAATTTTCCATGATAGCTACAATGTCAAAGAAGGAGTCCCACATATATTGTTGACAATACTGAACAACATTCAGCATCATAAAACCTTGTTTATTTTCTAATTCATCTCAGAAACCATATCAGCATAGTAACCAACAGATTAGAAATCAATTTTATAGGATGGCTTCTTTCATTTCATTTGATGTAGCACCAATCAAACTGTTTCATGTTTATAAATCTTATTTAAGAATTCTCTAATTTCAAAGCACATCAAGATGACATAAAATTTACATCTTTTTTTAAATTGCACAGATGGACTGGATAACTGACAAGATCTTTTAGAATGCATTTCAGAATAGTTTGAAGAATACTGGACTGTGAGAGGAAGTTCTTGCTTTATGCAAATTTATGTGAACCTTAGAAGATCATAACAGAAAATGTACTTTCAATACCTAATAAGAACCACATATTAAAATCTTTGGAAGAATCAAGTCAATATCTCTACAAGTTTATATTTCTGTGGTTTTGTTATGACCTGATCTGTATCCACATCATGCTGGAATAGACATTCATAAACTGTACAAATGAGAAATTAATGTACTGGTCAGTTGTATGACTCACCCCTGGCAATGTCAGTCAAAGGTGAGTCACTGACATATGAAATAGTGACTCACATGTGTGTCATTGTACAAAATTGCCAGTCACCAGAGTGACTCTGTGGTGGGTCAATTTACTTCTGACCAATTGACTTTGTACAGGTGATTAATTTGGGGTAAGTCATTTCACAAAAAATTTCAGTCACCTAAGTGACTGAGGGGTGCGTCAATGTACATGTTTTGTCCACCCACCTTGATGCAACAATGACTCACCTTGTCCGAGGTGTAGGGGCGAGTCACACAATTGACAAGTGCATAAGACTGTGATGAGATAAACCTTCCCTAAATGTTTTCTTCTTTCTTTTTTGCTTGGTCAACTGAAGTTCCTTAGTCAGAACCAAAAGAAACATTCCACATCTTAAACAAAGAACATCAATTAACTTTCCTAATATGGAAAAAAATGTATATTCAAGTCCGGTTCTAATTCACTGACTGACTATGCAGAGCTATGTCCAAAGAAAATCAATCCAAGCAGAATCTTCCAGTGACAGAATGACCTGTGAACTCAATCTGGGTAAATAATCACAGGGACCACAGCAGAGGGAGTGAGATCAGGAAAGGTTTAAATCTTAAGGAAGGAACTTGGCAGCACTTGTATTGTTGTTTAAAAATATGACATATTAAAGGAGCATCAAGAACAACAGATACTGATCACCTGCTTGAAAAAGAGCACAAAATAAACCTTGGTCTAGTCAAATCTGCAATTATTGCATTGTCATTTCCCCTTAAAGCTAACATAAAAAATACTAACAGTAGTAACTTGGCAAATACACAAAAGACCTGCACAGATTTTATGCCCCCATTTGAACAAAAAACAAGAAAGTATCTGTTTGTTTGTAATGTAGATTAAAATGTACAAACACAATGGGGTTATTAAGGTAATGGGATTATTAAGGTCTGGAGGGATTATTAAGATATATCATTTTATAACAATTCAAAATAGGGAAGTTATGACCAGAATTTGAGGAATAACTAGAATGGTAAATACCGTCATGGTTCGCACGCCCATACAAACTGACAACCATATCATATGACCTTGCCAATTATAAAACTTTCATCTCACACTAAGTCCCACATGGCATCCCATGTCCCACATGGCATTCCACCCCATTTCCCACATGGCATTCCACCCCATGTCCCACATGGCATCCCACCCCATGTCCGACATGACATCCCATCCCATGTCCCACATGGCATTCCACTGTATCTCCCACATGGCATCCCACCTTATGTCCCACATGACATCCCATCCCATCCCTTGTCCCACACGGCATTCCACCATATGTCCCACATGGCATTCCACCATATGTCCCATATGGCATCCCATCCTATGACCCACATGGCATCCTACCCTATGTCCCACATGGATTCCATCCTATGAGCCAAATGACATCCCACCCCATTTCCCACATGACATCTCATCCCATGCATTGTCCCACATGGCATTCCACCATACATCCTACATGGCATTCCAACCTGCTCCACAAGGCATCCCACCCCATGTCCCAAATAACATCCCACCCCATGTCCCACATGACATCCCATGTCCCATATGACATCCCATGTCCCACATGACATCCCATCCCATGGCATTCCACCCTATGTCCTTCATGGCATTCCACCATATCCACATGGCATTCCACCATATGCCCCACATAGCATCCCACGCCATGTCCCACATGACATCCCATAGGCTCCATAAGTCTCATCCTAGCTATCACAGTCCCTGATGCTATCACAGTCCCTGATTGAGCACACTTATGTATGAAAAGTGTCAGTTCATATAACTTATATGCAACTGACTTGTTGAATAAGTAAAAAAGGCGGAGTCTAATAACCATACCTAATGATGTATACCACATGGTAGATATTATATATATCATATGTCCCGCATGGCCCCCATCCAAGTCCCACATGGCATCCCTCCTTATGTTCATATGAAGTCAAATCCTGTCACACTCCCTGACTCAGCATACTACATCAAAAAGTCTGGTCAGTTTATATACTGTAGCAACTTTATGCAAATGCCACAATATTAAAGGTGGAGTTTAATAATCATGCCAAATAAAAACGTTGGTGCCCAAATATTTGAAAATTTTAATGATTTTAAATCTCCAGTGCTACAAGAGAGACGCTTCAGGATCTCTGAAGAATATTGGAAAATAATATCATTTTACACTTATCTTCTAAGGAAATATCAACTTTCAATCTGTTCTAAGTATCTCTGAGAAACAATAACAGTTTGTAAAGAAATTTGAATCCTCCAAAAGGATATCTGAAGAAACTTGTAACTTTTTCTGAGGAACTCTGAAAAGACTTTAACATTTTCCAAGTAATTCTCAAAAACCTAACATTTCTGAGGAAATCTCAGGAGAAACTGTGGACGGCCATATAGACGAAATCGCCATTACATAGGTTCGCATTAAGTTTCGCATGCTCACCAATAATATGGGCCATGTTCACATGCCTTGGCTAATAAGTGACTAACGTACAAGTGTATTTGCTACAAGGCCACTAGGATGAACTTGTGTAGTTTCCCCTTAGGTGTACTGATAGATACATGATTGGCCTCTTACATGACTTGGCCTGTTACCTGTCCAAGTTCCACAATTAGCTTTTTTATCAGTATGTGGTACAGTATATTATTACTGAGGGTCATTAATTCTGAATTTGGGGTGGATGCACTAATGTCAACAGCATCTGCTATCAGCACAGTGATAACTGTAGCTCATATAATATTCATGACAAATGTAAAATAAACCTGTGCTCCAACGCTGAGCTTGCAGTGAGGAGCCATTATTCACAGAGTAAGGCTCTTAAGCATCAATCTATGGAGCTGACAGCTTGCTGATCTTATCAACTGTCACACAGCTTGCTGATCTTATCAACTGTCACAAAATTACCAAATCAAAACCTATGATTGATAATCTTCTCAACAAAAATGAGAAAATGTAGAGGCAGCATTGATTTATGTAAGAATTGTTTTCTTGTATCCAAGGATTAAAACAAATCAGAAGGAACTCCAGTGTTTACGGCACCGCTTGGTTATCAACCCCCACCCCCCAACTACCAACCCCTCCCTCCCAATGCATAGATCATCTTAGCTTGGTTATCAACCCCATCAAACACCCCCTCCCTCCCTATGCATAGATCATCTTTCAATACGCTATGTCATTTGTCACTCTTACGAGAAAAAATCCTTCTCCATCTCAAGCAACCTCAATTATTCACAATTAAAGAACTTAAAACAAAAATATCAGATTCAGAAAAGCTGTCTGATTCATTATACAACCTAGAGCAAGGATTTTCATATATAAAACATTTTATTTATTTCCCCATTTTTGTCAACTTCCTTTAAGACATAATGAAAGGAGTTAGACGAAGAGCTTACAACTCTCTTGAGGAAAGGAATTATCCATAAAACATTCCAAACAAGTCTCTCTCTGTCTGATACTAGGTCATGTATGTAATCTTCATTCATTATTAAGTGTATTAGCAGAGCGACAGTCACAGACTGACAATCGCTATCCCATTGTATCAGCTTTCAAAAAAGACTTCATCTAAAATTGATCAAAATTGATTCTAGCTGAATGAAATATAGATCAACTCCACAATACTCACACCAAGGAAACAAAGTTCTTTTTTCAAATTGTGTTCAATTTTATTACATTAAATCAAATTGTTCTAAAAACATTATCAACAATATTTGTTGGGCAAAATAAGTTGGACACATTTATCAACACAATGTGTGTTTACATTTGGAACAAACTAAATTTCTGAGAAACCCCCATTGTAACCTTAAGAATTCAGACATTTGAGATATGGACAACTAAGCGTCCTTCCAGGAAACAGCAAATAAAGTCAAACGTAAACTGCTTCATTACCACCCAGCTTGAACGAACAAACGAGCATCATGATTTGACTACGTGAGCCCTGACATGCAACAAAACAACACTACACAAGCACACTGGCAGTGTGGGTATTATGCACTTGTCAATTGTGTGACTCACCCTACACCCCTGAACATTGCACCAAAGTGGGTGGTCAAAACATGTACATTGACGCACCCCTCAGTCACTTAGGTGACTGACATTTCTTGTGAAAATGACTTGCTTAAAATCACTTACCTCTGTACAAAGTCAATGGGTCTGAAGTAAATTGACTCACCCGAGTCACTCTGGTGACTGGCAATTTGGTACAATGACGCACATGTGAGTCACTTTTTAATAAGTCAATGACTCACCTTTGACTGACATTGCCAGGGTAGTAGGTGAGTTATACAACTGACAAGTGCATTGCATTACCAGTGCGTACTTACACAGTGCCATCAAATGTCAAGACATGCTGGGTTAGAGCAGGTGTACTCCATGGTTACAGTACTAAGATTTAGTGCCAACAAGGGAACCTACAACTATGAATGCAAAATAATGAGTAGGATTTATTTGCAAGTCTCATTAAATATTTCTGACAGTTAAACTCAGAAATATATGTAATGATAACTAAGGACGATTCCCTCACCCCCACAAATACTTCCGCATAAAAAACACAAGAATTCCAACAAATCTGGTTTTGTTTTATTTTAATTATTATTCATCTTTGCACTTTGCTATAGGTAATCCATCATTTGTTACCATCAGTTGATGTAACTCTACAAAATAAATGCCTTCCAATTGAAAGCCATCGTGCCGAATACATCATAACAGATAGCATTAGCTTCTTATTTTTCGTTTTAAATTGGGTTAAGAAATTACCTCGACAGAAATAGTATGAATATGGTATGTGTATCAGGTCAGGTCCCTCATTTAGAGTTATCAGATAATATTTTTGATGTTTTATTTCCATATAGATCATTTTGATAACAGAAAGGCTGCATTAATCTAATTACAAATCAATCGTTCTGAAAGTTTCAACTACTTAATTTGTAACAAGCATACAAGTAAAATACAACTAACTTGGAAGGACCAAACATAAAAAGGGTTACTAAAAATAGAGATGTATTACTGTATCCTAAGTGTATCATGATTATTACCTCTGCTCTTTCATGTTCTTCTTGCGTGTTGTTTTATGAGTAAGATGTAGTTAACCTCTTTGTGAAACAATTCTTTTAGTCAAAAAATAATTATGAAATATTACATTAAAACTCTTAACACAGCAAAGAAGTTGGGCTATTCCACAAAGAATGGGTAGACGAACAGCATTTTTATGATTTTTGTGCAGTTTTGCCCCGAGAAAACATTAAAATTTGCAAAATTTTGTTTAAAGATTTTATTCCAAATTTGTCATCTTCCTTAAAATTACTTCTGGAAACCCTTTTGTTTAATTGGCTGAATCATAAGTAGATGGCAGCAACTAGTAACATGGTTGTACAATTGTTGTAAACCTGTTATCAGTACCCCTATTATGAACTCCTGTTTTATATTTAAAAAAAAAAAGGGTGATATAAATCAAATCTTAATATAAAATATGGGAAGGGCAAGGCAGTGTGAGTTAAATGCTACCTAAAAGATGCGGGGAAGGGGAGGGGGGAGGGAGGCACTTCCATATGTATGGTATATATACATGTGCCGCCCAAGCACTTGCCTTTTTCATTATTTTCGTAGTGCAGGTATCAAAAATCCAATCTCTCATACTACTTGTCTAAAAAAATTGCATATTTTCATACTACAGGTCTTAATAATTATATAATTTTGTAATGCAGTTATCAAAAATCACTTATTTTCATACTGCAGGTATCAAAATCATATACTGTAATACTGCAGTTACCAAAAAAAATCTCTCATCATACTGCAGTCCAATTTTAAAATCCTAAGCGGCACATACCTACCACTTCAGTATGGAAGTTCCCCACCCCACCCTGGAAAGATGGGTTAATAAATAAAAAGGACACTGGCTTTGCAGAACAATTATTTCTTTACATACAAAAATATAACAAACTACTTCAAATCTAGAAGACTGATGAAATTACAGTAGGGAACAGTACATCTTTAAAACTCCTTTAACATATATTTATGTTTTGAAATCAAAAAATTCTTCAACATTTGCATTCTTTGAAACAAGCAAAAAAATTGTTTAAAAAAGTGACATTTGACTAAACCACCAACAAAAAAAACAGAATAATCAGCACTTAAGAGATCTAACTTACTATGATATTTATTTTTACCACTGAAAAAAACAAAACAAAAAAACTTCCAAGTTCAAATGCCAAGAATCAACACAAACTTCTTTTCTGTCTTTGTAATCCCAATGTAACCTTTTTTTTTGTCAGGCTTCCTTACTATACATTCCTACCAGAAATCTACCCAAGTCACTTGAAATTATAATAACAGTTCCTGACAACAGCACTAACCCAGGGAGTTGTAAATGACAACTCCCTGACTAAACAGTGCATGCTCCTCTGTGTTGATAATTGCACACACAGCTCAATGCACTGCATATATGCTTTAGCTTTTACATGGAATTCACAGGCAAACAATAAACAGCATTTTCTCTCATAATCAGACTCGGCATTAAAGGAGGTGCGAGACATTCAGCATGGACAACTTGGCTAGAGGAGAAAACATCACCTGATGTTGCGCTTCAGCAGTTATGCATACAGTATGTGGGCGGGCAGTTTAAAGGGACATAACATGTTTTATATCAATTTGGTTCTGTTGTAAAGATTTCAAATATATGAGTAATTAATTTTATAACATTCTTTATTCCATTTATACTTTGTAAACTTGAAGGAGACATAAAGTCTGATACAATCATTATTTCATACCATAGAGGATAATGATCTTAACACCACAAAACAGCAAGTCAAAATCTTATTCTTATCTCAAGCTATTCATGTTAAAAGTACACACACATCGAGGCTGCCATTTTGTTCAATTCTGTCTTGAAATATTGTGCATGATGACATAATTTCCCCAACATGGACACAAGGATTCTAATGTATTTTTTCTATAAATGTGATTACAGTTTTTATTTCAAAATGATGTGGCACAAAGTTTCAACAGCATGTTTTGATAATTCCATATGTACACAAAAATGTCCTTGACCTTTACAAAAGAAAACAATTTTCATAAACTAGAAAACTAGTGCAGATTATAAAGATATACAAAGCATTCCAACATCCTGCCCGGCTGATGACATCATAATCTGCATGTTTTCAAGTCAAAATGGTGGCACCCATGGTACTATTTAGTAGTAGTATAAAAGTTTTTAATAATTACAATATATGTGTTAGATTGCTTCAGGAGTTATGAAACTTGGTAAGAAACTTGGTAAGAAGATCTTTTATTTTAAATTCTATCATATGAAATAAGGAATATGAAAGACTTAATGTTTTCTTTAATGTCTTTGGTCAAGTAATAAATATCTTTAAATATATAGAGAGATTTTGTGTATGTATCATATATGGTGTATTCAATGAATGTACTTTACAGTTACAGTTCAACAAATATAAAAACACCTATTCATTGAAGAAAAATTGATCTAGTGTATCCAGAACACTGCACCATGTAATACAGCTATGTGAGAAGCTGATTTCACTTTGTATGACTATAACCTTCAGAACGAAAAAGCACTTAGTGGTCTCACTTTGTTTACATGAACTTCAAACGACATGCAATCAATTGTATTAACTTTATCAAACTGTTTTCTGATTATGAAAACAGCTATAGATCAATCCAATATATTAACTCGCCAACAAAAATCTGCAGGCCCTCCCTAAAGAGTATTAAACTTTTAAGAAACAAGCATTTTTGTCCTGCCTCCCCCCAAAAAGTGTGAAAGACACTTCTGAAGACTGAATTTCTTTAAGGACAATTCCCTGGGGGTAGAGCTAATTAAACATGAGATAATTGTGGAATTTAATATTTCTTTCTGCCGATTCCTGACAACTATTGAAACAGCAATATGTGCTTAGGGACTTGTGACGTCAACCAATTCTTTGCCCAAAACATTTGATAGTGTAAAGACAGTAAAGAGAGAAAACAGTTAATGAAATACATCCCACCACTGATGTTGATCAGTATCAAGGATACAAAAGAGAGGAGGAAGCACAGTGGCTCGAAGTGTGATGATTGTTTAGCAGGTTCAAAGGTCACAATGATTCTTTGGAAGTTTAACTTTTTGTCTTACTCATGGCTAATTCTGGATAAGACTTGCACATGCATAAATTTTCAAAGTATATTTTTTACTTGTTAATCATGTTTTCTTTGATGGTACACTAATCAAGCTTTCAGAAACTGTTTCTGCTCTTCTTCTACTGCACTTAGGATATATTTTTTAACAAGGCTTGAGTTTGGGAAACAGAAGCAGCATTTCCACCTATTTTGTGGTAGAAATTTGAGTTGCCCTCTGTTACAGTTCATATGCTTCACAGATAAACATTAATGAAGTATGATACTATGATGTATGATACCTTCCCTATCCACCACTAAAGAATTTTAGCCCAAAAGATGAAATATGACAATCTTGTACTATTTTGAAATAATCACATTATCATGTCCCGTCTGTCACAAAAAAAAAAAAACATGAAACAGTTGTTAACTTTTTATATGCAAAGTTTTTTTTGCTTTAAAGATGAATTCCTATCTTCTCTGAAGGTGATCTTACCAATCTCACCTACAGAAGAAAGTGAAATAAAAATAACCTGTGATGTATAGTTGATCTGATATTCCATGTCAAAATGTGAGAAAAATAGTAGTAATACCCTTTTTGTAGCATACATATGAGCACATTGAACTATAGAAGCATTTCTTTTATTTTTAATGGAAAATTTAAGAATGTGGACAAGCTATTAACATAACTGACTTATACTCTGCTAACAACTTTCTATAATTAAGACCCGCTGAAAATCAGGTGAATTGAGTATCAATTTGTGTGTTTTGATCAAACGTCGTCGGCAGGCAGATCGATCAGCTCCTAGCTACAGTATTTTTAGAAATAGGACAGCGTGTCCGTGCATTGCTGGTCTAATCTCAATATTCTCAGCAGTTCTGTTGTAACCATTGAACTAGAAATTACACAGTGTTTTATACAATATGTATTCATTATACGAGCAATTATATTCAGAGAGAAGTGAAAAATTATCCGCTGATGTAAATCAAAACGGTAATAAGTTTTTCCTTTATATTATTATCAGATCATTCAAGTTATATGAAATTTTACATGTCATTAAATATCCCTTTTAGAGGGGCCTTCTATTACACTTAATCTCTGAAATAATAACAACCATTTTCACTGAAATCATTTAGAAATGATGCATGATATTACATGTGACAAGGGGTATGTATTATTGATATCAATAAGCAATAATTCTCTTGCAGAATATTGCAATTTTGGTCAAGATGCATGGACATTCAGTGTTTGAAATAGCTGCTGAAAAGTGGGGGAGATGATGGCTATCTATTTTAAGTGTGAACTGGGTGCTTTGATATGATGAGTCCAGGGGCCCAATTAAAGGCCCTTGGTGGGGTCCAGTTGAAGTACCCTAGCCTTGAGATTGAAGATGTGCATAAGCAGGCTGGAATCATCTGTAAGAAGCACAGCGTTAATGTGAATGGTGATTTAGTGCACAAACTGGAACACCTAAAAGCGATCCACTCATCAAACCTGGGGTCATCACCGATACTACAACATTCCAGCTCTTGAACAGGCTTCATGAGTTAAAACTATATGCCTTGTTTCCAAAAATTTGCATCATGCTGGGGATTTTCTCAACCCTACCAGTCACTGTTGCTGAAGGGGAGCATTCCTTTAGTACCCTGGGAAGGGTGAAGAACATTTTGAGATCAACAGTGTGCCAACTTAGACTGTCAAGTCTAGGACATTAGCAGTGTAAGCATCCCTTGCAAGGACAATGAATTTCAATGAAGCAATTTAAGTATTTATTTGCAAGCAAAAAAGCTCAAAACCTGATCTGGGTTCAACATGCATGTGATTTGACTGATCACACATAATTTCAACTTAAATCCGCCATGCAGATCGATCAGTAATTGTAATATTTCTGTAGTTTATGATGTTTATCTTTTGTGTTTTACCCTTTATTGCAATATTCCACATAATTCAATTATGAACAAATATATCAGCCCTGTAAAATCATCTTTTGTTGATGGCTATAATTAACTTTAAAAAGAAGAGGACAGAAGGTCACTAATCAGGTTTACAATGTAATGTGTTTCTTCCTCAAATGCAGTCCATCATTCAGCATGCAAATATCTTGGAAAATACTAATATAAAATCAGTCATAAATCCTTGAAGACCATCTTTTTCTTCACAGATTACTTGAAATAAGTTCATACAAGAGTTTGAACAAGCTGCAAATAAATCAATATTTTTTTATGATTGACTCTGGAATGCCTGTATATTTTTGCCTGTAAATATTTTTTCATTTGTTGAATTGAAGCTGAAGCCCACAGGTATGCCTGTGCAATGCAAATCGTCAACATGGATTTACTTGCATGAGGTCAGGATTCAAGAGGCTGCTATGAAAGCTGAAACTCTACATCCATCAATGGACTTGACTATATTGGAGCCTTTTCCATAGTAGACAACCCATGACAAGGGCCTCTCATCAGATATGAAATACAGAGTGGCATCAATAAGCCATTGACATTTATAAGCAAATTGCTTAGCTGAGTCATCTTGAACTTATCAAATACAGAGGCCCTCCATGCAAAGCTCAAGGAGTCCAAAGATTTTTAGGTTAGATTCTCAATCATATGATTAACAACCTAGGAAAATTGACGCTTGAGTTAAATGGGAAAATGTACATAAGTTTACACAAGGGTAGTTTAGATCTTATGTCCATCTCAATAAGGAAGTACTGACCTAGAAATGGTTTTAGTAAGCAATTAAGTTATAGGGGCACTTACAACCAGTGATGCAGCACGTTGTCATATTCTCGTTTACAATTTTCCAAAATAAAAAACCAAATTTATGCTCCCACCTAGCATTTATTTCATACATCAATAATTAACTCTTAAATACCATTACATAGGATTTGCACTTTATAAGAATGTTTCTTCTTCTGGAAAATCAATGATATCAGAAGAGCAATTTCATGGGCTATGCCTTATATGCCTACCTATGATATATCACTTTGGTAAATCATTCCTTTCAATCATAAAGTACACAACTAAAATGGTGCACAAACAACTAAAAAATGACAATTTCTGTTCAATAAAAAACACAAATTTTATTCTCCATTTTGTTTCTTCTTTCCATACAACATTCCAATCATAACAGGAAAAACAAGAATATTAGCACTCTCTAGAGCGCATACCTCTGCCCTGTTGCAATTCCAACATGCCTAGTTTATTTGATCCCCATACCCAATATAATCTTACCTCAGAAATCCTAGGCCCACCAATATTCATCCCCAAGTTTTGATCGGTTATAAACATTTGCCATCTGAACACTTGAAGATCATCTTCTGTCTGTATTTTTTTTCACAGCCATACCATTGTCTTTAGTTTTATTCAAGGGAAGCATCATTGTTTAAGCTCTATTCAGCCAGGATTCACATACCATCATTTTCCATTCATGGCAGAAACCAATTGTTTCATTTTCATTGATTCCAGAAAACACTCAAATGTAAGTCTCTTTGAGTCCAGAAAATTGATCCTTTGGATCTTCATTCAGAGTCGCGAAGTCATTGTTCAGCACATTCCATTGAAAAGTTTCAACTTAGTCTTGACAACTTAGTCTTGACAGGTCTCATCCTAAAACATCCCCACCCCTCAATTTCAGCCCTTCCCCTGTTCCAATTAGTCCCAAATTGTATTCTTTTCTCTCTGAAAGAGTAACAATACCACACACCAAATTTAACCCAAATCCAATTATCAGTTATTGAGATAACTTGATGACAGAAAAACAAATAAACAAACAAACAGAAATGTTGGCAAGGTAATAACTCCCACATTCAGTGTTTGTTTAGTCACATAAACCTCTTCAATATAATTTCATCATTCCTCTCTTTCTATTACTTTATTGCAACTATTTAAAGGATCATGTCTCATTTTCCACATAAGGTAGAAAGGTTAATCCAAACAGTGGGAAAATACTTATTTCTTAAAAATATTTTGTATTCACTATTCACAGTGGCCTACAACTCAAATCAAGTGAAGTTCTGAGCAGGGTGACTTACAGCTGACAAAAAGTGATCAGTCCCTGACATTTCCACTTTCACAAATCAAACCACATCTGAAAGCCAACCACCTGGAATAGGCTGATTAAAATTTGTCTTTTGGAGCCAACTGAAAACACAGCAGGTGTTTTTCCAATCTTCTGATAAACCAGGGAGCATTAACTTAGAAGAAATAAGATTCAAAACAACATTTTGGGGCTTCATTTAAAAATAAACTCTTGGTTGGTGCTGAGCGCAATCTACCTTAGTAGAAAAAGTTCAAGGATTAATTTTCTGGGATCTCTGAAATAATAATAATACAGATTTATACAGCACTAATTTTGTAAAAACATTCAAAAGCGCTTTACATACAAGGAAATTAGATACGAAAACAAAAATAAGAATACAGAAATTACAACATAAATAGAAATACAATGGATCAAGCTGCACATTAGATTAATGTCTCTTTAAACAAAAAAGTTTTAAGCTTAGTTTTGAAGGTCAGGGATACATTATCAATACACTAGAGTTCAGTTGGGAGTGAATTCCACAACCAAGGACCTTCATAAGCAAAGGCCCTTTCGCCAAGAGTTTATGCCTAATACGGGGGAACAAATAGGGACTTGAAACGAAAGTCATAGCAGGATGGTTTTTCAACTACCATTTTACATCAATATTTTGGAGCAAGGCCTTCAATGCACTTGAAAACTTGTAAAATAATTTTATAATTAATTCTTTGATTATCTAATCTAATTCATTGAAACAATGGACAGGGAAACAGAATTTCCATTTTGATTTTGTATTGCTGAGATACTTCCATCTAGCTTGTTAAAATGTTGCCACCACAGCAAAGTCCTTTTGGACATCATTGGGAATGTTATCAATTTGATCAAGCATAGAGAGGTCTTACAAACAAACAAGAAGACCTACATGTCCAGGGGATAGGATGGTAGCCCTCTGTAGTTATTTGTTCTCATTTTTGTAAGATATAACATTCACTGCATCCTCTATATAAAGGTTCAAATAAGAGCTTTTAAGGTGCCAGAACAAAATACTTTTGACTTTCCTACATTAAAATAACTCTGGACCAGAGACTTTGAATATTCCTGCTATGATTTAAATGACAAGCTTTCTTATGAAGCTCTTAAAATGGTAACCAGAGGGAGAAATCCCACATGGTTCCGATGCTAACTTTGGATTAGAAGCAATTATTTTTATCGTATATCTTTAAATGCTGCGTTCTTACACGCTTAATCTATTCATCATACTAGAACATGTAATTTGTGTATATTTTGTTTTAAGTTTTAAGTGTTAAGGTTTTTGCCTTTAGCTCTAAACCACAATTACAACAACCAATAAAAATTTGTATTTAGCTCCTCTTGACATGAATAATGATCAAGTCAACAACTTAACATTCTATGAGATCCTGTATCATCCTTGCTTTTATCAACAGCATCATACCAAGTTGCATTTAAATCTGACGTGGGTTTGAGGAAATATGAGCATCAACAGAATTTCATACTTAGTCCCGCCTTCTCATTAATATTTATGACATCAGCACCAAAAACAATAGGGATAATCTGCAGACCACAACACACCTATATACCAAGCATGGCATAAATCAACCTTAATAATCTTGAGTTATCATGTTTACATGCTTTTTAACATAATTTTACATTTAGCCCTGCCTACTAATTAATATTCACGACATCAGCAGCAAAAACAATACGAATCATCTACAGACCACAACACATCCATATACTAATTATGACGTAAATCCACCACACAATTAAAATATCGTGTTTTCAAGATTAACATAATTTTACAATTAGCCCTGCCTACTAATTCATATTTATTACATCAGCACCATAAAAGACAGCAATCATCTACAGACCACAACACATCCATATACTAAGTGAGACATAATTCCAAAGCATGGTTCTTGAGATGTTGTATCTACAAGCATGTAAACAAAATTTTACATTTAGCCCCGCCAACTAATATTCATGACATTACCACCAAAAACATTAGGGATCATCTACAGACAACAACACATTCATATAACAAGTATGACATAAATCCACTGCACAGTTCTTGAGATATTGTGTTTACAAGCTTCTATTACAGACATACACACGTGCATACATATATACACACACACACATACACACGCCAGCATGACTTCATAGGTTCCTTATGCTATCACATATGAACCAAAAATGCATGAATTTTGATGCCTACAAAAAGTGTGACCCTAATATAAATGACCTTCCTGGCATGCATTCAGTGTCGATTGATCAAATACACTGCAAACAAAGTGCTTTCAAAGACCTAAAACATTAGGTCAGTAGGGGACCAGGGATCTGTTATCCCTGAGGGACTAGCTCCCAAACAAAAGGAACAAGGTCACCCTTTTGAGCGCCAGCAAAATAGCTGAAACTGACACAACTTACCCTTTCAGCTTATTGTTAGTGCATATGGCAATTATTTGAGTGTGAGGTAAATGATTATCAGGGGCCAAAACAATTTTATTGATTTCAGGAAAATCTATTCTTCTATAAAAGTTAGTGGTAATACAAAAGGGAAGGAAAAGATTGAATGCTGAGCATTTCTTTGATCCTTCAAAGTGCACTAATTTGGATGAAGTTTGGTGATAATTAAAACACAAAACAAGAGAAAGCTCATGATGAATTGCCAAGATTGATAAAATACTAAGGGTGGTGCTAAGGGTGGTTGTGTACAGATAGAGTCCACTCAACCATTGATAAAATACTAAGGGTGGTACTAAGGGTGGTTGTGTACAGATAGAGTCCACTCAACCATTGATAAAATACTAAGGGTGGTACTAAGGGTGGTTGTGTACAGATAGAGTCCACTCAACCATTGATAAAATACTAAGGGTGGTACTAAGGGTGGTTGTGTACAGATAGAGTCCACTCAACCATTGATAAAATACTAAGGGTGGTACTAAGGGTGGTTGTGTACAGATAGAGTCCACTCAACCATTGATAAAATACTAAGGGTGGTACTAAGGGTGGTTGTGTACAGATAGAGTCCACTCAACCATTGATAAAATACTAAGGGTGGTACTAAGGGTGGTTGTGTACAGATAGTCCACTCAACCATTGATAAAATACTAAGGGTGGTACTAAGGGTGGTTGTGTACAGATAGAGTCCACTCAACCATTGATAAAATACTAAGGGTGGTACTAAGGGTGGTTGTGTACAGATAGAGTCCACTCAACCATTGATATAATACTAAGGGTGGTACTAAGGGTGGTTGTGTACAGATAGAGTCCACTCAACCATTGATAAAATACTAAGGGTGGTACTAAGGGTGGTTGTGTACAGATAGAGTCCACTCAACCATTGATAAAATACTAAAGGGTGGTACTAAGGGTGGTTGTGTACAGATAGAGTCCACTCAACCATTGATAAAATACTAAGGGTGGTACTAAGGGTGGTTGTGTACAGATAGAGTCCACTCAACCATTGATATAATACTAAGGGTGGTACTAAGGGTGGTTGTGTACAGATAGAGTCCACTCAACCATTGATAAAATACTAAGGGTGGTACTAAGGGTGGTTGTGTACAGATAGAGTCCACTCAACCATTGATATAATACTAAGGGTGGTACTAAGGGTGGTTGTGTACAGATAGAGTCCACTCAACCATTGATAAAATACTAAGGGTGGTACTAAGGGTGGTTGTGTACAGATAGAGTCCACTCAACCATTGATAAAATACTAAGGGTGGTACTAAGGGTGGTTGTGTACAGATAGAGTCCACTCAACCATTGATAACCATACAAACAAGTACATTACATGGTACAATAATTTTATAGGAGAAGCAAAAGAAAATAACTTCCCATTTTGCGTAACTGGTTTAACAAACAACAGAAAATGGACGATTGAAAATAATGGTTGCATTTAAGCCATACTTAACTTCCACAGGCACCTTTAAAACAACTTCAGCTTTAATTTAAGAGCAGAGGTAAAATCATGGAAGTAGAAGTTGCAGGGTAAAATCAAGAAGTATGACCATGGAGCTCCATGATATGATGGATGGGGAATAAAAAACAATAAAATGATGTTATTAAGGACATAAAAAGTATGCTATAAAGAATGGCTTACAAACAGCATAAGTATATGTCATGTCTCTCCAGTAATTGTGGCTTTTAAATTCTTACATTGAGCCTTCAACCTATCACTAACAAATTTTTCTGACAAAATGGACAAAATTATTTAAATATAGATGCTTAATTACATCTTCCCATACAGGGTGAAACCAAAGGTGTGGCATAATCTTGTCAAACCCTAAAACAATTTAAAAAGCTTAAGGAAACCATTTGATTTGAGATCTACTGGTAAAATGCAAATATAATTTCAAAACTGTGTATTTATACCCTTAGCTTACCTTGATGAAATATCAAAATCTAAAATCCTGTGTCTGGTGTATTTATATTAGACATGCAGAAACACTTCCCCAATTCTAAGAACTTCCATGACTCAGTACAAAAATTCTCTTCATTACTAAATGTTGGCGGTCATGTTAAAAGTTTAATAGGGCTTGTGTACACAGCACACAGATGGCGCTTATGGAAACAATACAGAATATCTACAGAAGTATGTGATGCAATGAGATTTTAACTACCAAATCGTAATCATTAACCAGACATTCGTTTATATCTTTTCAATAGATATGCTATGTTAGAGGTTTGAAGACCTTTTATTTCTAAATTACTTTGCATATTTACGTAACAAATGTCAATTACTTTTCAGGAGCATGTATGTGTTTTGAAGTATCATTGTCAACTGCAGTTTCTACTTGAAATTAAAAAACAAAAAAGTATTCTGCAATTTGCATTCATTTTTCACTTTGCTGGATATTTTTCAAAGAATTGTAAAAGGGAGTGACTCAGTGACCTTTCCTCATTGAGTACAATGTAAAGTGTATAAAATTACAAACACAAATTACAATGCTAGCAATCACAGGATTGTGTTTTGCAGTAGAGCCTGCAAAATTTCCACCTTTTCAGTAGACAACAAGATATATGGTGTACCCTTACTGTTTACTTTTGGTATGAATCATATAGCAGCAATAAAATAGGAAATTTCAAAGTCATAAAATTGTTGGAATATAACAAATAATGGAGCAACACTATGTACAGTTCCGCAGTCTGGCTTAATGTACCCAATATTTCATGTATTACTCTGGGGGTAGGGCATTCTGTGTACAAATAAGAAAAATCAATTGTCTTCACGTGTTTCTGAAATCAATCAAAACACATTTGTTTTATTTTAGTAAGTAAGTATGTATTGTATTCATGTTATTTTTTTGTAAAACGTTTTGAAATGCTTGTATAGAAAGGACTATATAAATGTATTATTATTATATTATATACAGTGTACAAGAAAACCTGGTTTTATAAAGTGATGAGAAAACTTAAATCTGGAAACTCCCTGCTTAAATATTCCCTGTGCCAGACAGGAAACTAAAACAAATTGAATCTGCCATGATGTATTTTCATCACTTTGGAAAACTCACCAAGATTTGTCAAGTTCTGTTAGTAACAGATGTTCTAGCACAAAACTCTCTCTAACAGGCTAACTAACCTTTTCACTCATTCATTTCCAATTGCATGGAGGTTAATAAAACACATAGAGTAGCGTTAAATCATACTTCATAAACAAATCACATCACTGGTTTTAGTTGATATTATGACGATTTACTACATTATAATAATGTAAACGAGTTGAACTAGATGATTTCTAATTAATTTTTACTGGAAAATTTGTTGAAACAATATTTTCAGTTTCACAACAAGTAAATCTTGTATTGCAATTGAGAAAAATATTCTTTCTGTACTTTAGAATATACAAAATTGTTCAAGTTGTGAAAATCATTCACACAGCAAAAGATAGTTATTGTAAACACAAACATATTGTCCAATGCAAAAAACATGCACTTTTATGCAATTTACAAGGTTGTGAATGAGGTAAACAGTGCTCGTTTGTTTCAAAGATGTAACATAAAGTTCAAGTTACAAAACGGAAAGAAAAAAGCCAGGTAACATATTTCTACAATTTGCATCTGAATTTCCTTAGTGACCTAAAATGAAAGAACACCAACACATGACAAATAATAGAAGAAAAAAACAATCTATTTGGTTTGCCATACAAATCTGTTTTTGTATATTAACTAGTATGTTTAATCTAACTTTTTCATAATCAATCATAGCATGAGGAAATCAGTTAAGTTAATTAAAACACAGGAATAGAAACAAAATTCACCTCCACCTTAAGAGAGGATAACTGGCCTTTAAAAGGTAACTTATACTTCACTAAAATTGATCTAAGTGACAAAAGCAAAACAACGTATCTTGATATACATTGTTTTATATGTTCAATATTTTCAAAAAATGCCTTATTATCTTTCTCTCAGCTCTTTGATAAAGTCCAATAATATTAAAGGAACACTCGTCCGCAATGTGAGAGTGTATTATTCTAGAGTATATTCAGACACACTTTTCATACATGTAACCTTTGATGTGAATGTTAACATTAACGGTAGTTATTTCCAATGAATACTTCAAGCATTTCTAAAACGCAAGTATCAAAAATTAGACTGTTTTAACATTCCCATGAGTAAAAAAATGACCATGAGTTAATGTTTACTGAGGCCTCCTTTAAGGGAAATAAATAAGGGTGTCTATCATGCCATCTCCACAATCATAGCACATGCTACAGCAAACCAGAACTACTTATCATGGCTCACTGATATCAACAAACATGGCACTATGTGAACCATTGCCTAGTACAGAATGTTATTCAAATACAAATCATTCCCATAAATGTTGCAATGACATTTGACTATGAAAGAGGAAATTAACCTTCCCTTATCACTAGGGAGATCAGAATTGCCATTAATCTTGCAGATCTTCCTGGAAAAACAACCACAGCCTCATAAATCACCAACCAACCTTATCTCCAGTGCTTCATTAACATCAAGCAGGATCTAAAAATGTAACATACCTCATAACTTATCACTGTGGTAGTCCCCTTTAATGAATTGAACCCTGAAGGGTGTTTGTCTCCACCCTTATACCCCTACAGTATAAACATCTTGAATAACATAGACAAAATGCATACAAAAAGCATCTTAACTTGGTTAAAGACTAAATCCCTGATAAATCCACTTTACTCTAAAAGGGTGTAGCAGGAAATCCAGACAACGGATGACTCATCCACCACAAGCCACTTTCTTCAAGACTCTCTGACAAAGACTTTCTCTCTGCTCCTGGGACTGCATTCAAAATGTGCATACATGTATGTATTATGCATGTGGGACAGGCCAAGCATTGAATCTCAAGATTGATTGCAAAGATAAAATTCATGCTTGTTTGCCATTAAAAGATTAAGTCATCAACAGGGGGTAAAATAAAATATCAACTAACTGAATCAAATCTGCAAAACAAATCTTGCAAATTGGAAAATCAGAGTGTACACAAAGGCACTAAAATGGAGAATATGACTGACTGTTCACTTCACATACAATGACAGTGACACAATTTATTTTTAGCAAATAGAAATAAATGTGTAACAGACAAATTATATACATATTTCAATTAACAAAATACATTTTTTCCTTTGTCTTGTGTCTAAACCGTAAATTATTACATAGAAAAGGAAAAAACTGAAGTGTAATACTTATCAAATGTTCCCCTAAAACATTATTTTCAACATGAATCAGAAAAATTTGTGATAAAACAACATAAATTTATCTATATCTTATAACGTGACAAATTGCAAAATTTTATTTCAGCAAACATCTGCAACAAAATATCTACACAACAATTAAATGATAAAAATCCATCAGATATTCAATTTTAAAAACTTAAGAATAAAGAGTATCTTAATTTAAATGATAGCATTGATTGCATAACACAACAGAAATCAAATTTACCATTTCTTGAACATCCTGTTAGGTTATAAACGATGCTGCAATTCAAACAGATTGAAATTTAAGGGAAGTCAATGCTAAACATACACCACATACTGAAATCTCACACATGTAATTTGAAATTAATATTTCAAACTGTACTTAATTTGCAATAAACTTCTTAGATATGTTTCTGATTCATATTATCAAACAAAGTGACAGAGATGTAGTTACAACAATGGCATAGCAAACACATATTCTTAAAGTAAAATTTACTACATAAATACATAACCATTCTCTATCAGAATAACCACAGACCAAACGAATGAGTTATTGTTCGTCTTCAGCGAATTATGCATATCAAACTTGATCTGTGGCCCTCGGGACACGGACAGGACTAGTATTGTAAACGCCATTCTCAAAATCCGCCATCTTTTAATTTGAGAATTTTTTTTCTTCTTCGAATTTCATTTAATGAAGAGAATATGGACTTCAAATTAAGTGCTATTATTGAAGATTGTAATTTAATGGTTACAGCGCTACATTAAATTTCAGCAATGGTAATTCAAAAATCTATGGCGTTGTTTTAATTCGCAAAAATTATATAAATTGGCAACATTGAGGAATGCAGACGAAATGTTCTGATGCCAATACAATCAATATTTTAATAACCACCTCTAAAACGTGATATGGAAAATGGTATCGTTTAGATATTTTTACTGTTTCAGAAACATAATAGAAAATATATGTTACACCAGAATATTTTTAGAAGAGTTACAAAGAGATATTGAAGGAGTATGATATTATTTGAAATGAACAAGGCTAGTCTAACCGAAAACTTCAACAGCTAAGTTAAGAAATTGTTAGCATGGGTACGGCCACTTTCCATCTGCTGAAGTAATCTTGCAAGCTGAATCTGAATCTGAATAGGTTAAAATAAAGGTAATGGAAACTTAAAGTACAGCGCACATTACTGTATGAACATTCAATGGTGCTTTGCAAACTTACAGGTTAAGTCGGCAAAAATCTTTCTGGACATGAACGACAACCGAGCATAGCAAATATAACAACATAATATAAGACGATTACGGGCTAAAAAAGGTTAGTCAACCTATCAAAAGTCCAAGCTAACACAACCACCACCACAAAAAAGCAAAAAAAACCAAAGACGCCCAGAGTTAGTAAAGATCTTGTCAACATTGACTTTAAAATTGTGAACAGAATTGGAGCTAACCACCCACTCAGGCAAACCATTCCACTCATTAACAACTTTGCGAAAAGCTAAAACTTCGAATATCTATCCGTGAAAACTCTTTGGTCAACTTCAAACTGTTACCACATGTCACATGAGGATTAGCTGAAACATGCAAGAAATTTCAGGAAGTCAAAGCATCACTACCAGATAGGAACTTAAATACCTGAATCATATCGCCACATACTCTTCTCAACTCAAGCGTAATCAAACCAAGAATTCGCCACCTAGATTCATAAGAGAGATTCCTGGACTCCAAGCCTGAATAGCATACTTAAGGTGAGACCTGGCTAAATGCTTATACAAATTAAGAACAACCTCTACACCAAAAACAAAAATTTCTTCTAATTAAACCAAACATCCTGTTTGCCCTTGCAGCTGCTAAATCACATTGTTTAGAAGGCTTCAAATTGCTGGTAATGACAACACCTTGATCCCTTTCTTGATCAACACAACCAAGATTTGAACCATTCATGCAGTAATCAAAAGCCAAATTGTTTTGACTAAAATAAATAACTTTGCATTTATCAACATTGAATGACATCTGCCATGTTTGGGACCAAGAAACTAACTTATCCATATCAGTTTGCAAAGTGAAGAATCCATAGCATCATCAACAATCCTGTACAGCTTAATGTCATCAGGAAATTTACAAATCCTGGAACCAGGGGAAACATCGATATCATTAATGAAGATGAAGAAAAGAAGCAGACCCAATACAGAACCCTGAGGAACACCACTTATAATAAAGGTACTTCACCTTTAACAACCGCCAGTGCACCACAACTGGTTATCAAAGGCCGTGGACATTGACTTGGTTGTCGATGTTATGTCTGTCCGTACGTCGTACCTGTGTTCTCGTCAGGGTCGTATTAAGCGTTTCGTGATAGCATTTGTACTATCATAACCGAATACGCAGGCGACGACCCCGTCATTGTAATTGTGTGTTCAACTCTCTCTCTCTCTTAACAACAACTCTTTGTGACCTGTCAATTAACCAAGAATATATCCAACTGGCACACTTTTCCTCCACACCAAGTGCTCTTGTTTTCATCATGAGCCTGCCTAATAGTACCTTATCAAATGCTTTTTGGAATCTAAAAAGATAACATTCACATTATGACCAGAATCAACTTGTTTAGTAAAATCATCAAGAAACTCTAATAAATTAGAAACACAAGACGTTTTAGGTAAGAACCCATGCTAGGACAAATTCAACAAACCATTGACCAGTAAATGATCTAGTACAAGATCCTTAACAATGGACTCCATGACCTTGCACACAACACTAGTAAGACTCACTGGCCTATAGTAACAAGGCAAACTGTGGTCACTCTTTTAAAAAATAGGAGTGACATTAGCAGTTCGTGACTTAGATCCCTGACTTAAAACTATGAGGAAAAAACAGTTATTAAATTTAGTAGGCTAAGTTTAGACTTGGTGAATGTATATCAATGTCTGGTGGTCTGGCGGTATTGCATTTCAATCTTTTAGTGTTTGAGCAGTGAGGGAAGAAGGAGTATTTACATTCGTTTTAGCATAAGGAACGTAGAAATTCAGATATCATGATTATTTCTTGTATTGATAATTATGTTTGGGATTAGGTTATCATTATCAATGGCATGATTGTTATTGATTTTACATAGCACCTAGAAGCAGGTGTTCTTTCTTCTTGTTTTTAGCAGGGACCAATCTATTATTTACGACATCTTTATATCGTATCTATTCTATTTTATGATAAATGAATTAATACCTACATCACCTTGTTATCTTTCTTCCCTTTTCGTATTTGAGGAAACTGACTGAGGGCCGGTTTTGAAAATTTATTATGACTCCCATGCATGATGCGCGCATGGCCCTGATAATAAGAACTTCACCTCTGTATCCAAGGTTTTTGGTTCTATATTGTTAATTGTGGGCCTTAAAAATTTTGATCTAAAATTGACATTTTTGATAAAAGCCGAAGCTTTTTATCCAAAACTGCCAAAAGTGCAGAATTTTGGGTCAATATTGAAGATTTTGAGGCCAAAATGAAAGATGTTTGATCGAAAATGGAAGGATTTTTGGTGCAAACTATAAAAAGTTTGGTCCAAATAACAATGGCTCAGTCGATACGATTGAAAAAAATGCCACACATGGCTCATTTGATATTCCAATTAATTATATTTATGGCTTCGACAGAATTTTGGGAGGTAAGGGGAAGGCAAAGACCCCAATAGCCCCCTTAGACATATCACTGCTTTCTTTATTACTATCCATAAACAAAACAAAAATGCCAACAGCCTTTTTTTTAAAGGGTGTTCTTGTAATAAATAAGATCAAAACTAATAATGAAAGACATACTGCCGGTTGCTTCCCTAACTTTGTGTATGAGTCACCCAGATATCAAACCTTCTTACCTCCTAGCTGCTTTTAATTTCCTTGATGTACACCCACAGAAATCTTGTATTTCCAACTTGTTCTGGATGTAAAAAATCACACTCCAAGCTTCCTGCAATGAAGAATCTCAAACCCACAATCTGCAAATACTACCCTGAAGAAGCCTATTTTTAACATCCAAATTCTCTAACCTCCTTGAGGTTTGGTAATTCAAACCTCCAACAACAGACCACTGAATCTCAAGGGAGGCCATATGATAGGTACCCTTTGCCCTTATCTCACATTCTTGGGGCCTAAACATAGGTAGATAAAACAAGAATTGATAAAGGAGCATGAAGAAAATAGGTGGTCCATATTGCACATATAGTCAAAAGTGTGAAATCAAGGAATGTTCAATTCGCTTTAACTTTTGCAATTGTTCTTGGTTGACTTTTGCAATTGTTCATGTTTAACTTTTGCAATTGTTCTTGGTTGACTTTTGCAATTGTTTTTGGTTAATTTTTGCAATTGTTTTAGGTTAACTCTTGCAATTGTTCTTAGTTGACTTTTAATGTATTTCTATCTTAAAAAGTGAAATTCTACTTGAAACATAAATTAATAATACTCCCTTCTTCAATGCCAATCTTAACTTTATTTTGACAAGAAATGATTTTAAGGAAACAAGTTTAATTTTAGAACAATAATGGAAAAGGTATTCAAATAGTTTTAAAAAAAACTTTAGAAAGACAAAACATATTTGATACAATATATGCCATGTGTGGATACAATTCTTCAAGGGTTTGAATAATTTTAATACCAAGATGCACTTAAAAACCAGTAAATAGACATTTATCTATTTGAATATTGCAAAAAGACACAACCCCATAATTAGGTTTCCTTTTTCTTTTTAAGTAAGCAAAGAAATGATTCGTTTGTTACATTTTGACACTAATTTCTACAGATTTAATGATTTGACAAATGACTGAAATAAGTGCAAGTTGTCAAAAAGTTTCCTTCCCAAGGTAAAATAATTAACAGCACACTATTCCTAGATAGATTCTTTCGTCCCTCATATATTCTTCAAGCTCCTTTAATCTCATTTCAACAAAGCAAACACAGTTAAGGCATTGTTTACATAAGTTCTTTACAGAACAGGAATAGAGAAAAAATCAATTAAGGAATTCTAGCCTGATCATTTAAGTCAAAAGTAATGCAAGCATTCAGTATAATTATTTTTCCAAGCAGTATGTATGTCCCCCACACATGAAGAGAAAACTTAGAAATAAAAAAAAAAACACATTAAATTCCATGAAGCTCCTTTAAGAAATGCAATCTAATCTTCACTTTATTACCAAGCAAGTTCCTTTTGGAAAATACCTTTGTGATAAGCCCTTGTCATTTACCCTGGGGGGCCCTGCTGTTTATCTTTCAATACATTTTATGCACAGGACAGCCTTGCCTTCAATTTCTTTTAAAACATAAAACCCTGGATATTTAAAGTGATGTGTCACAATTACCATAATGTTTAAGGAGGAAGGAATTGCCAAGCTTTAATTCTACTGCTCTGTGAATTAGTTGTAGGCTTTTATTTACATTTAAAGAAAAAAAGAAAAAAAACCTTGTCTAAATTGTCTAAATGATTTCCAAAATATTAACTTTCACCAGCAAATCTCTCATATTTTCTCCTTTTTAATTTTCCTATTCGTGATATGCTTTTGTTCTATGTAATATTGTTGAGCCTATTAGCAATTAAATATGAACATCACATAAAAAGTAGATTTATGTGACAACATATTTCAAGAAAGACTTCCAAAATCTTTCCTTTTCTATAAGAAAACAAAAAGAACTCCAGAATCACCATCAATTATTTCTAGAATACCTTGTTACTGCTATTTATCAACATAATGACCCTAAAAATTATACAAGAAAATTAAATAGCAGAGAATGGAGTGATGATTGATGGCTTTCTCACAAAATATCACGTCACAAAATTGTCACATGAATGTCACATAAATTTTAGCACCTTTTCCATAGAATGTCACATCAGTTTTGCCTTGGTCACATTTGATTGGCATAGATTCACACATCATGACTAGTTGACAGGTGATACTCATAGAAAGGATCATTTGGTTATGTCTGTTTCATGAAAAATGGAATCCACCACTAAAAATGTATCATCAAATTACCAATGAGTATGAAAAACATGTCACAAAATGTCAGACAATACAATACATCTGTTTCTCTTCATTTTGTTACATTATGTCACCACATTTTCAAAATGTCACAGAATGTCATAGATTTTTGGACAATGAAATTTTGTTACAAAATGTCATCATGTCACGGACGCTCCATTCTCTGAAATAGTGATATCTAATAAAATATACAATAACAGCCATAGTGATCTAATAAAATATACAATAACAGCCATAGTGATATCTAATAAGATATACAATAACAGCCATAGTGATATCTAATAAAGTATACAATAAGAGCCTTAGTGATATCTAATAAAATATACAATAACAGCCATAGTGATATCTAATAAAATATACAATAACAGCCATAGTGATCTAATAAAATATACAATAACAGCCATAGAGATATCTAATAGAATATACAATAACAGCCTAATATTAAACCCTGCCCAGAAAAACTATGGTAGCAGGAGTTAAAGCCAATTTTCACAATTACAGTATGATTTTGAAATTGTGACAGAACTCTAAAACTCTAACAGAATTTTGATGAACAGAGTGACTGACATCTTGGAAACACATCACATAGTAATAACAGCAATACACACTTCACAAGAATTTACATATGCCATCAGCATCATGCCTCTTTAAACTAATGGCTGCCATAAAATTTGTATATTGAAGAACAGGACTAACATCTGTCAATGTACATCAATACTTCAGCACATGTGCTGAGTCCTTTAAAGTGTCATAAGGCATAGGGAGAGATAGTGTGTGCACAATGATTGTACATTATTGGAGTGTTGAGGTCTGCATAATATGGTGTGCATGTATGTGATTAACTTCTCTCTAAACCTGTCAGACAATTTTAAAGAGTTTCTTTACTAAACATTTAAGGAGTAAACTCAAATAAATAGTAGAACTAAACAGAACATAAATATTTTTATCATGTAGTTCACAGTAGTTAAATATAGGGAAGCAGCAAAAGGGAAAATCAGGCCCTCTTGGTTACTGGAATCCTTTTTACATATGCTTGAAGCGGTAACATTAGCAGGGGTAACTAACCCCCTAAACAGACAAAGCCAGTAACTCAAGCATTTAAAGTACCTTTTCATCTGGTATCAAATGTTTACATATTTCTTACCAATGTAAGAAGTAACATTTCCCTCATTAATAGAAAAGTGGTTAAGATAAACAATAATCTATTTCATAGGTTGAATGTGCATCTCCTTTTGTTCTTGTGAAATCTTTTACAGTAAGGAAATGGCAAAAAAGGTACACAAATGTACAGTAAATTCATGTTTATAAAACCTCCTTGATGTTTCCAAACACATGGTTTCCATAAGCTTGCTAACAGAAGTTGAAAATGATAACAGGGAAGAAGTGGAAGACTAAATATTTGTACTTCTTTTTGTTACAAAGCCCAATTTTGAAATCTAGCAAGAATGAAAATGACAGAAATTAGAATGGGAATGTGTGGAAAAACAGTAACCTACTATTTTGTAAGCTTGTGTTATAAAACATCTGCCATTTTGAGATTCTCATTCACCAGAAATCACTTTGAGAGTCAATGACACTGAAAATGTAGTATACGTGATTGATCCTCTAATATTCTTAAAAATCTCTGTTCATGTTAGAAAATCAAAAACCTCGGGTTTCCACATCTGTAACTGAAAGGTAGAAAGCTATGTAGACAGAAGAGGATAACAGAATCTAATCAAATGTAATCTTACTTGGAAGATTTGTTGCTAAGATTCATTTCATTTCACTGAAAATGTGGGGGATATTTATTCTTTATAAAATAACAAAAGAAAATTTGGTTAAACCAATTTCAAAAAATAAGTATATTACAACAAATCAATTCATATAGAGAGGTTCTGAGAACAAAAACTCTAAAGTGTTTAATTTCAATTACAAAATAAAATGACAATTTTCTTTCAATCAGAACAAAGCACACCATTTGCAGAATATTGAGAACATCGAAACAAAAAAGTGTCACACATTTGTTTTAAAACTATTCAATGAGCACAAAACGAGACAGGTTGGTAATTGTTATTTGGACAACAGCTTACATGCAACAAAACTGTAAATTATGCATTCCTGACAACATCCTAGGAGAATTTTGCTTTCTGCATTTTCTGCATTTCGTATTTTTAGGGGACCCCTCAGAAATCAAATGCTTATCTAACACGCAACGGTACAGCAATTTTCTGGTTAGTATGAATATTCAATCAAGTAATCTTTGCCCTCACATTGTCTGTAGGCTATGGAGGCATGAAGTTTATCGATCTGTTGTGGATGATTTATCTGTGAAATTCGCACAAACTAAGCGCCCTAGTGCTCCTTTAATGTGACAGACAAACATTATGCATATGGAGATGCCCTTCACACTACAGTCTGAACAAAATGAAATGAGGCACTCAGTGACAGGTAGAGAAGGCTTTAAAACGGAATTTAAAAGAAGCTTCCTAAAAAGTGGTTATATGTTACAATGCAAATGAATGTGCCAAGTTCCTTTCTGATGAAGACCAGAGATTATGCCTTAATGTAAATGATGTATTTCAGAACTTTTATGTGCCGTGTACAATTGACCACTTATGCTTTTCCTTCTTCTGCTGATTTTAAAAAGACTACTACTGCCTAATTAATAAATGTTTGATTTTAAAGATCTCATCTCAGTAAAATTACATAATTGATTAAATAAGTAAGTTACTAAATTACTAAATAACTAAATTACTAAATAAGTAACTTAATAAATAAGTAAGTACTATTAATTATTAATAAAGTAATTTAATTAAGTAATTTTATTTTTTAATTTTAGTAATTATTTTATATCTTTCAATTCGCATTCGGTTGTGGATCGTTTCTAATTAAGTACGAACTGTTAGCATTGTGTGTGTATGTACAGTGTGCTAATCACTTCCATGGCGGTTACTAAATGATTGTCGGTATTCGTGTATGACTAATCAGAAGCGTTGACTTTTATTGCATAATAATGTCCATATTAACATGATATCTGGTTTTTCAATTCTGTAAAGATTCTTCATTTTTTGATATTTAAGAATTCCTATCTGATGCAAATAAGAGTAAAAATCATCCTCCAAGTGTTTACAGGCTCTTGATGTATTAAATGTATGCTAATTGCAGTTCCTGAATTTGAACTTAATTCTATATTCACTTGAGCAACCTCTCATTTTTAGCATCCATTTGTATCACTTTTTCTGTCAGAAAGGTTTCATATCATTTCGTGGAAACAAATACTGAAAACTAAGCTTTCATTTTCTTTCTTTAATAACAGTTGACACCACCAAGACAAAATAATGTTAACAGGTAAATGACCATAATATCCAATAGATCAGGAATAACACAACACTCAAATTTATTATTTTTATATTTCAGAGGAATGAACTTTGTAAAATGAAAAGTTCATACAAGCACCTGTTACACAAAACTAACTTATCAAATTCTATCTCCCATCCATGAAAATTTAATCCAACAAGTCAGTTCAGGAAATAAGTTGTTTTGATTTATTATCACATTGATTTATTATCACATTGCTAATCAAAACAAAAACATCTACAGGGACTGGAATACACCTGGGAGAGGAAGCAACTCACTATGATGAAGACAGTCTGCAGGTGAGTGAGATTAACAAGTACAACAGGGGAGTTGGACAATATCCCTGGTACAACCAGCTACATGGAGATCTTAAGCAAGACATTTCAAAGTCTTCCATCATGCACTGAACCCTTCAGAGTTTTTCATATCAGGGAGTACTGTATATATGGGCAAGGGACACTAGAATATCAACTCCTTCATCAACTACACACTGATCCTGTTAAAATACATCGGGACCATATATACCTTCATGCATGACATATGACCTATGTCAGTTCAGATGTCGGTTTCATCTTAAAGTCAATTTCTTTTCCGAATTGCCAGAGTGGCCAACCAAATTAATTGCAAACAGATTGTGCCATTTCTGTAAGTCATGACATCAATATGCGACATCAGCATGTACTCAATGTTCTATATCTTAAAAAGAGTGGTTGTTGATGTTTGCTACATCTATTATCCATCTGGAAACACTACGATTCCTAGCAACTCTCTAATAAAACAAAATTAACAAATTAGTGTCAATGGTTCTTCCACGAGTAACCCTCATTAAATCACCATTTTCTCAATATATTTCACACTATTACTTCCTTAGCAGGGTCTGGAAAAGGAAATAATTACAGACATTAAATTTTGCAATGATTTTCTATTTTTCTGACAGGTCAATGCTTACATGTGGCCAAAGACACTTAAAAAAACATTCATCTTACAAAAAAATATTCTAGCCTAACAACATTTGTGAAGTTTTCATCACAGTGTGATCAGCTGGAAAATTAGGGCATATAATTCTAGGGTCTACAGAATAATCTAATACATCTCTTGTACACAATGGGGATGAATGATCTCCTTGAGTGTATACTCAATGTATCCAGAATAATGCTGCCAAATTAGTCGTTAATTGTTACGATGCCTCCTCAAAAGTCCTTCTTAGTTCCCTTCACTGGCTTCCAGTTGAATTTCGTATTAAATTTAAACTTCTAGTTCTTGTTTTTAAATCCCTACATAAAGTTGCCCCGTGTTATCTTTCTGATCACATTCGCCCCGTTTACAGCAATAAGTATTTGTTACGCTCTTATGATTCTCCCTTTCTTTTTGTCCCAAGAACTAAGTGTAAAACATTAAGTGACCGTGAATTTTATCATGCAGGTCCAACCCTTTGGAATAAACTGCCTGCCTCTATTCGTTCAGTTAACAATCTTAGTTTGTTTTAAGTCTTAAATTAAGTATTTTAATTTGTATTGCCTTTGTTTAGTTTTATCTTATTGTGGAAACGCATTAGATTGCTTGCAGATTTTTGCGCTATATAAATGTATTATTATTATTATTACTCAAATTCGACCTTGATGTATAATATCCGTTGCTTTTCATGATTTCAGTCATTTTTGCTTCCAGCTTGTGATCATGATAGTTGAATACTAAGGTTTGAAAGTACTTGGCAGGTGAGCATGGGCCTATGATGTTTCAAGGATAACATGTGTCATTTCATATGTAAATTTTAAGTGCAAAATTTCTTCACTGCTAGTCGGTGTGCTCCTTTAACTGTTGCGACTAAAATCTTCCTGTAGAAAGTTCGAAGACCTTTTAATGTTGGGCATAATTTGACAGAGATAACAACACAGATTTCAGACAATTCCCCTGGTCCACAGTAACCCAATTATTTATTGCTTGAAAAACATGATGTGATTCATTCAATTCTTGAAATCACACATTACTGTTAAAACAATGTTTAAAGCACTTGATAATAAGCAAATGTAAATGTTACAGAACAGGTAATCTGATCACAACAGAATCTCCCTTGTCAGATGCCATGAAGTAAAATTATATTATAATGACCCGAGCTTACCAGAAAGCCATGTCCGCATTTGGTATCTGCAAATGCTGGTTTATTAGATTTATAGGAATGAATGTACCAAGTTGGTATACAAAATTCTTTCTTTTTTGAAATTTAATCTGACCATTAAATCAAATGATAAATGTTGTTCGTCAATTCTTATACTAAATATTGATATTGTACATCTGTTATTTCTTATAAAAAAAAACAATTTCTGTATATAACTTTAAACAACTCTAAAATGAAAATAAGAAGCTGACAGTGCCAGTGACCTTAGTATAATCCTGCTGGGAATATCTCAAGGGGGCACAACAGCAGCCATTTCAAGCCTTCAAGGAGTAGTAGAAGCAGATTGAGCTTGGTTTATTCCAAAACAAGGTCATGCTGAAAGACAAATTTAGTTCACAGCATGCTGCCTTGACCAGAGAGCTGATATTGATGTCAAATCAGGAGTAGGTCCCTGGTCAAATTCCAGTTTTATGTCAAAATGAAGATTGGGGCAGACAAAAGGAAACTAACAACAGGATTTATGGATAAGTAGAGGAAGAATTAACTTGAATGTTTTCAATTCTGCATAACTCCATGAAAAATTACATCAGGATTTGCAGTATTATAGACCATTAAACATTTAGTTTAATCTGAATATATCTGAATACATCAATTTCCAAATTTCTATGAAGCTAAGTTGTACATTCCACTACATCCATGTACATTTCTTTCATTAACGTGCGAGCAGGGAGTCATTTCCCTGGTGCAAGCATGGGGACATGAAACCATCACCCTTTTCAGAAGGCATTCATTCCTTAGAAAAGATAGGTTAACGTATTGGCATTTAAAAAAAAAATGAGGCAAATAATCTTTAATACAGTACGAAGAGGCTGCGGCCGAAGAGGCTGCGGCCGAAGAGGCGGCGGCCGAAGAGGCTGCGGCCGAAGAGGCGGCGGCCGAAGAGGCTGCGGCCGAAGAGGCTGCGGGCGAAGAGGCTGCGTCGCGGCCGGAAGAGGCTGAGGCTGCGGCCGAAGAGGCTGCGTGCGGCCGAAGAGGCTGCGTGCGGCCGAAGAGGCTGCGTGCGGCCGAAGAGGCTGCGTGCGGCCGAAGAGGCTGCGTGCGGCCGAAGAGGCTGCGTGCGGCCGAAGAAGCTGCGGCCGAAGAGTCTTCAGCCCAAAAGGGCTGCAGCCGAAGAGGCTGCGGCCGAAGAGGCTACGGCCGAAGAGGCTGCGGCCGAAGAGGCTACAGCCGAAGAGGCTGCGGCCGAAGAGGCTACAGCCGAAGAGGCTACGGTCGAAGAAGTTTACGACCGAAGAGGCTATAGCCTATTAAGCAAGATGTAACACATGAAAACATACCTTACCTCCACAAACTCAAAATCAAATTATCTAAACAAAGATTCATTAGGAGTTTACAGAGATACAGACAGTCATTTCTGAAAACATTAAGCCATTTCAAATCATTTCAACATCTTCTGTGCCTCTTCCTAAAACTCTTGACTTCTCTTTCAAGCCAGTGAATTTAACTCCTTATTTTACAGACAAAAGTCTTTAGACCCTGTATGAGCCCTAGAAGTGACATGATACCTAACAGGAAGCATTAATCTCTGATAGCAGATGGGTCAACTCAAAGGCATTTTACACAACAACTTCATAAAAATATAGAACATCTTGATCCTGTACCAAGAGCAACCAACCACTACAGAGAATCCCCAGTAGTTTTCTGAGAAAACTGAAGTTACAGTTGAAAAGGTACTTGTGAATTCAATAAGAACTTATAGATATGGGTCAAGAAGCCTTCTGCACAGAAGGGAATTGGTATTAAAATGTGGGCCAAGAATTCTTAAGGTTTTAAATTCACAACTGCAAATACTTGGGAATAAATTGGAAGAAAAGAGACTAAGATGCAACCTGCAAGATCCACATAGATTCCCATAAATGTTTTGTTTTAATTTACATTTCTTTAAACATACAGTTTTAACATTTTTTTTATAAATTTTATTTTGGAAGGGGGCAAAGTCTCTAGTTTCTAGGAGTTTTATTCCATGTCATTATCTTCCAGGCAGAGCAAACTTTCAGGTGGAATTTGACAGCCAGAATAAAAACACTCGTGACCTAAAATCACTGGTTCTTTTGAGATGATTTGCTTATCTACAAGCAAACCTAGTTGCTTTAAACACAATATTTTACAAAATATTTTAACATGAAATGAAAGACATTGATGAATGTGAGTGCATGATCATGTCAATAATTCATTGCAGGATATCTATACAAATTCTTGGGTGCTTCCTAACACTTTAAAATTAATTTCTTCACCAAATTATTTGCTGTTGTGTTTTATCATATAACATGGACATGATAAAATAGGAAAGGAGGGGGAAGGGGGGGCAGCTTAAAGCAAACCACAAATAACACCAACAAGCAAGCAGAATAGCATGAAAACATTTACACTATTGTTTCCATAAACTATCATTTCAGACTCATTGTTAAAGGAATATTCCCATGGGTTTTTTGTACAATTGTATTTGAAAGAGCATACTTTTAGAGTCAATTTGGCACAAAAATCAGGTTGATATCATATTCCGTTCAGGAGATATGGATTTTTTAAATATTTCCCAATTGCATTTTAAAGTTTTTGTACAGTGTTATGAATTCGTGTTGATGATGTCATAGAGGCAATTCCATTGCAAATGTTTATGTATTTTTTTGAATGTTAATTGGTTGTTTCTGTATGATTAGAAACAATTTTCCAAAAGTTTTTGAAGTAGGGTATATTTGCCAACCTAACATTCATCAATTAATTTTTCTAGCAGGTTTTACTAATAAAAAAGAATGATAGATTTTAATGAAATACAGCAACTTTGTGGGAGAATGTGTTGCTGTGATGTCATACTGAGCGATTTCCTATTCGTTTATTGGCATTTTTTGTAAACCTTAAAATTTGAATATCTCCTGGTAGGAATAACATATCAACATGATTTTTGTGCTAAATTGTTTCTAAAATGTTTCCCTTCCTTATGAAAGATTACGAAAAAACATGGGACTATTCCTTTAAGGGGCATGATGCCGAAATAGCCACAGGGTGCTATATTTTTTTCAGCAGGTGGCCTGACATACCACTTTGAATTATATTTCCATTTAATTTTGCAAGAGAATGTTTTCTAAGTTTGCTTTTTAGTAAAGAACCTACAAAATGTGAATTAAAATGTCAGAATATGTCACAGAAATGTTCACGTATCCTTGATTTTATAACTATACAAGCTGTAATAAAATGTTCCTTCCATTTTTAAATCACATATAAAGATTACAAAGCTAAATAATATCACATATAAAGATTACAAAAGCTAAATAGTATCAACAACTGAAGGCAATACCCAAATTAAACAAAAAGAAATGTTAATATGAATTTAACAATTATATTTAGGGAATTAAACCCCAAACCACATTCAGATTTTATACAAAAAGAACAAAAAACACAAGTTTCAAAATTCCTAAAGGACTTCCTGGTTAAGAGAATTCTTTTGTTTTATTTAAATCAATATTGCCTGTGGAAAGTAGGCTACCACATACAAGTACAGACATGTTTACCTCTCTTCCAGAGAGGTATCATAAAACATGGCAAATCATGGAAAACACAATACATGCAAATTTACTGATCTTAAACATAAAGGTGGTACGACAATAACATTCATCTCAAAAGCTACATTGTGGTTACAAATTTCTCCTTAAATCATCGTTTGTCAGATTTACAATGCAATCATACTGTTTGTCACTTGTGTTAAAATAAAATATACAATCTTCTAAAACATGCTAATTCTGAGTAGAATTATTATAAACAAATGCATGGCTTGCTGTACTGAAAACAGCAGGATAATAAGAACTAAAGGTGGTGGCTTTCACAATTTTTAGGAGTGAATTGGGGGAGGGGGAGGTGTGGAGGGGGTGGGGAGGGGGGTCAAGACAATGAAATATGCTTGCAAAACAATACCCCACAAACAAACAAAAGTTCATGACAATGACTATTCTGAACTTTCCTATTAACAATTTGTTCTTTTCTATGATTCAATTTTGTTTCATTCTTGGAAAATGTCATGTCTGGTTGTGTGGGAACTGGGAAGGGTCACTGCCAACAGGCAAGTAACACATGTGGATTTGGAGGTGACAGCACTCTTTGGCTCCCCTTGAGAATCGACTTGCAATATAGGTGTAACAAGGATTCGGCCCAATCTATATCCATAGACTAAAAGCAAGATATCTGCTGAGGTTGTCAAAATACCTCATAAATATCTAACAATTTGGCATTTTAGTGCAGAAATAAGAAAGTGCACTTGAAATAACAGACATAGGTAACCTTTTAAAATTAAATTATCAAGAATGGCATGAAGTCAGGAGGATACAAATGAGAGAAGAGATTTCTAAAATCATAAAGTCACACAATTCTTTTAAATGATATATTCAATTTTGTTTTACTTTTAAACTATTTTCATGAATAAGCCTTTAAGTTATATACATACCACTAAGAAGAATCATGAGAGGAATAATTCATGCCATGGCAAAAAGCAGCCATATTCTCATCCATTCTCATACATATGACTTTATCAGTGAAACATGCAAGTGTAAACTCCACTCTTATTCTAGCCAGGAGGATGCGATGCGAGTATTAAAAAAGGTTTTCAAGGGTCCTTAAGCCCCCTCCCCGCCTTTCTCTGTATTTTTAATGTTCACACCTCAAGTCATGGTTGGATCCCACCAGACCTGGTAAAAAATACACGGTTCCAGTGGTGATAACCACAGCAAAAACAGGAATTCGCGGAAAGTTTTTTTCTTCTTCTATTTTTAGATTTCTTGAGTAAGCAACAGTATATGTGGTAAATGTGTGCTTTAAAAACATCTCTGATGTACTTGTGCGATGAACAGTACATTAAATTGCAAAAAAAGGGTATATAAAGATGTATTTACTACATGAATATTAATATCTCATAAAAAGAACAGCTAGGGACTTAACACTGGGGGCCAACACCATTTGCAATTTGTTAAAGGAGGACTTGGGCACCAAGTGACGATGCTGATTTTCACATATTTATAACAAAAGCATACAAGTTACGAGCACTTATGTAATATAAGAATATATCTCATTTTTATGATAAGCCATGCATCGAAATATTCAAATAAGACCACCACTGATATTGAGCCCAAAATGTATTTTCATTTTTCTAGGGAATAATTCGCACCTGCTTTTCAGCCAAGAGTTCCCTTATGTGCATGTTGTATTGCATGAATTAATGCTGGATTATCTATCAAACTCAATATCTAAACAGGAATTCAGATAGGGAGGTCATATACATGGCACTACAGCTGAACTGAAAGTGACCTATGAATTAACACCTCTCTTTCACGTTTTTGCATATGAAATGAACTACTGACAAAGTTTGACCAACGATTGGTTTTGCTTACCAGTGTGTTTACCTCACAGATGAAAAAAGAAACTTGCAAAAGCAGGATACTATCTAATTCACTTTTCAAAGAAACACCATTGGTTTGGGAAGTAAAAAAGCTCCTTGGTATTTTATGCACAAAAAGCTTAAGATCATTGATGGGCATTTCAACTCGTATATTTTTTTTCTCTATTTTATATGAAAGAGGACTTCAAAACAAACAAAATTCAAAAATTTTATTCCGTTGAAGAGATATTTAACTTTAAAGTTTGGTATCATTTGTGTAGAAACGACTGAAATCAGACTAGTTGTGTTGTTATAGCCTCAGATTCCTCCCAAGTCTTTATGCATTCTATCATATCTTGTCCTGTTAATTTGTCGCTTAAAAACTTTAAGATATGTCACAAAAGTAGTAAAACTGAATATAGGAAGGGTATTAATAATATACCACCTGAACAAAGTTTGAGGAAAAATAATTTTATTGGTGAAGGATTAGTTCAGTGGTTAAGCTTGTCCATCTTATATAAAGGAGAACTTCTAAAAAAAAAAAAAATATTATCAGTTCTGTAGAAACAACTGAAATCAGACTAGTTGTGATGTCAGTCTCAAATTCCTCAAAGTCTTTAGGTATATTAAAGAAAGTTTATTTAAATCTTTCACTATTTAAATTACTTTTCTTCAACCTTTCTTCAGGTGGTATATTAAAAATACCTTTCCTAGATTAGGTTTTGCTACTTTTTGACATATCCCATGGTTTATTAGCCACAAAATCGCAGATAAAATATGATAGAATACATAAAGACTTTGAGGAATCTGAGGCTATGATATCACAACTAGTCCGATTTCAGTCGTTTCTATACAAAAGATACCAAACTTTAAACTTAAATATCTCCTTAAAGGAATAAAAATTTTGAATGCTTTCTTTCCCATTTTGTTTCTTTTGAAGTCCTCTTAAATATAAGATAAGACTTGCTTGACCACTGACAGACTGAACTAATCCTTTAGAAGTAGCAATCCAGACATGTGTCTTCCAGTGATTACATTAAAGCTGTTAGGTTTTTGTGAAGGGTCTTGCTCAGACAACAAAACAAGGTGTGGCATTATGTGGTCATTGATAAGGAATGAGAAAGTTCCATTAATTTTGAAATACAGGAATGGTTTATAGCTATGATTTTCTCTATTTTTCTTCTATATTCTTTCACTTCTGGCGGACAATCTGCATTTGTTTTGTCAATGCACAACAAGAAAATGTCCTTCACAGTTGGTTAACTGTGCATCATTGAGAATTAAATGAGAACTATTCTATACCCAAACCAGCCAATTTCAGAAAAAGATTTTACTTTAGGTACACAAACCATATGAATATAAAGCCTTTAGAACAACACAATGAGGGAAATTACTCTTTAGCATTTTAGTAGACAACTTTTTATTTATCTTAATCTTGCAATTATAGTTCCGTATGGCATATGAATTTAGTTACTTCAAAATTTAAAACTTTCCTTACCAGTCCTGACCAATAAAGAAGTAACCTAATTACCCATACTACTTCCTCTGATTAATTTCAAACTAGAATCTGCATATTTATCCAAAACCAACGAGTATTAATTTGCAAAGAGAACCCTGTTTGAATTAAAATAAATTATACTAATTGTGCAGACAGAAGCTGCTAGAGGAAGAAGAGTGATTGCTTACAGTGCGAGTGAGTGATAGCATAGTTAGGAAAGCTGCTTGGCTCTGTTATGAATTAATTAATGAACGCATACTGTGAAAATATAACACATATTGTTAAAACATCCATATAATCCTACTGTATGTATGAATTCAAGAAACACTCACAAAACACTCAGCAAACACCTTACACTGGGTCATCACACAAAACTGCCAAATATCATTCTTTTTTATATTGCAAATGCAAAATCTAAGACAGAAACTACAAAAAGTTGTTAAAATTTAATCTTGGAACAAGATTCTGAACCGTGAAATGTATTCCCCATAGAAGACTTGAAGAGCACAAGTGCTTCTTCTTTCTCCAATGTGCAGAAACAATATGTGCGACACATCCTATTGCTGCAATAAATGCGAATCAAAGTGCCCCGTCACAGGATGGGATCTTACCGAAAATGGTGCTCATCATAAATACGCAATGATTTCATGGCCCACTATTCCTACAGAGCTAAATTCTGACCAATTCACAACAATTGCTATGCACAATAACGTCTTGTAAAATCGCTAATGAAAAGTAGGAATTTAATTTTTGTACGTGGGAAGTTGGGAATCGATGTTTGGTTCTAATTTTTAAATATCTGAAAATGATGATTTTTTACTAAGTGTACTAAATGTAATCTACAAGTTAATCAAGGAAATAAATTTAGGCAATACTCAATCAAATTTTAATCTCACCTTTGGGTATAGAACCAACAAAGACGAAGGGAGGTATAACATCGCCAGCCTCAAATGCCTATTTAATTGCGTGCTTCTGCTTCATTTTTGTTTTTAAAGGATTAGTTCAGTGGTCAAACATGTTTATCTTATATGAAAGAGGACTTCAAAACAAACAAAATGAAGAAAGCATTCAAAAATATTATTCGGTTAAGGAGATATTTAAGTTAAAGTTTGGTATCATTTGTGTAGAAACAACTGAAATCAGACAAGTTGTGATGTCATAGCCTCAGATTCCTCAGTCTTTGCGTATTCTATCATATTTTGTCCTGCAATTTTGTGGTTTAAAAAGCATGGGATATGTCAAACAAAGTAGTAAAACTGAATCTAGGAGGTTATTTATAATATACCACCTGAAGAAAGTTTGAGGGAAAATAATTTATATAGTAAAAAAATTAAATAAACTTTCTTTAAAATACATAAACATTTTGAGGAATTTGCGGCGCTGACATCACAACTAGTCTGATTTCAGTCATTTGTATAGAAATGATACCAAACTTTAAACTTAAATATCTCCTTAACGGAATAAGATTTTGCAATGCTTTTTTTACCATTATGTTTCTTTTGAAGTCCTCTTTCATATAAGATGGACATGCTTGACCACTGAACTAATTCTTTAAGCAGCATGCTTCATCATCACAAGACCTTCTTAATCAGGAGGAAAACAACCATGCATTTGATATATGATCGTTCCCTGCCTAGCAATATTTCAATCATCACACCATTCTCTAAATGAATATTAATACTGAGGCTGCACATTGGGTGGATACGATTTGCACAAGTTGTATCCTTTCCAAGTAACTTCAAAAAATAATGTATTAAACTTGGTCAGATATTTATAGCTTTATTTGTGTCTGCCAAGACAATAAATAGGAATAGGAAATTGAAGCTTGGGAATTTAAGTTGGGATAAGAAATATGAAACTGTAAATAAATGAAAAGCATGAGTAATGAAACCTATCAGACGTCCTTGCTTGCCTGTGGGTGCATTTCGGAAACGCAAAAATGGAATTGCTGACTTTTTAAATGGATCTCACTTACCTCAACATGAAATATGTTTGGTGAACAAAAAAATATGCAACACAGGTTGAGATCCAAAGGAAGGACTTGAGCTTATAGAAGTTGTGTTTCAGGAATCATCCAGAATCTATTTATAATGGACTTCAAACTAGATAGGAAAGAGGGGGAAATGGGAAGGAATAGAAAAGAAGGGAGGGGGGTTAAACAGAAGAAGAAAATGACGAGAGTCATAGAGCTTGAAAGAAGCTCATCAAGAATCTCACAAACATTTCGATATACAGTCACATTACAGTGAGCCCATACCACCTACTGTAAGCTCCTTGAGGGTCATGCCAACATAAACCTGTAAATGAATCGTTGCAGGGGATATAAAAGCAATTGATACAGTTAACTGAATAAATTATTGGAACACTATATCTGAGACTATTTAGGCTTTACTGTACATACACTCAGTTAATACATTGTCTTTGATACATCATGAGAAGAGTACCTCTGCATCATTACATGTACAGTAGGTTAAAAGAGGGAGTTGCGATTGCAACTCCCATGGTCACATGTGTGAATCTCACTCATGATTCAACATACTCCTGAAAACCGATGTTGATATCTTATCTTGTTTGGAGAATTAGAGATTTTCAATCTGTGTATACATAAAAAAGACTTGTATTTAAGTGATTCTTAATCATTAGTGTGATGTTAAACTGTATGAGCAAACTAAATCCCATTATAACAATTTAGATTGATCTCTTTGAAAATTACTGTTCATATTCAAGTGTGAATAACTTATCATCAACAGCAATGATATTGATGACAATCTGGCATGACTGTCCACATTTTAAAAGCAAAAACATTGCCACATGGATGGCAACACAGATATCAGCAGAAATTATTTGATGCATTTTTATCTGGACGTAATGGGTTATAATTTGTATTATTTGGATTGTATTATTAATGGACTTTAATAGACTAATTTCACCTTACTGAAATCTGATAATGACAGATCAGTTCTGACCTTTTATCCATCAATTCATTGTCATGTATTTTCATGTGAGACGAACTTGCTTGACCACTGAACTAATCCTTTCATATGCTTGTCCGTCCGTCCCATGGCCAATTCCACATAAGTGGCCAATACTTTTGCATGAAATTAATATCTGTTGCTGTTACCACTAATTACAACGTGCGGTATTTCGGCTTGGAATAAGAGAGAAACCTGTTTATATTGATCAGATGTACATAAATTGACAAAAATCATGATACATTATTTTTTCCCAGGGTCAAAGCTAAACATATGTCAAATTCATATCTGATAATTAGAGCTGTAGATTTAAAAATTAAACTACTTACAGACAAAGTATGTATGCAATTAGTAAGCAATCACTTCCACTCTCAGGAGCACTTACCGCATATATACGATGATTACTGGCTCGTTATAAGACATGAGATAATACAGCTTTTACATTTGTTTTTTTCTAACATCAACAATCAAACATCAAAATAATATGCATGTCTTGCAGAAAATGCATACAGTGTACTACATATTATTTCGCATGTACCATTTCAAGACTGATCAATAATTACTCTCATCTATGAGAAATATCAAAGGTGGTTGAACTTTACTAACAAAGATCCAATCCATTCTAAGTTCTCATTCATATCCTAAAGTCAATAAAAAAAAGTGTTTCACACTAACAACCCTCATATTGTCAGTGTGTAATGTAGCTAAAGTAAGCATTCTGTTACTAATCAATTTTTCCCCCCAAACAATAGTGTTTGCTATTTAGGGTGTGTGAACTCAGTGACATTGTTATGTCTGAAACTGTCTCTATGGAAGGAAGGAAATTAAAGCTACTGCCAACCCTCTGAACAGGAAGATGACTGAATGAAAAAAATAAATTAACTTTAAAAGGAAAAACATTGATGACCCACAAAAACAAATTAGGAAACTTAATGACACATACAGCCTTTAGAATTAGGCCTAAATAATTAAAGTTGGTTTCAGTTTAAGAGAGGCATGTTATCTTCTTAGGGTGTGAAACAAAAAAAATCAGAGACATCAAACTGTTTCTTTTTCAACCACCTGGCATAGTACAGTATCTCAGTCCTACTTACTAGTCTGAAAAACTGGTTCAAGATAAAGAGATTTACAGCTCACATGCACTTCAAACAGCCAACAAATTTTCTCATGTTGTCAATATCAGAGATGACTGACAATAGAAAGATACAGTATTAATAATCAAGGCATGTGCTTCTAAAGCAAGATTAACTGTTCAAAAACATTAAGTATTTTACTCTACTGTTCTCAAAAATGAATGGTCATGTGCTTATACTTTTTCCATACTTTTTTTGAGGGTGGGGGGGGGGAGGAGGACCCATACCCCAATATCAACAGACTTGACAGAAGCTGTCAAAAAATAAAAAGCAATAAGTTTGTTTGTTTGATGAGGGCTTAACGGCACCACGATAACAAGGGTCAAATTGTGCCTGAGAGGTTAGATCATTCTAGAGGTAGGAAGGAAAGAAAACAGGGGGAGAACGAGAGAATTACAAGAACTAAAAGTCAAAAGCTGAGGTTGATAGAGGAGGCGCATGGGTGAAAAAACAACAAAGTAGAAAGAGGGGGTGGGAGAGGAGGACTAAATATGGTTGTAAAGGGAAGCATGATGAAGGAAGGAGATAATTTCATCCAGAGGGTTTTTCTGGAAGAGCTCAGCAATTGAGTTGTGGGGAGCGAGGAAAGCTCTGGAAAGGTTGTACAGGGGCAAGCAAGGAGAACGTGATGGACTGTAAGGGTGCAATGGCAATTGTTGCAGAGGGGTTGGGGGAGCCAATAAGGAGGTAAGAGTGAGAGAGGTGGGTGTAACCTGTTCTAAGACGGGTAATATGAACGTTGTCGACACGAGAGAGGTTGTTGATGGTGGGTTTGATCGGAATGGTTGGCTGGATGACATGGAGTTTGTTATCAATTTGGGAGTCCCATGAGGTTTGCCAGCGGTCACAAACAAGGGAAGCAATAAGCGGTTTTATGTCAGAAAGGGTTTTGGGAAATGGGGTAGGGGGAGGTTGAGGGCAAGCGTAGCGGCTGCATCAGCCAGCCCTGTCATTGCCAGATATGCCAACATGGCTGGGTATTCAGAAGAAAAGAATACTTTTCCTGCAGAGGGTGGGTGAAAGGAGGAGGTGGGATGTGAAGTTATCCCATTAAAGATTGAGTACAAAGAATGATTGAACAAAAATTGGATTTTGCAATAAAGCTTTAGAGGTTCTCAGGTTTCAGTAGAATCTAGTGCTGTCACAACATGGCTCTATTACGTATCGATTATCGTGGAGAAAAGTATCCCAATATACTGGTATATCATGATACTTTTCAAGGAAACTGACTCACAACACAAATTGTTAATATCACTAACGTAACCTCTTTTATGACTGTATGATGAACGCAAGAAAAAGTGATTTGCAGATCGAGCAGACGACATGATCGTGTGACTATAACGTTCAAAACGCATCACACATATGTTTGGTAATTCAGCCAACATCACGTGACCATGAATCATCAAAGTGAGAGGCTTGTTGTGGGAAAATTGTTCATTCTTTTTGCCTACTTACATCCGAGCATGCCAGTGTGGAGTAAAAGAGCATGATTTTTATATTTTTTTTATGTCTCACAATATTTTGCACGTTTTTACTGTCCAAACATGACTTTCAGATTTACTACCATAACGCTAGTACCATAATGTATGAATTAGCCTAGCCTACAGTAGTTGCACAAAAATGTCTTAGTTCTGTATTAGTTTTTAATATCGCGATATGTGTTGGTAATGCGATATGTCTTAAGAGGCATATTTCATGTCGTGTGAAAAGAGATATCGTGATGATCGACATGTCATGACAACACAAGTAAAATCCAATTATTTTCTCTTTAAACTTGATTAAAATTTTAACAAATTGATGATATCACACACCAGGCCGACGTCTGTAGATGTCATCCCACATTCTCAGTGGGCTTCCCCAGTCAATACAATTTTCATTAACATATTAAAACAAGAAACCTATCAAAGGCTTTAGTCAGCTGTGAACAAAAACCATACACATAGTATAGATATCAGAACAAAAGTTTAAAATAAGCCTTTTTTCTTGCAAAACAACTTGACAGAACATTTCAGGAACATTGAAGATCGTTATGCAATTTTTTTAATTTTCTTCCAATTCAAATTCAGCTATTGGTGACTTGCCATCAGATGGTATGATTGTTTGCAATTACTACCGCCGCCGCCAACAAAGTTGGAAGGAGGTTTGTGTTTTCGCCTGTTTGTATGTTTGTTTGTTTGTTTGTCTGTCATCAAGATATCTTAATAACTGATGATTGGATTTTGATTCAATTTGGTGTGTGGTTTTCTTTCTGTTTCAGGATGCAGTGATTAAAATTTGGGACTTATTGGAACAGGGGAAGAGTAGAAATTGAGGAGTATGGATGTTTTAGGATGAGATCTGTGAAGACTTATATAGTATGTGTTCTGCAGAGTGCTATAATTCGAGTTATACTAGGTATCAGCTGCACTTTTCTAAACTGTACTGTCAGAGGAAGAACAGAAAATGGATTTACTTTTCTATATGCAGGGCTAAATTAACTAAATGATTCTATCAAGAAAAGTATTTATATCCATCTGAAAGGATGAACCATTGGCATTACTGCAAGGCTGCATTTTAACAAGGTGCAACCTTAAAACACATGGGGATTCCTCCTACAAGTTGATGACGAATAGATACAATCATCAACTTTACTATATTGAAACATTCTGGTGGTCATTATCATACAAATTAAATCTGTGATTAATTATATTCTCCCAAAAGCAAAACATAGCAAAGATAATCCTTATCATAATGGCGTAGAGTAGGCCTAATTACCCACTTAGGGATTGTTAGAGGATTACAGTACGTCAGTAATCAGACCAGGGATGGTCAGACCATGGTCAGACAAAGGAATTGTTTACAATTTTTCTGGTCAGACATACCTATCTTAAACGTCTTGTATGATAGCCAGGACAAAAAGACAATTTCTTACATTACAGTTTACCACTAAGCTATCGTTCTGTATGAACAGGAAGGCAAATTAAATTTTTCAATTCTTTTTACTTTATTGCCTTCATTTCAATCTTAGATGCTGATGTGAAAGTGTTCTCATAATTCAACAAGCTGTAAACTTAACACTTTTGACAGATTTTGGTGGGAACATCCAGTATTTTAATTGCTTTTGAATTTAATTCCTAAAGAAATATTCCCATGTTTTTTTACAACCTTTCATAAGAGAACATTTTTAGAAACTATTTAAAAAAACTATTTAGAAAAACTATTTAGAATAACTATTTAAAAGTCATGTTGATATGTTATTCCTACCAGAAGATATTAAAATTTTGAGGTTCACAAAAAAAGCCAATAAACGAATAGGAAAAGGCTCAGTATGACATCACAGCAACACATTCTCCCACAAAGTTTATGTATTTCATTCAAATCTATCATTCCTTTGTATGAGTAAAACCTGCTAGAAAAATAAATTGATGAAACTTAGGTATTAACATACATTGCCAAATATACCCTACTTCAACAATAACTTACAGCTTCAATTTTATTTTATATTTTTCATATCTAACATAAAAATATTCAATATTTTCATTACAATTAGGATAACACTAGTACCACGTAAAAGCATAATGCACAAGACCATGTGCTCAATAGTGTTTCAATCACTCCAGTATACACTGTACTGTCTGTTATTTAGATACCAAATCCCTGGTGTGTACGTGCCAATGTGGGATTCAAACATTCACATCCTTCCCATACAGCATCATGCAAGCCAGACTAGGTTATCTCATGCACATGATAGTATTTCCTTTATAACTTTCTCTTCTACCTTTTTTTTTTTTCTTTTTCCGTCCTTACTATCTTGAAAGCATACAATACAGCCTTTAATTCTGCAGGTCAAACACTCCATGTTATTTTGTGCATATAATCAGATATAAGCAGCATGATGAAATAGGAATGAACCCATTATTCATTACAGGTGTATTGAGCGCAGAATCTACTTTAAAGGAAGTTGGAGACTATAAGTATGGTCTACTATGTTCTGTTTTATGTTTCTTAAGCTTACAAGTCACCGGGTCAGACATTGGATCTCATGAATTGCTTAAACATGACAGAGCTAACACTGAAGCATCTTGGCTATATTTATCATCAGTCAGATATTAAAATACTGAAAATAACTGAAAATTAACAGAAAGCAAATCATTTGCAATCAATATATTAGCTTCCTTCCAATGTGCAAATGTTATAAATAGCCTAGACCTTTCTTTCCCTTAGTCCAATACAAACAATCAACTTATATTGATTTTTCTGTTGAAATACAAAGGGGTTATTGGAATTTCATGTTATCATCCCCACTGTTAATCTTATCACTACATTCAAAGTACTCATTTTCAAAGATCCATATGTGAAGGTCCAATATAGAGCCAAGTTAAAGGATTAAAGGGTGTACACATGAACTAACATCATAATTAAACCAAATATGAAACAAAACAGGCGTGTTGTTGTTAAAAAATGAGCATTTCAAGATTTTTACATTTAGCCCCGCTTACTCATTAATATGCATAACATCACCACCAAAAACAATTGCGCACATTTACAGACCGTAGGCTATCTGTGTACCAAATATTACATGAATGCAATTAACAAGCTCTTTTCAGCAAATCATATCAAGCCCTGCCTACTAGCAAACTGACTTTTTCCCATCATGTGTCCAAAATTTTAAGTAAAATTTACTATATTGTTTCGAGTTTATCATACATTTTATCTTTTTGTAATCTTAATGCTAGAGTTAATCTTTTTACATCAGTTATTTCATCACAGGTTCTTTATGCTGTACCCGTTTGGTATCATTTAATTTTAGGGAAAGACAAAGACAGAATCAGGAAATTTTTAAACTCAAAGATTCAGTTTAAATCTTTAAACTTTAAAGATTCTTAACCTACATTATCCCATGCTTATTGGAATTTTAAATGACAGGGCGAAATCAGAATTCATTGCAATGGCGACAAAAATCAACAAAGAACAAAACCATCCTTTACACAATACATTACAAAGTCATCTGGTGCATTCAAACAGAAACCTTCGAAACCCTAACATATTGCCAAAATACAGAATAAACGTCTACAAAAATTTATTCATTTACCGTGCGGCAATTTACTTACAGACAGGAGAGTTAGAATTACTGTGTTAAACCTTTTATCTTCAATTTTTCTCCCTATTTATTTATTCATATTCTTTTATTTTCTGCTATGTGTTTTAATATGTATATGCATGTATATTTTCCTTTTTACAAATGTTTTAAATTTGTACTGGAATATATAATAATAAATATACTGAATATGAAACAAAACAGACATGTGATTGTTGAAAAAAGAGTATTTCAAGATTTTAACATAAAGCCCAGCCTACTCATTAATTTGCATGACATCACCACCAAAAACAATAGGGCACATCTACAGATCATGGGCTATCTATGCAACATATATGACATTAATCCAGAGTATTGTTCTTGAGACATCGTGTAAACAATCTTGCTGTTACAGACACACACACACACATAAATACACACATACATACATATATAAATACACACATACATACACACACACACATACATACATACATACATACATACATACATACATACATACACACATACATACATACATACATACATACATACATACACACACATACATACATACATACATACATACACATGCCAGCAAGACTGTATAGGTTCCTTATGCTATTAACATCAAAACTAAAAACTTGCTTTGACTTAAACTATCTTTCAATTATTAAACACAAAATCTAACAATCAGCAAGCCAAGTCCATAAGCTGCAGATGCAAAATCCCAAGTGGTATTAGACTCAAGATTTATGTTGCATAATGGCTCAGGAGACATCCTTTACTGCTGAAGAATTAGTCTAAAATGGTGATGAGATGAACTCCAAATGGCTGGTATCTGGCAGGAGCTTCTAAATTATTCATTTTCCATCATATCATCATCAATCAAACTACATTTTTGGCAAAAACCATGTTTACGTCTACAATGATTGAGCTTAGTCTGGATACTACATTGACATCTCCACAGTGGTGTCCAGTATCACTGTTTAAGTAGAAGCATTTTTAAAGATGAGATAAGGGAATTTTCAGCTGATAAATTTACTTCAGCCAAACTCACTTCAGCTCTTTTAAAAAGAAAAGGGCAGTAAACCCACAAAGAACATTTGGACCTTAACCACCTCAACACGTAAGCAGCAGTGATGACGTCAATGAAATAAAACAGCTATTAAAAGCAGTTAAGCCCTCAGTCATTGACCTGTGCTGCAATGGCTGGATGATCTCACTTAATACCATTATTTAAAGGGCAGATAAATATCATTTCCATTCACAGATATCCATCAAAGATATGTACAAAACAAAACAACGGGAAATGCTCAAATTTACTATCAGCATCTAACATTTGCCTAATTTATTAAGACATCTACATAACTGTTTCATATGCTCTCAACAAAACCGAAATTAATAGTTATTATATAAAGAAGATGTTCTCTTATTAAGCACCTCTGAGTGCTCTACCCATTATAAACGTCTTTTGAAGGAAGACATTAAAATTCTGATTACAACAATAGTTTAAAATTCAATTTTCAAAGTTATGATGATCAAAGTTTAAGGTCTTTTAAATAGAGGCCAAATTTTCTCATAATCTTTGTACATAATGTTCAATTTTTGCCATAAAATGTCAACTTTTAAAAATGGTATGTCATTGTATGTCTTTTTACATAACTTTTTAAGGTATTTATTAGATCTTTAGTTAATACATGAACTGTATCATATTATACTTCCTCTCTGATTTCTTTCTGGACTAGTGCCACTTTAAGTACAACTATCATGACACCGTCAATTTCTTTAGAGAGAATATTAGCAGCTATTCTTACTCACATTTACTTTCAGCATAGTCTATCACATACATTCATCATATTGACGACTGAGAAATGCGTGCTGATGTCACTAATTACATGAAAGTTGAATTTAACCTAAAAAAACCACAATAACGTTACAGAAAAAGTTCATCTGATAAAAAGTACATCCTGTTTCCTATTTGAAATCACCCCATTAAAACCTTTCTATGAGCATTTGCATAAAAGCAAAATTTGGTCAATTATTCCATCTGAAAAACTTGCTATTTCTGCTTCTGTACCTCTCAACATGTAGTGCCCTAGAGGAGGATTTCACTCCTGCACTTTGCAATAAATGGCTCTTCTTATTTGAGGATCTTCAGCTTACAACTAATAAGATTTGACTTGCATGACAAAAATTAGTTGTGATTTTCTTCTGACAATTTAGCCACAAGGAAATTTAAAACCCATGAAGTATAACTGACCATTTTCAAATTCTACAACTGTACAAATGAATTTCAAATTCAGTTTAAGGGAGTGCTATTTCATAAACAAACAAACAAATTCACTACTTTTTTTATTGTTGCAAGTTTGGGAAAGAGAAACTTGAAGCAAAAAGAAGTAATAGAAGAAAAACAATGGTTATTTCTATTTAAAGTAGATTAAAAATGTTCATTCAAGTCAAGACAAATATTTGAACATTCTCTGAACCCAAATATGATATATTCTCACTTCATAAATGTGCTCCTTCAAACCAACAATGAGCTAAATGTTCATTGTCTTAATTTTCTCTTCATTTACCGCATGATTGAAATAAAAGTATTTAAAACCCAAGAATTTGAGTTATGTGTTCAGTGTTTTATTTCTCTCCATTTACCCTAGACTGTTTTTTAAACCATAATTCGATTCTTGAGCTTTGTCTCTTCATTTAACTCATACATAATTAAGATTATTTTAAAGCAGGTGAGACTTATCAACCTGCATATTTCTAGTTAATCTACAGACCCCTAGCTTGATTTAAAAAGGGGTAGGGTGCTAGACTTGTTGAGGAGCCCCTTTAATGCACGTGCGAAATGCTGCGTCTTTTCGGCATGGAGTCTAGGGGCCTCCCACGATGAAGAAGCTGCAGCATTTTAGCTATAATCGTACCTCAAAATGAAACTACATGTATTCTGACTGATATTAATAAGGACCATTCATGAGCCAAACAGGACAATTGCTTACTATGCTATCATTCTGTGTTCTGTATCCATGTAAGATATTTCATTTATAAGGTTAAATAAGAGTATTAAGTTAAAAAAAAAAATATATATAAAAAATATAAATAATTCTCATGAAGGGGCAGGGCAGACCCCAGGGGCAAGGCGGACCCCAAGGGAAGCGCATGCCCACGGAGGAGTGGAGCCCCTGTAAAACAACAAAGCTAGGGGTCTGATCTAGAATACAGTAAAACTTACAGTATGGTATGTTGCTCTGTGTACTCAGTCTTAGGGTTTTCATCTGCATTTCATGACAGACATCTAGTACTACAATGAGCTACCTAAAAACAGAAATCTTTTGTTTCTTTACAATCTTCATGTTCGTTTCACCTCTTACTTCTCTCAAACATGTGCTTTTCGCATTAATTAATGCAGAAGAAAATGTCATGATGACATTTAATGAAGGCAACTGGGGTTAATTACTGGTCGGTGATTCAATTTAAGTGTTGTAGATAAATGTACATGTAAGCACGGAGCTTTTTAACTGAAAGCAATGACATTTCTTTGCATCCTCATGGCTGCAAATAATGCACGCACAACTGGCAAAATTTACCACTACACCATACAGTAAAATAATTTTGTGAGAAAAGTTTGATCCCTACTATTACTGGAATATTGCTCTGTCTGTAGAACCATTGCAAAATATCATACAAAATATTAATTCCGGAGGTCTGACATCCAGGAATGTTGTGGTGCACGGCGACAAACCTATTTTTTTTTGACGATCTCAAACTTCAGTAAAAGGGAAAACATACAGCCAGTTATCATTGCAGTCAATGCGAGAAAAACATATTTTTGGTCATTTTTTAACAACTACTAAACAAAATTTATTTTTCTTCAACTATGATCTGTATTAGATAATAGTTTCAAACATATATGGGTACCATTAATTTCCACTGACTGGCTGAGGTGACAAGTATGCATGAAAAATATCCCATTGACTGTAATGATAAAGTGTCCCCACCAATTTAGCAAAACCGTACTGGGCTTGTACACAGTTACATTGATTCAGACCTCAAGATATCACAATATTGATATCATTAAGTAATTTTTTTCTTGCTCAGTTGTTTTACATTTTGTATACAAATTAAATAAACATAAAGCTTTAAATCTGTTTTATAATTGAAATTTTGTAATATCACACTAAAGTCCTATTTTGAACCTTGTACATAATGTGTACTTTGCACTTTATATCAGTAACTCTATACCTGAAACATCATTTCCTTCTCACTTTATCTGCTAGAAACCTTTTGTTTTCAAAACTCAGACAGCCTATTCATAGTTTTCTGACCTTGCAAACTCTATATTTGGAACATGTGTACAAAATTATGGGCTATTAAGAAATATTCTTTTAGAACTAACACAATAAACCTTTTTTTGTGATGTTGGAAAACAGACCCCTACCTTCTTCTTTTTTTTTTACAGGGGTGGCCTCTCTGTGGGCCCGCCCTGCCCCTGACCAGAATAAAATGTAGAAATTATTATTCAGGTTTTTTTTTTTTTTTTTTTTTTTTTTCAACTTAATAATCTTGATTAATTTCATAAATGAAATATCTTACATGGATACAGAACACAGACGGGTAGCAAATTAAGTAATTGTTCTGTATGGCTATTGAATGGTCCTTATCAATCAGAATAGTTTCATTCTGAGATACGATTATAGCTAAAATCCCAGAGCTTCTGCCAGAGCCCCTGGACTCCTATGCCGAAAAGATGCAATGCACAATAATGTGCCCCTCAACAAGTCCAGCACTGCCCCTTTTTAAATCAAGCTAGGGCTGTGTTGAAAATGTTCTTACTTAGATTCAAAAGTTTTACAACTACAGTAGCCTGTAGGTGCCATACTATTGAAACTTTTTTGACAACCCTCTGTAAGTCCATGGTGTGCATACCAAAGATGCTTTTGATGCAATATCTACCACGGTACATTTAGAACCCAATGTACTGTAAAACTGTCCCATCATCTATCAATCCCTATAGACCCATATGACAGCCACATTTACAGTATGCATCTTAATTTTTGCTGAAATTGACTCAATAATAAACATAAAGTACCAGAAAGCTAAACAAGATGACACCCAAAACTGCTGTAAAACAGTTGAAAATTGAAATTACCCATAAGCCATTAATTACTGTACTGTACCAGTAGCAAGTAGGTAGCCCCTACTACTGCCAATACGATATTATTTCTATGATACAAACAAAACAAAAAAACTGTAAAAAAAGCTTTGATATACATAAATAAGCTTTTATACAGGCATACACCTAGTATGCATAATGATAATACACCATGTCCATAAAATTTTTGCATCCATTTTATCTTTCTTCATCATCAACAACAATTAAAGATATGCACACAGTGACAATGGGTAAAAATGAACTCTATACAACAATCCAAAATCACACGCTTCTAATGGAACACATCTTCCACACAATTATGCAGAACCAGCAGAGGAAATTAAAGAGATTTGGCCAACGGCTACCCTTGCTCAACAATCTAATCATACAGCTCATCAAATATTAACTGACAAAACCAGAAATGAAAACAAAACATAGATGAAAGGTCCTACTTGGTCATTCATATACATACTTCACATTAACCTATTACTTGAATTGCACATTTGCAAATAATGGAATTTGTCAATAAAATATTCATTACACTAAAAGCTCCAGGTAGCAAATTCAAAACAATTTAAATTAGCAAGTCAATTTTTGCCCTACATTTCTCCCATGCTTCAATAAAAGTAGGCCATATGGTACTTTGGAACTAGTACAAACATGCAAAAAATAAAACTAAATATCCACATTTTAACATTCAGCTCCTGTCTGAGCAGTCTTGATGGTGTCCAGCCACTGGTTCAAAGGCCCATTAGTTTGACAGTCCAATAGTTCAAAATAAAGGGCCCACTTGTCCGAAGTTTCAATAGTCCGAAAGAAAAGACCCAATACAAAGGTGCCATAGTCCGAAGGTTCACTAGCCGAAGGGCCAACAGTCTCAAGGCCCAACAGTCCCAAGGCCCAACAGTCCCAAGGCTTAATAGTCCCAAGCCCCGAGAGTCCCTAGGCCCAACAGTTCCAAGGCCCAACAGTCCCAAGGCCCAACAGTCCCAAGGCCCAACAGTCCCAAGGCCCAACAGTCCCAAGGCCCAACAGTCCCAATGCCCAACAGTCCCAAGGCCCAACAGTCCCAAGGCCCAACAGTCCCAAGGCCCAACAGTCTCAAGGCCCAACAGTCTTAAGGCCCAACAGTCTCAAGGCCCAACAGTCTCAAGGCCCAACAGTCACAAGGCCCAACAGTCTCAAAGCCCAACAGTCTCAAGGTTATGGTTAGGGTAAGGATTAGGGTATACTGTCAAACTATTGGGCCTTTGGACAATCGGACCTTCATACGTACCTGCTGTATGTTTTGTATATATACATTGTGGACCTACATTTTATGTGTACAATGATACATTCAGAAGGTCATCCTGCACCTATAGCAAAAACTTCCCTTGTGGGGATATCTCCACAATACAAAAAATCCTCACAATGTCACGTCTTACTTACAAGTAGCCCCACAATGTATCACCTGTAAGAGCATACCATACCAGACCATACTATATCATAACATAACATATCCCCACCCCACATACATACTTATCAAACCCCACCACACCCCCACACAACCGCCCAATGAGACCTGTTTCACAAGATACCTCACACCAATTTGTAACAATTAGGCTTAATACCAGAAGCAATTAAAAGTTAGTGAATATGTATAAAGCTTAATTTAACCCTGTTCATTAAATCAATACCTTGATGTCAAACAAAGTCTAATTAAATCAATATACAGGTACCTAGTCTTTTGAGAAGTAGTAACTGATGGGATTGACTCAGCTTACATGTACACTTAATTGCCTTACTTCTTTTTCTATTTCAGCACAAGATATTCTGCATCACAATGGTTTACGCTGTAGACTGTTTGCAATCCATTCCTACTACTGAAGTGTCAAAAATATAAACTTACAGTATTGTATGTGCCAATAGACTACAAATTATCGAAACCACACAATAACAGATTCTTGTGTTGCCTAGAAATTAAAAAAAAAGATTAAAATATTTTCCAATTCCTGAATCAAGAACTGTTATACTGAATACTGTTTCATTACGTTAAAGGAATATTGGAATATTCCCATGGATTTTCATTTTCATATATTTTGTTCCCTTACATATTCTTAAAACACTTTCAAGAAAAAATGCTTGAGAGAAAAATGTGATTTTCAATAAAAAAATACCACTAACAAACGGCTCTTTTTACCTTAGGATACCTACTACTTTATTAGTGACCGGCTTGTGACCCGTGACGTCAGGTATGCAGATTGTTCTGTGTATGGTCAATGCTCGCAATAAACCTACACAGTGTTACAATGCACATATAGTACATAAACAATAGCAATTATACTATTTTCTTAAAACGTGTTTTGTTGGAAGTTTCCAGTATAGTAAGAGTTTTTAAACCCAGATTGGTTAAGTTTCCGGACATGAAGGCTAGGCCAACTACAACATATTATGTTAGGATACAAGTTGGCAACGCAAGTTAGTGAGTGTAACTGTAGCGTTATCAGATACCATGGTAAAAGTTCCTTTTAAAAATATCATTCCATAACCAAAGGAAAGGAAACATTGTGAAGCTTAAGTTCTCAATCACATCATAAGAAAAGTTCATTATGATAAACGCTCACATTCTTCCCATGTATTAAACATGAAATATGCCGCAAAGTAAACAATTACATCCTCTGAACACTGTACTGAACCGTTACTGCATGTACTGTGTACAGCCTGCATGTACTGTGTACAGCCTGCATGTACTGTGTACAGCCTGCATGTACTGTGTACAGCCTGCATGTACTGTGTACAGCCTGCATGTACTGTGTACAGCCTGCATGTACTGTGCACGGCCTGCATGTACTGTGTACGGCCTGCATGTACTGTGTACAGCCTGCATGTACTGTGCACAGCCTGCATGTACTGTGCACAGCCTGCATGTACTGTGCACAGCCTGCATGTACTGTGCACAGCCTCCATGTACTGTGCACAGCCTCCATGTACTGTGCACAGCCTCCATGTACTGTGCACAGCCTCCATGTACTGTGCACAGCCTCCATGTACTGTGCACAGCCTCCATGTACTGTGCACAGCCTCCATGTACTGTGCACAGCCTCCATTTACTGTGCACAGCCTCCATGTACTGTGCACAGCCTCCATGTACTGTGCAAAGCCTCCATGTACTGTGCAAAGCCTCCATGTACTGTGCACAGCCTGCATGTACTGTGCACAGCCTGCATGTACTGTGTACAGCCTCCATATACTGTGTACAGCCTCCATGTACTGTGCACAGCCAGCTGCAGTTGGTATTCACATGTGTACGCAACCCGTCGGCGGACCTTGCGTCAATTTCACATACAATTCAGACCCCTAGCTTGATTTAACCAGAACCAAAAGGTTTTGTGGTTCCGATGCTTTTTTCCATGCTGATTGATTTTGTACTAACTGTTAATGTCATTGCGTATAATGAAATATTTGACATGACATGAATCGTTTTTGAAATATTGTGTTTACAGGCTCTTTTCAGCAAGATCATATTTAGTCTCGCCCACTATGCATATTAATGATAATCAATGTTTTTATAAAATGAACACATACAAACTAGTTAACATCATAATTCTAGTACATGAACAAATGAAACAAAACAGACATATGATTGTTAAAATATAAGCATTTCAAGATGTTTACATTAAACCCCGCCTACTTCCATAATGTAGCTCTTGTTAGAGCATACATACACACACACTTACATATATACACACGTCAGCATGACTGCATAGGACATGCTATTAGCATCGTAACCTAACAGTGGCATGGTGCTAGTCTTGTTGAGGGGTACACATTAATGTGCGTGTAAAGCATTGTGTCTTTTCAGCGTGGAGTCAAGCCCCTGGTGAAGGTCTGGGATTTTAGCTATAATCATACCTAAAAATGAAACTATTCTGATTGATAAGGACCAGTCATTTAGCAAAACAGGATAATTGCTTACTATGGTATTAATCGGTGTTTTGTATCCATGTAAGGTAATTCATTAATAAAATTAATTCAGATTATCAAGTTAAAAAAAATATATTAAATCTAAATAATCATAATTGACATTTTTTCTGATAAGGGGAAGGGCGGACCCCAGATGTGAAAAAGCAAAGCTAGGGGTCTGCAATTACGTCAGATTTATGTCTGGATTCAAAATTTCGGATTTATCAACCGTGCCTTTTCTAAATAATTTTTTTGTAAACTAGACAAAATACTAATATTTTTCAGATTGCCGAGGGAATATTCCTTTAACAAGTTTTGGGACTTCATAGATATCCTAATAAACTTGGCTTGGCTGAAATAGTCTATTCTGCTCATTTGCAATGACTAAAAATAAAATTATTTTATATAACTTTGCAGATGTATGTTCTTTCTCACATCAAAATATTTGCGTATGTTGAACATTTCTTAAAGTTATTCTACTCAAGAATTTCATATTCAAATTAAAATAGTAGACATCCATTAGTCTTTAAAACACTTTGCACTATACTAAACTCATACTGTATATCAAAAACATTCAAAAACAAAATCTTCAGAAATTTTTCCCTGTTAATATTTTACAGGGCAAGAGGTACTGTATTTCCAAGAATTCACACTAAGCCATGAAAGAATAAAGAAATATCTTTTAATCAATGCCCCTTTTTTACATTGAAAGTGCACAAGCTATAACAAAGCTTTCTAATCAATGGATAACCTTCGGCATACTCTTATATTGCTAATGAATTTTTAAAGGAGTGTAGGAGAGATAGCAGTTGTACAATCCAATGAATATTCTACTTCTGTATATACAACATTAGATGAAACCTAAAATGAGGACATTAGATGAAATCTACGGTCAGAAACTACAGTATCAATACATCACAAGTTGAATGACGTTAGTTTTATCCTCGAACTGTATAAAATAAAAGGATATCCTAATATGATGATGATTCTATATACTATGGATTAATAAAAAGAATAACCACATCTATAAAGTTAATATGGAATGTCGGTGTCTGCCCACTGGTCCGAAGGCCCATTAGTCCGAAGGTTCAATATTCCAAAATAAAGACCCACTAGTCCAAAGGTTCATCAGTCTAAAAGAAAAGGCCCACGAGTCTGAAGGTTCACAAGTTGGAAGCTTAGGGTTAGGGTATTCCTTGGGGCTAATGAACCTTCGGACTATTGGGCCTTTGGACTACTGGACATTTGAACCTTCAGACTAGTGAACCCTCGGACTAGTGAACTTTCGGACTAGTGAACCTTCAAAACATCAGATCGTTACACTAGTGGGCCTTTTCTTTCGGATTACTAAACCTTTAGACTACTGGGCCTTCGGACCAGAATTTATAATCTGTACAACAGTTGCAAAGGTGTGTACCTCATGATCAGTTGAGACTTACCAAAACCTGTTTACAACAGTCTTTTGAAATATGTACATTGTATACACAAGGGAAGTAACTGCATAAACCGATCAACATTAAAGGAAATTATAGAATTTCTATGGAGTATTTGCATTGTTATGACCCGTGCATTAAATTCCCGTAATGCACGAGTATGAGTATTTGGTTTCGTCCATTTTCACAACAGGTGAATTTCTTAACAATGTAAATATGTATGTAAACTTTTCTTACATTTCATTCTTTTTTGTACTTTTTTTTATGCATTTCAAACAATCTAACATGGAAATTTAATACAAAGATAAATGTTTTGGCATTGTGTTTATATGCGTATTTAATGCAAAGTTTAAAGGGCTTTGCTTTCACGAATGACCCTCCTAAAGTTGGGGCATTCTACTCTGGCTAAAGTCTTTTGCCTCGTGCATTAAATATGCATATAAACACTCGGCCTCAACACTTATCTTTAAGTGTATCCATTTTGAGGATCTACAGTAACCCTTTAACCTGCAGATCGTGCAATTCAGCAGGATGGGTTATTTACACTAATGTTTATGCAAATAACATATACAATACTACATGTACATTACAATGATTACATCACTCCTTAGACAACATTTTCACCTGTGTGGAATATAATCATGTTGGTTGTTGTTGTTTGTTGATGTCAAATATGCCAAATCATGTTGGAAATGAAATCTTAAACAAAATTCAAAGGTTGATGTAGGGGTCGAAATTTAAATTTTTTGCCACTGTTCCAAATAACAATACTTTCTCAATTAATGCTGTTCCAGATCAGATTTCACTGTTCTACCTTTTTGCCGAAAAGAGGACAAATTCCTTTCTTCAAAATGGGCTTAATTTACAACTACTTTCTTGGTCAATATGTGCAAATATGTACCGTATGTCAGTTAATAGTATTACATACATACAGTATAATTAAGTATCATTCAGTTGCGTAGTCATACACATGTAAGCAGCCTTGCATATGTGTATTCACGATTAATTGTGCTGGCAATAGCAGGAAAGGTGATAGCTAAAAAAAAATTGAGGAAGAAATTCTTTTCATGAAAATCTTCCTTGACAACATGCACTTTTTGCAGCAGAAATCAAGTTATTGATCAATGATGCCACATGCTTGTGAAAAAAACAATGTTCTACTGGAACATTGATCCTGCATAAAAAGCATTGTTCTGGAACAGCAGAACAGTGGCAAATTTGACCCCTGTGATAAAGAGACAGAAAGAAGAATTACAGGCTGAAATAAGTTACATCCCCAGGTTTCTGATAAAACAGAAACAGATGTTTCCAGAGAACTATTCCTGACGAAACAAAACTGTTTGTTTCGAGAGGAAAACAAATTTTGTCCTAAGAATTTGAGGGCATGTGCTAAACAATTTCGGATTGGGAAATGCTTATACAAAGGGCAGACCAAGCAAAAACTTGACCTAAAAAAACATTTTTTATCTATCCCTAGCCACTGACAACTAAACCCCTAATTTATGTTCGAAATATGATCATAATTCTCCTGCTCAGACTCGATGGAAGAGACTTTCTGTAAAACTTCTGATCAGAATAACATACAGTAATGTCACTTCTCCATCCACATATGGCTTTAAATTTGAGGTGAACTAAAAGAAAACTGCAACAGAAAGCTGTGGAATGCAATACAGATAATTGACTAATGACAATTATGTAGTTTCCGTATGACCAAGGAGCTGCACATTCTGTGATTCTATTACAATCATACAAGGTTTACACATGTATTAATTATCTTGGCAGAGACAATTACCACAACTTTTTTTTTAAGAAATAAACTAGCACCCTAGCTTTGCTGTTTCAGAGGGGCGGCCTGCCCCACCCCTTCATTGACCCACCCAGCCCCCTTTTAGTCTGCCCGCCGCTCATCAGAGCAAAATGTAGAACAAATTATAGATATTCTTTAAATAAATTTAAAGTCTAATTCTTTTAACAACTTAACAATTTTGATTAACCTGATAAATAAAACACCTTACATGGATACAGAATGATAGCAAAGTAAGATATTGTCCTGCTGGCTCATGAATGGTATTGATTATAGGTAAAATCCTAGTAGGCCCCTGTCCCCACGCTGAAAAGACACAGCGATTCGCACGCGCACGCATTAAAGTGCCCATCAACAAGTAGCACCCTCTCCCTTTTTAAATCAAGCTAGGTCTGACAGTGTGTAAACTATATGCTACTGCATACTATTAAAGGTCGTGATATATCATATGGTAGCGTATATTTTATTCCAAAACGATAACTAATTGGCCTTTCAATATAAGTACATGTTGGACCATTGTATTTCAACCAATCAAAACACACGAAATGAATAATATTCACTTCCAGGCTAGTCCACATTTGAGACGATAATTGGCCTTCAATTTGAGATTTGATGACCAGCAGTGATAGGAATAGCTGAATAAAATGTTTTATGCCTGGGAATTTAACTTCATTACAACAGGATGTTGCTTCTTATGAGAGACCTCGTTCTCAAAGACATAATGTGGACAGTCAATGAACCCAAGCATGCATATAAGAACATGTATGTTTCAATGTGATGAAATAATAAGGAGCACTTGTGTTAGAAAAACAATTCTTGGAAATTTGTACAAAGAACTAAAAGCAATATTTCACTGTAAAATTATTCATACGGCTGGTAAAAGAATTATGTTAATAATTGTTAATGCAATTTGAACAAAATTTATTTAAGTTTTTTTACAATTTTAATTCATTTTCCTCGAAGTTTGTTCAAGTGGTATAGCATAATTACCCTTACTGGATTCTGTTTTACTACTTTCCTGACATATCCAATGGTCTTTAAGCCACAATATCGCAGTACAAAATATAATAGAATACATAAAGACCCTGAATCTGAGGCTGTGATGTCACAAAAAGTTTCATTTCAGTCACTTTTACATGTACACAAATGATACCAAACTTTAAACTTGAATATCTCCTTAACGGAATAAGATTGTTTAACGCTTTCTTCAACATTTTGTTTCTTTTGAAGTCCTCTTTTATATAAGATGGACTTTCTTGACCACTGAACTAATCCTTCAACAATTGTTATTATTTGAAATGGAAATTTTTGAAATCACTTTTTGTGGTAACCTGCAAGGGATTGACAAATCATATCAGGGTATACTACATGTCATATAGAAATTCTCAAGACATGGGATTTTTTCTTCATTGACAACCATAAATAACTATTGGTCAATGTTCTGTGGATGTTGGACAAGTTGGTGGTTTGAAGTTGATTCATTGAACCATATTTTTCTGAAAGTCATTGCAGTACCTGTATACAGGATACAGCAGATCAAATGCTGAAGAGCATTCTGTTAAATAACTAAGAGGATGTTCTGCATCTTAGTTTTCACCACTTTTCATTGGTGATGGAAAACAAGGTGTCAACTCCTTAATACGATGACAAGTGAACACACAATTACAATGACCAGCTCGTCGCCTGCGTATTCGGTTATAATAGTACATGTAACAATGCTATCACCTAACGCTTTATACAACCTGGACGAGAACACAGGTACAACCTACAGACAGACATAGACATAACATCGACAACCAAGTCAATGTCCACGGCCTTTGATAACCAGTTGTGGTACACTGGTGTGTCTACCCAACCCAGGGCCTCTCCTTAATACAGAAACATATCAAGTATAGAATCCATGTCTCCAGTGTATTTCCTCATCAACCTTATACTAAAACCCCCACAACATAATGCCCTTAAAGTCAACAAACTTAAAAGCTGTAATCCCCTTGTGGTTTTTTTATCAGTAAGAAAAAAGCTTAACTCCTGAACCCATCTGCAATCTCCTTTTAAGGAGAATGACAGTCAAAACAATTTGACCTACAACTGGACTTATCAAATAAATCACAGTAATAAATGAATGTTTTTGGCACTGAGCAGCACCTGTAGCGAATACCCTGGATGCATAAAAGAGTTTGTCACTAGACAGTCAGGAATTTTGTTGTGGAATACAATTGACAAAATTAAATACTATACAATGAAATAAAAAGTAGCAAGCACAAATAAAAGAACAAAGGCTATGTAAAATAGTTAAAAAGAAGAACTGAAAAAAAGACCTCGATTAAAAACAAATAAGAATAAAAGAAAAAAATGTGTTCTAGATAGAACTTCAGAATACAAGTATGGAGCACAATAGTTTTGAATGAACCCAGGTCAGACAGGAATTTGAATTACTGTTTGCACCTATTTGACTAGGTAGGTCAAAACCAAATGTAATCACAATAAAAACCTTACAGAACCCTTGAAAACGTCAAACAGGAAAATAGAATAAGGGTCAACTTACAGTATAGCAGTATGAGACAGATTGGGCAAAGATTGTATTTGCCAGTTGTCAATAAACTGACTGTATGTTTTATTGTAAAGCTGCACTATTGTCTGTATTATTTGTACTGTATAAAACATTTGATGTACATACAGTAATTCCATCAAGTCAAAAATTGAACTCATGTTTGCGCTTGGTACTGGACATCAAAATCTGCCCCATAATACAATATTATCCCTTCAGTCATGGTATGAAAATCATCAAGCTAGCAAAATAATCCATCATAGACTTTAATGAAAGTGCATCTATGTATCTTCACAGACACCCTTTTATTCAATAACAGTAGACTGCAATATGATGTATGATTTGTCATTTTGTCACAGTCACGCCTCACGAACACTACATTATCAGCTTAAAGCATTATAGAAGTTTCAAATAAAACACTGCAAAATTATTAATCATATTGAATTTTTTTTTTAATGGGACAAAGATCTCATCAAAATTTGTGAATTAACAAAGCTCTGTTTGAACATTCTGGCTTAATCGTTCAGAAAATATAAACATAAATTGAATACTGATCAGGCATTTAATATTTTCTGTAAATTTGTAAACTTATTGTTTCTAAATCCATACAAAGCTAGGTTATCTTAAAAGTTGAACGCTAATATTGTCAAACTTGGGGATACTTTTAATCAACATGCAATAAAAAGGAAATTCCAAATTTCACACAAAAGTAACCGTAAAGTTTGTAGAAATTGAAAGGATGAAATAAATATATGGGCAGAGTTAGACTTTGCAAGCATGTGTGTTTCAGAACATCAGCCAAATTTGAGAAATTGTTAGGTATTTGTCAGCATAAATCAATTATCACTCTGAAATGTTTATCTTGTACGTTCCTTATATTCCTTTACATCAAACTCATTAATTCTTCAAAATTCTTACACTTCAAGTACCGGTTACTCTAACACTATAGCTATATAAAAATTTTAACTTCAAAGTTGGCAACTCGACAGGTTTATCATCTCAAAGTATTTCCAATGTATAACAACAAAACACAATCACGCTTTAAAAAAGATAAAGTAAACATACAATACAACACACATGCAACATTAAGATGTCCCACCCAAAAAGAGACTACACAAATTTTGTAGATGTGGCACTATTCAAAGCAAGCGGTTAAACAGTGAGAAATTATTTTCTTGTAAATAATATTCCCAATCTACAAACACAATACTATCTTCTTTCACTATACTCACACACTATGTACAGTACATAAATTAATTATTGCTTTACAACATATTTTCCCTGTACTATCATCATCATTAGTTCCTTCTCCCTCATACTCCTTAACATAGGGAAATAACGAAATTATGCAGGATATCCACATTATGGTTTGTATAGTTCTTGGTATCTTGCTCACACTCGGAATATATAGCCACAAAAACATTCAGAAGGAGGGCAGTATTTATTTTCTGATTCCCATCACAGTGTCACTCCTACATCCAGCACACTGTACATTGTACAGTGTTGTACAAATAATGGGTAAACATTTACTCCAGTGCAAGGGATAAATGGACTGCAAAGAGCTGAGCTACTGTACAGGGCTGGGATTGTGATCGTTGATAAGGTATTGCAGTTACATCCAAAGTATATACATGTATACACAGTAATATCTGCAATGGATTATGTATACATGTGGAATAACACATACAGTAACTCAAATCAAAGAGAAAGGCACTACATTTTTATGTAATACTAGTGTGTGCACAACTAGACACATTTAAACAAACCATTCACTCTCTTTAATGTACATGTATCCACTACACACATAGAAGTCTTATCCTATAGTTATTGCTAATTGCTTGCATCACAATTTCATTTCCGGATGTAGGAAAGCAATAGGAAAGCAATTGCAGAGTTGGCTATGCTATTCATATAAAACACATTCAGCGCTTAATATTTATGTATAAATATATATATATATATATATATATATATATATATATATATATATATATATATATATATATATATATATATATATATATATATATATATATATATATATATATATATATATATATATATATATATATACATATATATATATATATATATATATACATACATACATACATACATACATACATACATACATACATATATATATATATATACACCCACAGCTTAACATAGAAAAACTGTCAATACAGTACAGTATGTACGGATGATTATAGTGTACAGTAGCTGGGCTAGCAGCCTATGATCGGGAATATACAGTAGTTTGTGCTTTCAAAATGTAATGAAATTGATATCATTGAGTTTTCTAATATTGCATAACTACACCAAAAAAAATCATATATCTACAGTACATAACCATATGATTGAGCTTAAGCTTGTTTTGTTTTAGATGCTAATAGTCCATTTACTTGCCACTTCAGCAAGGATTTGGAACTTCCTGCAGTACATGAAAGAATCAAAACTGACTGATTTCTTATCAAAGATAAGTCAATTGATAGGGAGAGCCTTTCTTAATACAGTATGTCAAATTTCCACAAACAGCCAATGACCAGCCATTTTTTTCACACATAGAAACTACATTAGCTGTGTGGGTTTAGGCCCCACTAAATCATTGATGCCAAAAAGAAATCGTCAAAAACCAAATGTGGCACAAAGGGTAGGTTGTCTACCAATACTTACCAAACAGATTTATAAGAACTTGTCTTGTATATGGATTATACATGGGTTTTTCAACTTCTCACTTAACCTACAATACAAAAACATTTTCCTCAAAACATCAAAATTTGCTTTTTCAATCAAAACATTTTTTGTCTAAATAACGCATTGCACCACATTACAACGTGGCTTGTAAATTTTAATCAAATTATGACAAATTAAGAACAGGTAAGTCTCACTATACTCTACATTATAGACTACAGTTCATATATGAATGTTGTTGGTACTGTATCTCATATACTGTACCAGTTAAATAAAGACCCAGATATATCATATAACATACACGTGATACAATATATTTTATGATTGAGAACATGATTATGGTATTGAATCAAGGGTTAGTGGGCGAGATCCTGACCACGTTGAATGACATGGAGCTTAAATATAAATGACAATGTTGCCACACTGAATATCAGTACCCTCTGAAAGTCCACTTTTTTGGGAAATGGACAAAAAAGTAGCTACTGTATTGTACAGTTTATATCTTAGCAATAAATGTAATAAGCATTAATATATAGTACTGTAAAGCCATGTGCAGGGATGGATTTGAAATAATCATTCTGACAATAAATCAAAAGGCCAGTTAATTTTAAATTCTATGTAATTTTCAAAGAAACCTTGTCTTATAGCATTTGAACACTTCCATCTGTTTCCTACATCTTTACTGTTCATTTTGTCTAAAAAATGGAGTAAACATTGTATTCTTGATTTACCTCCTAAGAAAGTAAACCTAGGATATGAACTTCAATGAAATGTTGCAACTAGATAATTAGATATTCAGTGAAAATATTTGTTATAAACATACAAAACACAGATTAATGTCAATCACACATGCCAGGTCTCTAAAATCAGCTTTAAAGAACATTTTTAAGTTTAAAGTTGGCTTCAGTCTATCATGCTCATATTGGGCTTTTAATTGGTTTGATATAAAATGTAATAGTTAACAACCTATAAAGTTACAGCAGCTTTAGAATTTTTCATTTCAACAAATGTCTCCTACCATCAGAGTTTGAATACATTGATGTGATTCTAAAACATGTCATGTTAACAGAAAAACTCTCTCATTTCAAAAATATTAAAATTCTACAACTATTTCTCTGTAATAATCCCCGCCCTAAAGAAAATGAGGCCAATATAAAGACAAATTCAAATATTTTTGTAGGCCCTATGACAAATTCATTTTAGTAATTCAAATTTAAGACTTCTTAAAAAAAAAGAAGCTAAAAACTATTAATGATTCTTCAATATATATGCAAAAATGTATTCTTATTGTATTTCACATGTGAATGAAACGAAAAATTACTCACCTAGAATCAAATCCATTCATATTTTCAAAAACTTTTATATGTAAGACCCCATTTTTGGAAAACCTGTTGTTCCTGTGTTTCAATACTGCATATGCACGCACGCATAACGTTATATCTTGTACGTGCTAACACAACATACAGCTGAAATCACCAACCTCACTCGCCTCGTTGTCAAAAATCTTGTTTCTGACTTGGATTTTTAAACTCTATAATCTTTAGTAAGGAACGCTTTTCTTGGCATAATATTATGATGAACAAGACAGGGAACACGTACACTGTATGTCAACATGAAATGTAATGAAGTACAAAGGTGATAAAATGATAGAATTCTTACCTATCTGTCGCTTGTCTACTAGCCATGGTCTCTTTCTTTCACCGCCATCTTTAGAATCCTTGAGTAACTATCATTGCTGACGTCATATTTAGAATTAGCGGTACATTGTCAGTAGGGAAAGTACAACACCGCGAAAGATGTACTCACTTTGTTGGGATTTTCACACATTTACGGGACTATAAATTATCTGATATTGAAGGAAATATATAATATGGATAATTTCATAAACATTCAGGTGGAAATATATTCGATATTGGCTGCAGACTTTACGGGAATTTGGTGATAACATTCACTCGGAAATTCCTAACTAACGTTGACCATTTTCATTCATTTACATTACGTACAGTACGTGTGTACACACTTACAGTACAGTACATACATTGTACGTTGTGTGCCACCGATAGTGATGAAGGATAGGCCGCGCCCAGGCTGTATGTGTACAACGTTGGCAATGTTATTTTCTTATGGACTGCTGCATCATTATGTATGCCATTATGCGTGTTGTACTTCGTGATTAACAACTGTGTGCACTTACCCAGCTCATTAACGGACTGCAATATTTTTTAATGGCATTTCATTTTTCACCTGCCTTAACTTATGAAAAACTTTTATTTTTATTTTATAGATTTAAAAAAATGTTATTTAGGCTAGGCCCCAACTTGGGCCTATCTTCTTTTTTTGAATCGCCATTGGCCCAAGTTAAATGGTTGCAACTAGGCCTAGGCCATATTATTTAGATTTTGAGGATTAAGTCATTATGTATGTTGCGCTAGCTGTCAATTAGGTCGGGGAATACTAACTCTTAGTTATTATGCACTTGTCAAATGTGTGACTTGGCAATGCGAGTCGAAGGTGGTTCATTGACATATGAAACAGTGACATTTTTTCAAATTGTCAATCACCAGAGTGACTAGGGTTAGTCAATTTTTTGGCTTAATATAGCATACCCCTCCTTGGTTACTGGTTGGTGCTTTGTTCTCTCACCCGCACGTCCCAGGTTCGAATCCCGGTGGGTCTGCAACCAGTGAGTTCACAACTGGTTATCAAAGGCCGTGGCCATCTTGATGTAATGTATAACACTGGATGCTTTCGGGACGTTAAACCTTGCTATGCTATGCTATATAAGTATCACGGCGTCTCTGGTTATGCCGTCTCCTAGTTTACCTACGTAAACTGCCTGTTTAATTTAGTCCCCAATTCTTTGTCACAGTTTGTGTGCTATGTTGCAATGTGCTTAATTTCATCTTAAAATTACACCTCACGGCGATGGCGTCTCCAAGATGAAAACATACACGCCCATCAAACATACACCCCCTTATTCACTTATATCTCAAGAAAAACAAGTCACAGCGTCGGCATCTCCCAAATTAAAAGATAAACCCCTGCGTATACATACCTTATTTAAAGGAAAATAATAGATATTATCATTTGCATATTAATTATTTTATGTTGATGTTTTCTTCTTAAATCAATCCAGACCCAATGCAAGAAACCACTTAAAATTACATCTCGTGGCGACAGCGTCTCCAAGATCAAAACATACACCCTCCCATCAAACATGCACCCCCTCATGTCTCAAGGAAAACCAGTCACGGCAACAGAGTCTCCTAATTAAAATATAAACCCCAACCATACATGGGCCTCCTATTTTTAACTTGTATTGACAGCGTCTCCAAAATAAAAAAAAGGTATACTTGCGGAGTGGAGGGATATTCTATAGTTTCTCCCAATTTTGTTCAGATCCATTGACTTTGTACAGGGATGAGTGATTTTGGATGTCATTTGCACAATATATTTTTGTCATTTTACAGTCATTTTGAAACAAGATGTTAGTCATTTGTGTGACTGAGGGGTGCATCAGAATATACCACTTTTTGTGTGACACAGGTCATGCAATGACGCACCTTGTCTGGGGTATAGGGGGTGCGACATTCAATTGATAGGTTCATATGGACACGATGCTCTAATGAGATGCTCTAAATCTTACTCACGTAAACGTGTACTAAAATTGTACACAAAAAAGTTTGAATACGTCACATACCCACTGTACACACATATTTACTATGGAACATTTGTTATGTGTACTTGGGTTAAAGTTAGTGATACTAACTAAAAAAAAAAAACTTATTTTATCTGCTTATGGATATGGCAGATGCTCTAAATCTTATTCAAGTAACCGTGTGCTAAAATTGTACACACAAAAAACAGTTTTATACGAATCCTAGTGTCGAATCTCTGTAAAATCTTAGATATATTTTCTCCGCAAATGTACCATTTGCGACACAACATTATATGTATAGGGCATAGCTTTTTCGGTATGCAGTATATAAAGCCTTGTTAGCTCCGTGAGGCCAGCCGATTAATAAACGTCAGCGATCACTAACAAAAATGCAAAAAGAAAACGCCAGCTAATTAGAAACAAAAGAAAATATAGTAAATGTCTGTCATGATAAAAAAGGCCATGCTTGAAACGGAGCATTACAATTGTTAGCTAGGGAAATACAACAAGAAATGAGAATAAAACAAGTACATACTTTTGTAAACTTTGAGTTAACTTTTTCGCCTAGCACTAGCTGTTCTTGTCATCCATATTTTTTAATCCAATCATGAAACTCAAATGTGAACTGGATAAACTTGATCCTGTGTAGTTTGCTATTTTGACAAAATGTTCAAAAATATTTCAGGCCATTTAGACAGTCAATCAAGTAATTTTCCCTGAGTGCCGCTTATACCCCCAATCTGAAAGACTAGTCACACCCCTAAAAAATTGGTGAATTATTTTAATTCACCCATTTTTAGGTCGACTTTTCAAAGAATAATATTCTACTCACGTCGGCATCCACGTCCTCCTGGCAAAGTTTTTGGGGAGCAAGGTCTATAAAAAGCTTGTCGTCATTTGAAAATGTACATTATTTAAAAGTGGAAGAAATATATAGAATGTGCATAATGTCTGAATTAAAATTTACAGTGTCATAGATAGTAACCAAAATAAATGATTAGGCCCAAAAAGAACTGAATAGTTTAAAAATATCTAAAATATTGTTTTAAAGATTTTTAGTGGAAATTATTACTCTGCCTTAATTATTTTAGTTGACTGCTAACTTGCATAGAATTGTTATATGAACTGACTTTAATTTATGTAAGATTACAAACATAGTATGCAATTTACATTTGAAAAGAGTCAGAGACCATTAATTACTCTTTTCATTCTTCCGAGTACACAAATAACTTCTACTAATGTACTACAGGTGGCCAGTTATTTAATCAGGTATTTTTGGCATTCATTCATTAATGAGATATGCTTCTTTTGCTGATTTCAGAAGTGTTAATTGCACTATTAAATTCGGCACTTGGATTTAAAAACTTGAATATAAGGATCTTAAAGAACGACATGCAAGATTGTAATTACATATAAGAGGGATGGATGGATGTCATTAGGAATGGAGAAATAGCATCAGGGAGGGAGAGATAGAGGGGAGGATAATGGATGAATGGCATCGGGTTGGGAGAGTGGATGGAAATGGGGAGGATGGATGGGAGAGCTTCGGGAAAGGGAGGGATGGATGGCTTCCGGAAGGAATTGATGAATGGCATCAGGGAGGTGAGGGAAGGCATCAGGGAAGGAGGGATGGCATCAGGGAGGGAGGGATGGCAATAGCGAGGGGAAGGGATGGATGGCAACAGCAGAGGAAGGATAGATGGTATCATGGATGGATGGATGTCAGTGGAGAGGGGAGAGATAGATAGCATTGGGGAGGGGGTGATGAATGGCATCAGTGAGGGAGGGATGGATGGCATTAAATGCCATCAGAGAGGGAATGCTGGATAGCATTGGGGAGGGATGGATGGCATCAGGGAGGGATGGATGGATGGCATAAGGTAGGGATGGATGGATGGCATCAGGAAGGGAGGATGGCATCAGGAAAGGAGGGAGGAAGGGATGGCATCAGGAAGGGATGGAGGGATTGATGGCATCAGGGAGGGAGGGAGGGATGGCATTAGGAAAGGATTATGATATGAGGGATGGAATTTGGGAATGAGGGATGGATGGCACTGGGAGGTAGGGGTGGGTGGCATTGAGGGTAGGGATAGATAGCATCAGGGAGGAAGGGAGGATGGCATTGGTGAGGGATAGGTGGATGCATTGGTGAGGGATAGGTGGATGTATTGGTGAGGGATAAGTGGATGCATTGGGGAAGGGAAAGTGGATGGCATTGGGTGAGGGATGGAAGGATGTTATCAGGAAGGAACGAATGGATGGCATTGGAGGGGGATAGATGACTTTCAGGTGGAATTCATCAAACTAATGACATTTCATACTTTGCTAAAGTAATTGCAGTGCCTATTAGTTGTATGTTATTATTTGATAAATAAGCATTATTCAAAGGTGAGTAAATCGCACTAACACTACTGCATAGGTTCCTGATGCTGATAGCATTGAAACCAAAAATGAAAACAAAGAATAAGATACTGTAAGTGGACTGAAAAAAATACTCTCACTGGAAGTTACGGGATAAGTAACTGCTTACTTCCTTTAAGTAGCCCACTCCCCCTGCAGCTTTGAATAGTCGAGCATGTTGTCATTCAGACAGCTCTAGTTCATGAATTTTATGTATCTAATCCTAATGTTTGTTTAACATGAACACAGTGCAAAATTTATTTCAATCTAAAAAAATATACCGTCCCAGTGGCATTCTGATTAAAAATGTTATTGCACTCTGCACTTTAATGCCTACACAGGGAATGGTGGCAACACTTATTTATTTGTAGAATATTTTTATCTGGAAAGAAATTCAAATGGTAAATTTTGTTGGAAAAAGTTAACCAGGCCAGGTTGAAAGGTTTTGAACCACCATCAAACAAAATTAATATGGGCAAAATTCAATAAGTAAATTGCTAAAAGCAAAGGCATTGTTTGCAGATGTGTTCACTGCAGATGTTAACCTCTGCCTTGTAAACAAATTGTGATAGCATGACTGTTGAAATATGGTTCGATTAGGGATCCCTGCCTTGTAAACAAATTGTGATAGCATGACTTGAAATATGGTCTGATTTGGGATTTGTGTATACATTGTGTAGTAGTGCAGCTCATGTGCTAATCATGACTTTGGGCATCCTTATTTTGAAGGTTTATAGACCGATGTAGAAATTTTATTGTACCAGAAAGAGCTTCACACTGAACAGAATAGTAACACCAGGAGTTTCAAGTAATGGCTAGTCAACTTTGTAATCCTTAATATATGCAAAAGTATTTTGATGTATCAAAGAGTGGACTGCTCAAATTATTTTTAATTTCTGTCACAATTTTCAGTCACTGAAAAACTCAGACTGTTTTTTTAAATTTGTACTAGATTTTGATTGAGATGTAATATCATATTCATGTGCCTCATGGAAATCAAGGAAATTAATAGGTTTTCCTGTTGTGATGTCACAAAGTTTAAAACAAATTGCATGATTTATTACAATAAAGTCATACAATTCAAAATAGTCAATTTCTAAACAAACTTTGATGAAATATGATGCTATTTTCATGGTTTATAGCACATTTTCTTCCAAGTAAACAAAATTGGTCTGGTAAAGATACCTAGAAAAGAGCATTACATTTTGAGCAGAACTTTAAATGGTCATAATTGCACTTGTAGTTTTTAAGTTTTGATAAATCAAAAGTTTTTACAATTTTTCAGCATGTGCAAAAGTTATGATAAGAAAAGGAATACAAATTTTTTTTCCCAAATTTGAAATATCAAAGGTACTCAAATTGCATTTACTGCTGAATCTACATCAAGATTATAGTAATATCCAATTCCCAACTTCTTCCATTCAAAATAGTTGGGAGAAGGACTATAAAACATTTTGGTTCCGTTGCGATTAACATTAGGAACCTATGCAGTCACGATGGCGTGTGTGTCTGTATGTATGTGTGTGACGCTAGCTTGTAAACATGATATTTCAAGAATCTTACACCGGATTCATGTCATATGTGGTACATAAATAGCCCATGTTCCGTAGATATGCCCTCTTGTTTTTGGTGTTGATGTGCATATTAATGAGTAAGCGGGCTTAATCTTAAAAGGTTCAAATTGAAATAACCACATGACGGTGTTGTTTCATATTTAATGCAATTATGTTGTTAGATAGTGTCTACATGTTCATGGTACAAAAATGTTGAATTTCATTAATATGCATAGTGGGCAGGGCTAAACATGATTTTGTTGAAAAGAGTTTGTAAACCCAGTATCTCAAGAACGATACATGGGATTCAGTTCATATGTGGCACAAAAATAGTCTATGGTCTGTAGATGTTCCATTGATTTTGGTGTTGATGATGTGCATATTAATGAGTAGGCGGGCTTAATGTTCATATTGAAATAACCACATGTTGGTTTTGTTTCATATTAAGTGTAATTGTGTTGTTAGCTAGTGTCTACTTGGACTCATGGTACAAAAATGTTGAATTTCATAAATATGCATACACTGTAGTGGGCAGGGCTTAACATGATTTTGTTGAAAAGAATTTGTAAACACTATCTCAAAACTATACATGGGATTCAGTTCATGTGTGGTACACAGATGCCCATGGTCCAAAGATGTGCCCTATTATTTTTGGTGTAGATGTCATGCATATTAATGAGTGGGCGGAGCTTAATATAAAAAAACCTGAAATGCTTATATTTCAACAACCGTTTGTCTGTTTCATATTTGGTATAATACTGTTGTTAGCTAGTGTCCACATGCTCATGGTATAAGAATGCTGAACATGTGAAGAATGTTGGGTGGAAGATGGTAGAATGATTGGTAGATAAAGGATTTAGGCTAAACGTGGGATGGCAGGGTGGGATGACGGGGGAAGGGAAGGGGGGGGGCAGGATGGGATGGCATGTGGGACAGGGTACCATGGGATGTGGGACAGAATGTTGTGGCATATAGGACAGGATGGCATGGCGTGTTGGGAAGTATGTGGGACAGAATGGCATGGCGTGTTGGGAAGTATGTGGGACAGAATGGCATGGCGTGTGAAACACGGTGGTGTCATGGCATTTATGACAGGCTTGAATGGCATGTGGGACAGTGTAATGACCTGTGAGGCAGGATGGCATGTCGTCTGGATTTCAGGTGGAATAGGACGGAAAGGACTGTAGGACAGGGTGGGATGGCATGTGGCGCATTGAGGTGTGGGACAGGGTAGGATGGTACAGGGAGGGATGGCATGTCAGACAAGGTGGCATTGTATATGGGACAGAAAGGGATGGCATGTGGGTACAGGGTGTCATGGTATATGGAACAAGGGTGGCAAGGCATATGGTGGGATGTCATCTTGATTGCAGGTGTGATGGCATATCTGGCATGTGTGATGGGTCATGTGTACTGGAATGGTATCTGGATTTCCTGTAGGGAGGGATGTAAAATGCAGAACAAGATTGTGGGTGGGAAGCATGTTATTAGCGGCGAGGGGATTTGTATCGTTTATGATGTCTGGTTTGTATTTCAAATGTAGCATTTAATCCGCTTTATCTGGCCCGATCAAACTTTATATGTGTATCAAATTGACGTTAATCAAGGTTATATCTGGCCAGATCAAAGTTTATTTGTATATACAATTGGCTTTAATCAAGGTTATATCTGGTCAAATTATCCTATATTTGTTTATCAAGCTTTCTTTATATCAAGTTTATATCAGACCAGATCAAACTTTATTTACCCAGATATAAACTTGATTAAATCCAGATCTGGACTTTTTGAAGATAGTATTTCAAGGACTATACATGGGAGTTCAGTTCATATGTGGTCCATAAATAGCCCATGGTCCGTAAATGTTCCCTATTGTTTTTGTAGCGATGCCATGTATATTAATGAGTAGGCGGGGCTTAATGTTAAAATCTAAAAATGCTCATATAGCCTATCTAGGAGACCCAGGTAATAAAGGCCAGTAAAATTTAATACAAGGAATGTGCATTCAAAAGAGTCCCCAAAAAATGGTGAACACAATATAACATTGAATCAGAAATAGGTGATGACCTTATTTCTTGCTCTTCAGAATTTTTAGTTTGCGATTTAATCTTGTTTTGCTTAAAAGTTTCTTCAAGTAATGTCATGAAAACAGAACATGGTAATGTTGACCTTTCTATTTAAATGTACCATGATTGTCTACTAAAAAATATGCAATTTTAACCCCTTTCACTTTGTGGCCACGCCGTTGCCCTGGCCCATTATCCTCTTGGCGGCCTACTTGAGCCCATCGAGATATTGGGATAACTAGGCCGAGCAACGGTGGATCCAGCATTTTCAGAAAAGAGGAAGGGTCTAAAGTTGAGTCGTGAAAAGGGTCATAAATTAGATGGCGTGCGATCCATGCACTAAGCATGTACAAATACATGTAGGGTGTGGCCATAGGGTGGGTTTGTTGGGAGGGGATACTGTATTTGGTTTTCAAGATCAACTTGACTTTTGCCAACATATTTTGCACACGCAACTTAACCGACTAGTTTTGAAAAATGTACCTTATGGTGCGAGACCGTTTTGTATTTTATGCAAATATACTGATAGACTTCGAAGTTGCTTGAAAGGATAAGTTTAGTGATCAAGCAAGTCCAGCCTATATGAAAGAGGACTTCAAAGAAAGAAAATAGTAAAGAAAGCATTCAAAAATCAAGTTCCGTTAAAGAGATTTCTAAGTTTTAATGTTTGGTATCATTTGTAGAAACGAGTGAAATCAGACTATTTGTGATGTATAGTCTCAGATTCCTCAAAAGTTGATGTATTTCATCATATTTTGTCCCATGTCAAAAAAAGTAATAAAACTGAATCTAGGAAGGGTATTTATAATATACCACCTGAAGAAAGTTTGAGGAAAACTAATTTTAAAAAAATTAGATACACTTTCTTAAAAGTAGTACATTAACAATTGTTAAGAATGTTAGGATGAAGACTTTCCAAAGCAGACTTAATACACCAGTCATTTCTACACAGATAAGATGGAGCTTTAAACTTAAATATCTCCTTAACAGAATAAGATTTTTTGGGTGCCATTTTCATTATTTTTGTTGTTGAAATTCTCTTTCATATAAGATGGACATGCTTCACCACTGATCGTTTCAAAACCTTTGACACGTACAATGGAATTTTGTACATTTCATGGGAAATTAATTAAATTGCAATGTTTGTGAGCAAAATTAATGATATCAAGACATCCCAGTGACGAATCAGTGAGAGGTCTGTCAAAATACTATCACGAAACAATACAATAGGGGGCCTATGCTATACATATTAGGGAAGTAAGCTTCCCTAAAAAATGAATACATATGCTTAAATATCAAACAAATTTGGTAATGACTTTGTTATTAATGAAATAAAATTTTCATAACTGATCCAGACCTGGTCCTAACACAGTTTCGTCCTTAACAGCTGAAGTCCATAAGACCAATCCTACCACCATGATATTCCTGTTTACCATTTTTGAATTTGGATGAAATGTGTTTCATTGAATAAAGAGAAGAAAAGAACGAAATTAAAAGGACATGTTTTGAAAAATATTTTCACCGAATTAAAAAAAAACAATGCATCAATCTGCAAAAGAGGACCACTGTAGGGCTGATGTCCCCTGAATGCTTGTTAAAAATAATCTCGGCAAAAATGTTTGTTTTCAAGGAAATTTTCTTTTTGAAATTATTAATGTGTAAAAGCAGTTAGCTTGGTAAGAACCCATGCTGAGACAAATTCAGCAAACCATTGACCAGTAAGTAATCTAAAACAACGGACTCCTTGACCTTGCACACAGCACTAGTTAGACTCACTGGCCTATAGTTACAGGGCAAACTGCGGTCACCCTTTTTGAAAATAGGAGTGACATTAGCAATTCTCCAATCACTAGGAAAAACAACAACATCTAAGCACTTTGAAAGATAATACTTAGGGGAACATCAAAACACCAGCAGGATGTATGCCATCCGGACCAGGTGCTTTATTTAAATTTAAACCCTTCAACTTCCTAGACACAACTTGCCCTCAACCTCCTCCCTGCCCCTTATCCCAAAACCCTCTCTGACATCAAACCGCTTATCACTTTCCTTGTTCGTGACCGCTGACAAACCTTATGGAACTCCCAAATTAATAACAAACTCCATATCATCCAGCCCACAATTCCGATCAAATCCACCATCAACAACCTCTTCGTATCGACAATGTTCATATTGCCCGTCTTAGAATTGGTCACACCCACCTCACTCACTCTCACCTCCTTTTGGCTCCCCCAACCCCTCTGCAACAATTGCCATTGCACCCTCACAATCCATCACATTCTCCTTGCTTGCCCCCTGTACAACCTTCTCAGAGCTTCCCTCGTCCCCACAACTCAATTGCCCAGTTCTTCCAGAAAAATCCTCCGGATAAAATGATCTCCTTCCTTTATCATGCCTCCCTCTACAACAATATTTAATTCTCTTCCACCCCCTCTACTTTGTTTTTGTTTCAACCATGCACCTCCCCTCTCAATCACAGCTTTCTGACCTTTTGTTCTTGAATCTCTCTCATTCTCCCCATGTTTCCTTTCCTTCCTACCTCTAGAATAATCTGACCTCTCAGGCACAATTTGACCTTCGTTGTCGTGGTGCCAATAAGCCCTCATCAAACAAACAAACAATTAGACACACAATCAACTGAAGAAAAAAGAAACATTCTTAATGGATACTGGATAGGCCCCACTAAGATAATCCACAACACCATCAGCAAGGGACTCCTTAGTAAAAACAGACAAAGTAGTCATTCAAAACCTCAGCCATATTCATACCTCTATTGATAGTAATACCATCATTGTCCTGAAGGGAACCAACAACCTCCTTGGTTTTTTGCTTTGAGCGAACATAGGAATGAAAAGACTTGGGATTCATAACCTCTTTGGACAAACGTTTTTCAAAAAGCACTTTAGTACCTCTTACCAAGGAGGTACCACTTTAGACCCTTTGTGAACTTTTCCTGATCCTATACCATGCAAGCCCTGCAGTACACCCCTTGTGTTTATAACAACACCACAACTTCTTTTTCCTAACAGCCCTTAAAACATCGACGCTGGCCGAAGTGAACTTTATAGGATTATGATCCGCCACGGGTCAAATCTAAGGGGAAGCCCTGCATTTCTTGCGATTGTGATAGCAGAAAATTGCTTTTGTCAAATCTATATGGGGTGAAGCCCTGGTAGGGATGCAGGGGGCAAAGCCCTACGTTTCCCGTGATCTTGGTAGTAGAAAATTGCTTGAAAATGTGTCAAATCTATGGGGCGAAACCTTGGTAGGGGCCAGGGGGAGAAGCCCCTAAAATACGCTTCTCACGATTGTGATAGCAAAAAATTGCTTAATATTGTGTCATACCTAGGGTCGACGTACTGGTAGGCGCCCAGGGGGCACCCCGGAAGCTTAGCATGGTTTTGGTAGCAGAACATGCTTACAACTATAATTGACAACAATAGTATAGGCCTATACCCTATACAGGGTCAGGATTTAAAACGTATGCATGATTTATTCCCTACACGGGTCAGGAATTGAACAATTTAAACATACGCATGATTTATTTTGGGCATGCACTTATTATGTACGTGAAGCTATGCACTTATGAAATCATCAGGTGAATCCCCCTGCCCCCACCATGACACTTTTCTCCCCATGGGTATTATATATCTTTTGTATAATACTTTCCCCCCACTTTTAGTCCATGCAGGGAGTTGTTACTTGAGACCGAATAACAAATCTCTGGTCTATGCTACTCAACTAGAATCAGTTAATGCAGCCTGGTAAGCGAAGAGGGTGGCATCTTTTTGAACAACAATTCGGCATATATTAATTGATAAAAAAAATTCTTATCGTTGATAAAAAAAAATTCTTATCATTGATAAATATTTCATTGGTAAATAATTCATTGTTCAAATTAGGGATGATTTGATCTGTAAGTTTTTTTTTATCGATGGCTTCATCGATTAATCTTTTATCGCTGAAGTCACCAAACGTTAGCCAAATAAGTGTTGTAACTGTTCAAATATATATGTAATCCCGATGATCAAGTACCAAACATTGATGTTTGTACGAATTATATGATCAGTAAGTAACACTGATCACAAAAACTTGGCCTGGCGTCTTGGAAGCCAGGCCTCAAGACCCCCAGCATGTCGGGAACGGTGTAAAAACTAAATTGCATGCTTCAAAAATCATCTTTGAAAAAATAATTACGAGAGAAAAATAATTGCAATGGTACCATGATTAAAAACAGGAAGTGAACTTTATTGGATTTGAGATCAGAGTTTTCAGAAAATTGGCCCCTTGTGTCCCTAACAACGCTTCGCCTATAGATTAAAAACAATTGAAAGCAATTTTTGCTCTGCTCACAAGAGGCGCAGGGGGCTGCACCCCTAGATTTTACACAATTTTAAGTACTTTTCTGCAATAAAAATAACCTGAACCGTATAGGTTTCAGGTGGGCTGGGCGGGCCCCTGCCAGGCCTAGATTTGACTTACAAAACCACATGGCTTTCGACACCCTTTGTTTGACACGAGTTTAGGCAATTGTTTTGTTTATCAAAATCACGCGAGAACCACATGACTTCGCTCCTTAGGCCCCTAACAGGAGTTGACACACTTTTAAGTCAATTTTTTGTTCTCAAGATCACAAGAAATGTCAGGCTTTCAGGACCTTCATCTTTAGATTTGACATAATTTTCTGCTCCCAAAATTACAAGAAATGCAAAGATTAGGCCCAATATTAAAAGCAATGAAAACCATGTGAAAGGCAGGGCTTCCAGGCTTCGGCCCTTACCAGGACTTTGTCTCTAGACGAAGCTCTGCATTTCTCATGATTTTGAGAGCATAAAACTGCTTAATTTTGTGTCAACTGGAAGGTTGAATCCTTGTTAGGGGCAAAATTGTGCCAAATCTAGGGTTGAAGCCCCGTGCTTCTCGTGATTTTGGTAGTAAAAAATTACTTAAAATTGTGTCAAATATAAGGCGAAGCCCTTCTAGGGACCCAGGCTCCCAGCGGACGATGCCTCCGGAAAGCCATCTACAATTTTTGTCAAGATTTTGGAAGCTGCATGCACACGTGCCACTCTAACAAATAATGGTTCAATTTGACCACAATGTGGTCAAAATTTGACCAAGTGAGTGAATTATGCACCGAACCATACGTGGTCAAATGTGACCAAGATAGCATGGTCAATATTTTTGACCATGCCAACTAGGTCAAATTGACTTCATTTGCTTCAGTGCATAATTTACTCACTTGGTTAAATTTGACCCTTTATGCTTGGTCATATTTGACCCTTAACACTTGGTCGGTCAATCTGTCGACCACTACAACTTGGTCAAATCTTCCGATCATATTGTAGTCAAATTGACTACAAGAATGGCTCCAGTTGACAAATCTTTGGTCAAATTAAAATCCTGCTCTACAAAAAAAACAGTAACAACACAATGTTTCAGTTTGGAATTGTTTAATTTCAAAACATTTCTGGGTAGCTGTTAATGATACAGTATAACAGAGAAATGAAAATATTACTACATTTACTTAAAAATCTTCCCAGTGCTCCATTGCGCCTGAAATTTAAGGTACATGAGCATGTCAAGTTGTCAGCATCAGAAATGATTAGTAACTTTTAGATTGATGTCTGGTAATAACTTTTTTTAACAAATGCTTTAATTGGACTATAAGGAAACCTAAATCAACTAGCCATAAACTTATGATTCAAACAATCAAAAACAGAAGTTTCTATTCCAACTTACGATTTATTTATGTTGCAATACACTGTCCTCAAGTTAAAACATATTGGTATTTCATAAACTTTAATAGATTTTAGAAGTTTTTTAATATTGCCTCTTAAATATTGAGATTTCCACAAACAAAATAATTCAAATTATAAGTTAGGCTACTCTCGCTACCCCATGTTTCTATAAAATTGTCTGTGTAAACTGTCATATCTCTTCAGGCCAAGTGCGGCAGTGCCAGACTTAGGTATCAAAGCTAAACATTATATTCCTAAAAAGACACTGCTGGGGAGTTGATCTGCAATGGACCGGCGGGGAGACATGTGCTTTCATCTGCTTGTGCCGTGGATAAGCATGAAAGTGCCCCCACCCCCCTGGGAAGACTTCATTTTCTGTGAAATTGTAACCCTTTGAAAAGAAAACTGCCTGGACACACACAAACAATTTCTATGTGATTAAATGAACATTCAAAATTCTCAGCAGTTCAGTCTTATTAATTTCCAAGCTAACACTTTTTGTTCTGGAATAACAGATAATCCATTTTTCACGCATAACACAATTTGACTGTCATAAAGATTAAAATTGTTTCAAATAGCTGTAAGAGAGCCGTACATGGCAGGCTATAACAACCAATGGACTTACTTAATATGTGGATCTCCCTCAGGGGCGTGTCTAGTTTTTTGAGGGGACTTACTGAGAAAAACATTCATGCACCCCCTCCCCACCCCGGAAAGGCTTTATATTTCCCAGTTGCCTTATGGCCCTTCCTTTTCCCTGGTTAAGAGGGAAAATTATTTATATATAGAAATTAAAGGAAAATGCATCAAATTTTGGCAACATTCCTTGAAAATTTCCCAAATTGACAGTGATTTCCTAAAAATTAGAGAAATTTTCTGAAAATTGAAGATTTCACGAGAATGAAGAAAATTTCCCGAAAAGTGAAAGCAATTTTGCGGAAAGTTTAAAAAAATTCCTAGAAACGAAAATTTCCTGAAAATTCAAGATTTCAGAAATATTCAAAGAGATTCCTCGAAAATTCAAGAAGATTCCCAAAAATTCAAGGAGATTTTCCGATAAGCAGTAACATTTCATGTACTTGAAGAATGTTCGAGTTTTTGCTCACCTGAAAGGTGACCCCTCTTATACCCTGTGCCAAGACAAATGTTGGCAACTGCACATCGGGCGGAAAGGTAAAGGCCTTATTGAAAATTATTGTGTGGGAGTGCCAAGTGGGCTATGGCCCTGATAATATTAAGACTTTCTCGTCCCTATCTGAAGGTTTTTGGCTCTTATGTTGTAAGTTTTGGTCCAAAACTGAAGAATATTTATCCAAATTTGAAGTTTTGGGGGCCTAAATTAAGTATGTTAGGTTTGAAATTGAGGATTTTTGGTGCAAACTAAAAGTTTTGGTCCCAAATTAACTGATTAACGACTAACAGCAGTCAATACAAAAAGAAGAAAAAAATGCTAACATCTCTTTTGCTTATGGTTCATTTGATATTTCAGTCAACCCTTAAAGACCCAGGGGTTCAAAACGCGACAAAATATTATCGGAATTTTTTTTTTCTTTAAAATTAATTTTCACAACTTTCCTTTTTTCTACCACTACAATTTTAATTTATATGAATGTTAAAATAATAAACTTTTTAATTAAAAAGTCATATTAAAGAAATTAATGACAAAAATTTGCTAATTTTCGGCCAAATGAGGCCAATTATTTTGAGCTTGTATTTTTTCTTGTGAATAATGAAGATTTGTTTACATATTTAGAATGTTTGTGAGATTTCCTTTCTTTTGATACCAGTCTAAATTTTTTTCTCAAAGCAAAACATTGAAAATAAACAAAAAATAATCACTGTGTAAGTACCAGCGGAAAAACAAAAGCGGCGTGTCCAGTGTGGGGATTGAACACGGGTAATTCGCATGCTGTGCACAGACTTGCCACTAGACCAAAGTGTCTACCTGTGAAAGAAGCTTTACTTATTACTTCAATCTAGATGTGATTAGAGGGGGCACTTGCTCTTTAGATTAAAGTGTCTACCTGTGAAAAAAGAAGATCTATTTTTTATAAATCTAGGGGGCACTTGCTCTTTAGACCAAAGTGTCTACCTGTAAAAGAAGAAGCTTTATTATTACTTAAATCTAGATGTGATTAGAGAGGGGGTACTTGCTCTTTTTGATATCAATCGAAAGTACATGGCTTGACCTTTCTTACGATACATTTCGCATACAGTAGGTTTATTGCGAACAGAACCTACATTTTTTTTCAAAAGTTTGGTCTCAAAAAGGCTAAAAAAATCATCTAATTTGGTACAAATTTTGCTAAAAAAAGATATTCATGGTAAGAGCAGTCAAAATTTGACTGGAATTGGATACTTTGATGTTTTAGACAGTTGTTCACGGCCTTTCAAGCAAAAGCTAAGTCTGAAAGTATGGCAAGTGAGTTTTTGAAGGAAAAAAAGTTTTTTTTATTCAATTTTATGCATTTTTTTAATTCTCTTTTTCAATCCATTTTTTCACAAATTCTTGCATAACCCTTTTCACAAAGTTATTTTTCTGAAAGAACTATTTGAGCTCTTTTGGTCATACAACCTTACATACAAACTTGATTAAAAGATCTCTAAGGTCTATGGATGCATAGCAATTTGTATACTGATTAAAATAGATTTAAAATCTTAGCACATCAGTTTTTGTTAATTCTGAAAACAACACAAAGTTTTAGAGCTTTTTTCACTACATGGAAACTGTCCACCCAGTCCAACATCACAACATTTTTGTGTCATTCTTTCAGTTTATTTCCCACTTTACTGTCTATTCAATTATTAGAAGCCTAATGCTGCAAAGAATTTGATTGAAGTTATGGTAAGCACTGAAATTTACTGCAACCTTTACAAAAGAAAAATGCTAAAGAATAAAAAAAAAAAACGATTTACATCAGACAATACCAAGGGCACCAATACATCACAAATTATCTATAGCTATAAAAGTTTATACATCTGTCTGAAAATTCACAAATCTGTAAAACGGTCAGTTTCTTTTTTGATTTTAAAAGAATTTTTAAACCATTCATTATTTTAGTTAACTTTGCCTTTTAAATGTTCATACACCTGCAAAATATTCAAATGGAAATTTTGTTTCCATTTACAGTCGAATTTAAATTTAATCAGCTAAAATTCTTAAATAATACATGAAAGTTCTTTTCCTTACAAATCCCATCAATCCTTAATACCCTTAGAATGATCCTCTGAGTACCTTAAGTAATGGTTTATTCTAGCGTCAAGCTTCCACTCCATTCTAATGACCACAGTTGGTCTACCCTTCAACATATTCTTTGGAGCTGTATTGGTGTTTCATGAGCTGTGATGGCATTTCATAGGCTAGGCTTGATCAGCATCTGTTAAAAATAATAATAAAGAAATGACAAATAAATAATTAGAACAATTAAATAATTAGAACAATTAAAATTCATAAATGGAATTTAATGTCTAT
>JAIGNY010002729.1:0-17914 GCA_020152595.1 Chiridota heheva | reverse complement strand
TTTTCCAAATTTGAAACGATTTCCGGGTGGTCCAGGACCACTTCCATTCTTTGAACTCCTTCCTTTAGATTGGTCTTGTGAACTTCTCAATTGTGAAAAACTTGGAAAATTATTGCTAAATTTTCGGAATAGCCATTGCTCAGATCTGGTTATCGCTAACACACATATCAACACTAAAGCACACAGTACTGCTATGGCTTCGTACTTTAGCAGGGTATTCCTTAGAAAACGACTAACAGCAGCGATAAAAGTCATTATGTCAAAGATGGTTGATAATTTTTTATAGTTAGAAAACATTTTGTCACAAATATCTTCCAAATGTTGCCTGGAATGCATTAAAATCTGCTTGAAGTTGAAATTAACCTTAATCCGTTGAACGTTAACGTACACTAGCCTACTGTACCTTCGTCAAGACACTTGTTTGTACAGTCACTGCTGTAAATGTGTTTAAGTTGTGATGTTGCAATCATGTTTTTAGACTGACACTATCAGTTCCAGGATAACACTATCAGTTCCAGTATGGAACCATGAGTTTTTCGGAAGACAAAAAGCAAATGGAAGAAAGAAGTTAAAAAAAAAAATTGCTGATGAAATGAAGGAAATGGATCAAAGAAAGAAAATTGGCAAACTCAGATTTCAACTAGAACATGGTTTTGAAAGACAGAAATATATCACAGAGTTGAAAACAATGAAGACCCTTACTATAATCAAATTAAGGCTGAAAATATTACTAAATTTAAAGCCAATTACAAGAACAGCTACCCTTATATAAATTGTGAATTTTTGTGACTATGAAGATACTACTAAACATATTTTCAACTGTTTCTACTTTAAGAACAATATTGGAATGAATATGAGCAAAACAAACCTTAATGATACGGACATTATGGAAAACCTAAGGAAAATAGCCTGGTACGCAGACAGAGTAAATAAAAAAAAATAAAGCTAACAATGAACAGATGAACTTCCCTGATCTCTGTACAGTTTAAATCAATATATAGTACATTTTGCCAAGTGTTGTTACGAATCTTGCACATCATCGAATTTATTCTTTATCGACTGTGTCTAGTATTTTCATCAGAGTGGACTCCGTGATGAACCACATGAACCACATAAGTTTATAAGAGACAAGAAGAAAAAAACAAGTTAACATTACAGAATCCGCCCCTTGAACATTACTCCATCCTGGTTGTCTGTGCCTGTGACATCCTAGTAACCGCATGAACGATTAAGTGACATGACAATCAGTCACTGAAAAGTTTCAAATTTCCATTTCATTTCCACGTTACTCCAGCTCGTATTATAACAAAATTTGTGGTCGAATGATTGCGTAATACATGGTCAACTCGTTGAGAGAATGTCCTTGAAGTGGGAAGAAAATGACAGTGGCAGTTTTATCCCGTCCGTGTTGGAAAGCATGTTTTTTACACTAGGCGCTTTTTCCTTTGAAATGATGAAATTGAGTACATCGCACTGAGATAGCCAGTTAGTGCAGAAAGTTACGTTTTAAAAGGCCAAGTATAGAGTTAGCTTTCTAAAATAAGTTTATTATCAATTTCAATACCTAGGTATGGGTGGGAGTTGACATGTTTTAGTGGCTGGTTGCATAAGGTATAAACAGGTGATTTAAAGCTCAAGATAATTGGAGGGTTGAGAGGTGTTGGGAAAGATCAAGGCAGTCATCAGGCTGACTGTGCTGTTTATATTATCCATTTACATATAAGAGGAAAAGTAATGGACCCAAGGGTAAAAGAAGAGACGTTTCCCAGCATTTCCCCGTCCGGTTACAAAAGTTCGGAAAAAGAGGCGTTGCACTGGTAAATTAAGTTTCCAAAAATAAGTTTCCAACAAGCATAGCTGCTCATCGAGAAATCTCCTGCAATTTTCAGGAATTCTCCTTTAATTTTCTGAAAATTTCCTTTATTTAGGGGAAATTTTATTCAGTTTTTGAGAAAATAAATTTTCCGATTTTTGAGAATTTGTATTCAATTTTGGGCAGATCTCGTTTATTATCGGGAATAGTTTTTCATTTTGAGGAAGTTTTCTTCATTTTCGGGAAATTTTATGTCAGTTTGGGAAAATGTGGCCAAATTTTACCAAAAGTTTCAATTATTTTGTAACATAAAATAACAAGATTACGGGCTAAAACAGGTTAGTCACCCCATAAAAAGCCCAAACTAACACCACCACCACAAAGAAAAATAAAAAAAATAAAAGACGCCCAGAGTCTGTAAAGAACTTATTAATGTTGACTTTGAAATTGTGAAGAAAATTGGAGCTAACTGCTGCAGGCAAACCATTCCACTCATTAACAATTTTTTTGCGAAAGCTAAAACGCCGAATATCTATCCGTGAGAACTCTTTAATCAACTTCAAACTGTTACCACGTCTTATATGAGGATTAACTGAAATATGCAAGAAATAACAGGAAGTCAAAGCATCATTACAAGATAGGAACTTCAAAAACCTGAATCATATCGCCACGTACTCTTCTCAACTCAAGCGTGGTCAAAGCAAGAGTTCGCAACCTAGATTCATAAAAGAGATTCCTTACTTCGGGAATAAGTCTGGTGGCTCTTCGCTGAACCTGCTCCAAAATGAACTTATCCTTCTCATAAAAGGGACTCCAAGCCTGAATAGCATACTCAAGGTGAGGGCTGACTAATTGCTTATACAAATTAAGAACAACCTCTCTATCAAGAAAAAGAAAAAAAAAATTATCAAACCAAGCATCCTATTTGCCCTTGCAGCTGCTAAAGCACGCTGTTTAGAAGGCTTTAAGATTGCTAGTATAATGACAACAACTGGATTCTTTTTTTGATCAACACAACCAAGATTTGAACCATTCATGCAGTAATCAAAATCCAAATTGTTCTGACCAAGATTAATAACTTTGCATTTATCAACATTGAATGACATCTGCCATGTTTAGGACCAAGAAACTAACTTATCCAGATCAGTTTACAAAAGTGAAGAATCCCTAGCATCATCAGCAATCCTGTACAGCTTGGTGTCATCAGCAAATTTACAAATTCTGGAGCCAAGGGAAACATCAATATCATTAATGAAGATTAAGAAAAAAAGCGAACCCAATGCAGAACCCTGAGGCACAACACTTGTAACCTTCTTCCATGGAGATACTTCACCATTAACAACAACTCTTTGTGACCTGGCAACTAACCAAGAATATATCCAACTGGCACACTTTCCCTCCACCAAGTGCTCTTATTTCTATCATGAGCCTGCCTAATGTAACCCTATCAAGTGCTTTTGGGAAATCTAAATAGATACCATCCACATTATGACCAGAATCAACTAGTTTAGTAACATCATCAAGAAACTCTAATAAATTAGAAACACAAGACCTCTTGGGTAAGAACCCACGCTAGGACAAATTCAACGAACCATTGACCAGTAAATGATCTAGTACAAAATCCTTAACAATGGACTCCATGACCTTGCATGCAACACTAGTAAGACTCACTGACTTATAGTTACAAGGCAAACTGTGGTCACCTTTTTTAAATAGGAGTGACATTAGCAATTCTCCAATCACTAGGAACAACACTAACATCAAAGCACTTTGAAAAGATAATACTTAGGGGAACAGAAAGAACATCAGAACACTCACGTAAGACAGCAGGATGTATACCATCTGGACCGGGTGCTTTATTTGAATTAAAACCCTTCAAATTCATAGACACAGCATCAACTGATTGTTGATGAATTTTATTTTCCTTCAACGTGACATTTTTTTAAATTTTATATTGATTAATTTGAAAATCCTCCCACCCCCCCTTTTCTTTTCCCCCACGTGTCACTCCCACGGTTCCTACGCGTCTTGTATCTAGTGGACAAAATCATGGCGATGTCTAATATTACATCTTCCAAGCTAGATTGTGAGGCATCAAAATTAAGTTAACAGAAAATGTAAATAAGGTATTCATCAACTTAAAAATATTCAATTAAAATAGTCTCAGATGTTACGCCGAGTAGAGGGAGTATATTCCAAATACATTTCTGGCCTAAATATATTTGCTTAAATCAGCTGGAATATTCAAATTAATCATAATTATTTATAATGAATACTTAAGTACTTTTTAACCGACATGTTAGCATGTGTATAAAAAATTCCTCATGCACTTTTCGACCGAGAGCTCCTTTATAAGCAGTGGCGTGGCTAGACGTGTTTTGCAGGAGAGGGGCGAATCCAACCTCCCCCCTCCTCCCCCCTCCATCCTCCTCCCCACCACCCTCCTCCCCACCCCCTCCTCCCCACCCCCCCCTAAAGGTAAAACTTAGGAAATGTTTAAGTTTTTAGAAGAAAAAAACTTTAGTTTTTGAGGAAAAAATAGGTTATTTTGAGGAAAAAATCGGACAGTTTGAGGAAAAGCTTTCGATATTTTAAGGAAGAAGTCAGATATTTTGAGGAAATTTTTAGGAAAATGTCGCATATTTTGAGAAAAAAAATGGGAATTTTGAGGAAATACAAAAATAGGGGCCTACTTTCAAGAAATTTTCAGGAAAAATTGGGATATTTTTAGGAAAAACTTCAGGAATTCCGAGGAAATACTTTGGAAATTTTGAGGACACCTTCGAATATTTTGAGAAAACCCTCAAAACTTTTGAGGAAAAAGTCAGACATTTTTCGGAAATTTTGAGGAAATGTCGCATAGGCCTACTTTGAGGAAAAACTTGGGTAATTTTGAGGAAATGGGGACTTACTTTGGATACTTTGAGGAAAATCTTCAAAAATTGTGGGAAAATATCGCATATTTTTAGGAACATTTCGGGAATTTTGAGGAAAAAGTTGGATATTTTAAGGAAAGACTTCGGGAATTTTAAGAAATAAGTCACAAATTTGCTAAATCTAATCTGCTAAATAGACCTAACATAAAGATTCAGCATTCGGGAGTATTGTGATCCTTTTTCCGAAGATGGTTTTCATCAGGATTGCCAAAACAATCCAACATACTGATTTTTTCTGTTGGGCAAATTGCCCATTGACCCCACTTCCCCCGCCCCTTTAACTACGCCACTGTTTATAAGCCATTTGGGGCATCCAATAGAAGACATCTTTAGAGTGTCACCCGGGCCCTGGACATTGGCGTATGCAGGTTTTTTGTTTGGGGGGGGGGGCTACTCATTGGTATGATTTTTAACCCGTGACAGTATCTAAGCGGAGCGCCACCATGGGTTGGCGCATAGCGTTCAGAGAAATTTTTCCAATAAATGCTGCCTATAGATTGCCGGAAATGGCACTTCCTAGGCCAAAAACTTGCAAATTTGAGGCTGTATTTCTTTGATTGTTCACAATTTTGCCAGAATTTTGCTGTACATTTTGTCCGAATTCTTGGTTGCAAAAAAATTGGGGGAACTGTGCCACCTGCCCCCACCACATACTTGCCGAAGTACAATTCATTCAAACTCTATTGCGTAGCGATATAGGGGCAGTTTGGGTTGATCCCTTCAGAGTTTTTATGGGGGAAGGGGGTGGTACATGTCAAAAGAAGGTATTTGTAAAGCAAACAAAAGATCATTGATCACACTTCATGTATGCGCATCTGTACGATACATAGGCATATAGGTGTAATTTAATTTTTGTTAATATGGGATTGGGGGGCATGGCCCCCGTGGCCCCTCCTCTGGCTACGCCAGTGGCCCTGGACCCCTACCGGTCTACCAAGCATTCATTCGTGACCCCACAATTTGGCATGAATTTTCACAAAAAGCTTGGACATTCCAGGTGTTTATATGTTTTTAGATTTCAAAAGGGCACTTTCTCAGAAATAGATTCTTCGGTAATAATATATTACACATTTGTGCGATGTTGTATTAAATACATGAACTACGACACACACACACATACAGAGGGGGGGGGGGGGGAGAAGGTGTGTCGGAGTGCACGTGATACAGAACAACAAAACAGGCTCATTTTATTTGACAAAAATTACACAAGTTTGTATTAAATTATTTAAAACCTTTCTTTTAGACAACCCATATTTTTTAAAGAGTGACGATAAACCTAAATATGGACAAACGTAAACAATAAAACATCATATTTTCACATTATACATATTGATGATTTTGTGTTTTGTTTATGGTGTATTATAGCTCTCTTTGGCATGAATTTTGACTCACCCCTTCTTACTGTGCTGTGCGTTGTGACATACGTTTTTGCCCTCGGAAATGTCAATTTTGCGAGTTTCCGGGCTTCGCCCCCTGGACCCTAAATATTGTGTCGGTTCAAGTTGACACAAATTGGAAATATCAGAGTTAAACTGAGAGGTGAGAAGAAAAATAGCCAAACATCAAGACCCATTTTTGAGTCGAAGACTAAAATGTGCAGAAGTAGAAGACATGACTATAACAAAGAGCTGAACAAGAATATGAGGAGAAGACAGGAATGATAGTATAAACGAAAAGTGGATAAACATTGAAACAGCACAAATCAATGCCGCAAAGAAAGTATTAGGGAAAGGAAAGGCATAAGTAAACCATGGATTTCGGCTAACTCTTGGAGAGCAATTAAAGACAGGAAAAATCTCAAATTTCAAATAGATGAAGCAAAATCTAATAGACTGAAAGAATAAGACAGCTAAAAAACAGAATACGAGAAGAAAGACACAAAGAGGTAAAGAAAAGAGTCCGATCAGATAAAAGAAAGATGGTAGATAATATGGCGAAAGAAGCAGAAGATGCAGCATCACGTAGAGAAATGAGTGGTCTATACAAAATTACAAAAAAAGATATGTTAAAAGGAAGAAAGAAGAATGTTGGAGTAAGAAATGGAAATAGAAAGCCTATCACTGGAGAAGATGATATGAGAGAAAGATGGAAAGAACACTCCGAATCAACTTTAAACCAGCCTATACCAGATCCAACCAACCAAGGTATAGACAGAGAGGCAAACGAAGATGACATTAATGTCGAGATGGGTGAGATCCAAGCCGAAGAAATAAAGAATGCTGTGTCAAAGATGAAAAATGGAAAAGCACCAGGAGTGGATGGAATAAGCATAGAAATGTGGAAAGGTAATATAGATTTGATGGCGGAGACCTTAACTCATTATTCAATCAAATTTTAGATACAGAAGAAGTGCATGAAAAAACAAACATTATAACTATTATATTAAAGAAAGATGACCTGACAATTTGTGACAACTACAGAAGTATATCCCTAATACCAACAGCAAGTAAGATATTTAGAAGGGTATTGATTGACAGGCTATGTGGCGCAATAGATACCAAACTTCGTTATGAGCAAACCGGCTTTAGGAGTGGCAAAGGAACTACTGAACAAATGTTCACCCTTAGAAATATAATAGAACAATGCTTGGAATGGAAAGCCGTCTACTAACTGTGGTGTAGCGCTTATCATACCTGTCTACAGACCACGAGGCCCTGGGTTCAAGCCTGGGTTGGGTAAATACGCCAGTGCACCATAACTGGTTATCAAAGGCCGTGGATATTGACTAGGTTGTCGATGTTATGTCTGTCCGTACGTCGTACCTGTGTTCTCGTCCGGGTCGTATTAAGCGTTTCGTGATAGCATTGTTACTATCATAACCGAATACGCAGGCGACGACCCCGTCATTGTAATTGTGTGTTCACTCGTCGTCGTCGTCGAATGGAAAGCCACAGTATACCTTAACTTCACTGACTTTCAGAAGGCGTTCGACAGTCTAAGAAGCATGATGAGGAAGATTATGGCTCATTATGCCCATGAAATACACAAATATTATACAGTACTGGTATGATGGCAGCAAATGTGCAGTGTTCAAGGATGGAAAATTATCAGACTGGTTTTCTGTGAAAACTGAGGTAAAACAAGGATGTGTAATGTCTGGTTTCCTCTTTATACTTACTACTGTACTATTGGCTCGGGAAATACCACCGAATATCTCCGATTGAAAGAAAACTATGTTTTCATTGGCTGGAACGCTAAACTACCGTCTGGTACATATGCTAATCGAGCTTTATATCCCGTTTGGGATTTCCCCCAACTCAAATTGGAGTGTAGCACTTGTATTTGATAGCTCGCTTGGGCTATAATTTGGGCTTAAAGACTATTAAAAGTTCAAGAATGGCTAAAATAGCCTGAATAGGCTATTTAAGCCATGTAGTGCAATTGTGTATCTCTGGCTATAAAATCACCAAGTGTAAATAAGTCACTGATGAAAAACACCTTTTAAATCACACACACATGACCTGCAACAAGAACTCACACGCAACTCGCAAGAATTATTTTGTTTGCGTACAAATGACTGGATGATAACGGCTGTAATAACTGATACATAAATCACCGTTTTAATTCTTAAAGAATTAGTTTTTAATTTTATATGAAAGATACATTTTAAAAATCGTTTTAGTTATATTTTGTTATAACGATTGCCTCTTGAAGTGTAATTGTGGGATGCTATTATTGATTGATTGTGATTCATTAATTGTGATAATTATTTTGTTTTGATCAGAATGGCTAATATATTAGCAATATGAAGAATATATGCCAGAGTTAAAATCGATATTAAAGCTCTATTACGCAGTGAGGCAACTAGAGTCCTGGGGGCCCATGGGGATATTGGCCTCTGCAGCAATGTCGGAACCACGGCGGCAGAAGGGGCCCCTTTGAAATTGTGCGGACGGGGCAGAAGGTGCCCTTTCGAAAGTTGAGGACGGGCCGGTCAGGAAATAATTTGAAATTATTCTAGGCCATTCTTGAAGCTTGAAATAAATATAATTTCACTCACTCACAAATACTACATAATACGAACAGGTGTTACATACATTTAGTATTTATTTGACACAATTAAAGCATATCATTTACCAGGGACACGGACACCGAGGGCCGTGGTGGAAGGGGGAATGCCCCCAATAATATTGGTCCTGGCTCCCCAATCTCAAACCCATGGGTGGAATTTGCCTACCGAAAGTGAGTGAAAGTCAAAAGTGTGTGTGTGTGTTTTTTGGGGTTGGGACGGGGGAGGGGAATCACAAAATCACGCTAAGATATATCACATCCCCATACAAAAGTACCCATTTGGACAAAAAGTGAGGGTGGGAAAGTGTCCCCCTTTCCCCCACAAATCCCGCCTATGCTCAAACCATATGTGTAGAAATCATGGGGCAGGGGAACGTTTCCTTCACAATTTCAAAAACTGACAAGAGTGTCCATTTTTAGAATAAAAAGTGTCCCAATTGCTGTCAAATAAGCCCCCTTGAACTTGTTTTGTTCTGCTCCCTCTCCCTTGCCCGAGCTTCTTCCGACACCTCTGGCGCTTCGGGTCCCATAACAAAGATATTGCAGTGTCATTGTTCAGGGCTAGACCCAAATGGATTTTGTCCAGGGCCTGTAAGGTTCACCCACCCTTCTGGGCATACCCAAGCTTTTGTTGCGCCACTGCTAATCAAACTTGTTTTCCTTTCCCATTAACCTCAGCCTATTCAATTTGACTCCCACCAACAAAAACAGTCTTATGCCCACCCCAAAACATGTATTGAGCTACTACATCATTGATGTTCTAGCATCACATCGATATTTAAGCTCCTGCTTGCATTTCCAAAAAAAAATAACATCAAACATGAATTTCTTTCCAAACAATCCAAGTCCAGCGCTACTCAAATTAAATACCCACCAATATTTATTTGTTCAATAAACAGGCTTGTAACCACCCCAAAATGTATAGACTGGGCAGAAGGTCTCTATTCTGCACTTTCGTAGTCCATCTCTTGGGGCAACACAAAAAATACACCAATCTGTGGGGAATATCTGCGGGGAATGAATTTATTGATAAACTAAAAAGTTCCACCAAAATGTCTTGCACGTTAAGTAATAATTAACCAAATTTGTTAATTTGATATAAAGCTTAGGCGCCCTCTTTATAAAAAACGACACTTTTTTTTTGGGCCATTATATATGCCCATGTTTGCTGCTAATACACTGATCTACCTACTGTGGTGTAGCGGTTATCATACCTGTCTACAGACCACGAGGCCCCGGGTTCAATCCTGGGGTGGGTAGACACGCCAGTGCACCACAACTGGGTTTTCAAAGGCCGTGGACATTGACTTGGTTGTCGGTGTTATGTCTGTCCGTACGTCGTACCTGTATTCTCGTCCGGGTCGTATTAAGCGTTTCGTGATAGCATTTGTACTATCATAACCGAATACGCAGGCGACGACCCCGTCATTGTAATTGTGTGTTCAACTCTCTCTCTCTCTCTCTCTCCATGGTCAATGGGAAGACGAACTATTATAGTCTTTGTCTTATTAATCTTAATCTGTTGAATATAGAAAACCTCAGTCTCTGTTATTGTTGTAAAGGAAGTTTTGATTAACATACTAGGCAAGGTATAGGCCACTATTGGTAAAAAGGAGAACAATTCAGGATTTTTGAAAACTTTTAAACAGTATATGTTGAAGTTGAAGGAAATGATCATTTTTGCAGTTATTTTTTTTCTTCATGATTTTTGTCCAAAGGAATATATTCCATTTTTATAAAATGAATCTTAAAATGAATATCACTGTACTCAAAATAACTACAAAATGTTTGCAAAGGACAACGTATTTGTTTACAAATTAGCTGCAAAAATGAGGTGAAAAGAATCCAGCGATAAATTGGTACTGTACATTCTGCAGCAGGTGGAAACCAATGACTTTCCCTGTTGAACTTCAAATTAGGTAATCACATCATTGGTTAGGTACATGCCTATTCAGATATAGATCCCCGCCTCATATGCTAGACTACAGAATCCAAATTTAGCGGGCAGTTCAATGCCACACATACAGTTACGGGCGTAGGAAGGGTCACCTCTCAGGGTTTCAAATTATCCAAATTTTCCCGGTGACAAGTGGTTAAATTGCACTGGTAAATTAAGTTCCCATCAAACAATCAAAAGTTGCTGCTAATCGGGAAATGCCATTAAATTCCGGGATATTACCTTAATTTTCGGAAAATTTCTTTAATTTTCGGGAAATTTTTCGAAAATTTTGGGAAATTTTTGCCAGTTTTCGGGAAATTTAAGCCAATTTTCGGGAATTTTTAGCCAGTTTTCAGAACATTTTGGCAAATTTTCAATAAATTGTACCAAAATATCCAATAATGTAAATTTCCCCTTGAACTGTTGGAAGGGTTTTCCGATAATGGCTGCAGTATTATTGAATCAACTCAAATTGCAAGCTTAAAGGAGAATATTTGAACGCATGTTTCATCCATGTGATGGTAATGAAAATTTGTAAATGTTAAAATTAATCAAAATCATTTCTTATAAAGAAATTATCAAACATTTGATTTGTGTTATTTCGTCCAGAGCTCCTTTAAAATCATATAATCTGTTTAACAATTCCTTAATAAACCAATTTTTATGTTATTTGTACGGTCACACCGATAACGGTCATACCGATAACGGTCATGCCGATAACGGTCATGCCGATAACGGTCATGCCGATAACGATAATACCGATAACGGTCATACCGATAACGGTCATACCGATAACGGTCATACCGATAACGGTCATACCGATAACGGTCATACCGATAATGGTCATACCGATAACGGTCATACCGATAACGGTCATACCGATAACGGTCATATTGATAACGGTCATACCGATAACGGTCATACCGATAACGGTCATACCGATAACGGTCATACCGTTAACGGTCATACCGATAACGGTCATGCCGATAACGGTCATACCGATAACGGTCATACCGATAAAGGTCATACCGATAACGGTCATACGATAACGGTAATACCAATAACGGTCATACCGATAACGGTCATACCGATAACTGTCATACCGATAACGGTCATACCAATAACGGTCATACCGATAACGGTCATACCGAAAACGGTCATACTGATAACGGTCATACCGATAACGGTCATACCGATAACGGTCATACCGATAACGGTCATACCGATAACGGTCATACCGATAACGGTCATACCGATAACAGTCATACCGATAAGGGTCATACCGATAAACCGATAACGGTCATACCGATAAGGGTCATACCGAAAACGGTCATACCGATAACGGTCATACCGATAACGGTCATGCCGATAACGGTCATGCCGATAACGGTCATGCCGATAACGATCATACCGATAACGGTCATACCGATAACGGTCATACCGATAACGGTCATACCGATAACGGTCATACCGATAACGGTCATACCGATAATGGTCACACCGATAACGGTCATACCGATAACGGTCATACCGATAACGGTCATATTGATAACGGTCATACCGATAACGGTCATACCGATAACGGTCATACCGATAACGGTCATACCGTTAACGGTCATGCCGATAACGGTCATGTCGATAACGGTTATACCGATAACGGTCATACCGATAACGGTCATACCGATAAAGGTCATACCGATAACGGTCATACGATAACGGTAATACCAATAACGGTCATACCGATAACGGTCATACCGATAACTGTCATACCGATAACGGTCATACCAATAACGGTCATACCGATAACGGTCATACCGAAAACGGTCATACTGATAACGGTCATACCGATAACGGTCATACCGATAACGGTCATACCGATAACGGTCATACCGATAACGGTCATACCGATAGCGGTCATACCGATAAGGGTCATACCGATAAACCGATAACGGTCATACCGAAAACGGTCATACCGATAACGGTCATACCGATAACGGTCATACCGATAACGGTCATACCGATAACGGTCATACCGATAACGGTCATACCGATAACGGTCATACCGATAACGGTCATACCGATAACGGTCATACCGATAACGGTCATACCGATAACGGTCATACCGATAACGGTCATTCCGATAACGGTCATACCGATAACGGCCATACCGATAACGGTCATACCGATAACGGTCATACCGATAACGGTCATACCGATAACGGTCATACCGATAACGGTCATACCGATAACGGTCATACCGATAGCGGTCATACCGATAACGGTCATACCGATATCAGAAACATCAAATTTTGATTAATACTGCATATAAAAATATACCATTTACAAAAATACCAACAGAAAATTCTTTGTCTTTTGTCAAAAGAGACGTGTGCAACTGATATACTTGAAAATCAGACTAGCTAGAATGGCTCCAATTAATGAGGTAACAGGAACAGGATTTTGTTGGATACCACTTTAGTGAACAAATTAAATCAATATCTATCAAACAATAAAGCGATATCATAAATTTCTCATTCAGATGAATCTTCTGAACATATTTTTGCACAAAATGCACATTACAAGTTTCTAATAATTCATAAAAGTTGTTTTATATTCTTGAGGTCTTTTAGTTATCATACACTTCCATCAGCGGTGTGGTCATGGAGGTATGAGGGATAGTTTACCCCACTCCCCACTTTTACAAAAAAAAGTCAGATTCTCGATTTATGATTTAGTCTATATTATTGCATAAAGTAAACGTGAAAACACTGTAATGTTAAGACTTCTCTTTAACTGTTTAAATGCATCTTCCGTGATTGTCAGACTACTAAAAGGTATGCAAATCCCCCTCCACACAGACACAAACAATTTGTTTACTCCCCACACCCCTCCACTTATTTACCCCGGCCACGATGCTGACTGCCCCATGATTAAGACTGTCTTTCCCAAAGCTCAAACTTCATAATGGTATAGTTAAAATAGTCAATTAAAATTGAAAGGAAAACAAGTTATGTAATTTGTTTCTGGAACTCGTCACTTCTTGCACGCAGAGTAAGAGCATGAATGATACCTTCAGGAGCAACAAGCAACGACTTCCTTTATTACACAGATTTCCCACAGCATCAAATTACCTTCATAATAGAGAGAACAAAAATCACGAAAAGACAAATACCTTAAAAATAATGGTTTCCTACAGCTTCAATATTGTTTAGAGTCTTCAAAAATCCTAAATTGTTTTCTTTTGTTACCAGTAGTGGCCTATTCCTTGTCTAGTATGTTAATCAAATTTTCTTCTTCTACAAAAAAAACAGAGACTCGGGTTTTTATATTCAGCAGATTAAAAAGGATAAGACAAAGACCGTAAAATAGTTCGTCTTTTCATTGACTGTAATTATATGCTTCCTTTCTATATTCAGAAACTATATTTTGTCATTTACAAGAAAAATTACCTAATAAATACAATTTTAGCAGTACCATTATTTGGTACTGTGGCCTAAGTCACACAATCAGTGAATTGGCTGCAGTCTTTGACATATATAATGGGCAACAAAGACCGTTTTTCATACAAAGGGCGCCCTTCATATCAAATTAACATTTTTGTTGTTAATTACTACTTAACATGCGAGAAATGTTGGTGGAACTTTTAGTTGAGCAATAAACAAGTTATTTCCCACAGATTGATGCATTTGTTGTGTTCCCCAAAGAGGTGAACTACGAAACTCCAGGTAGGAAGAGAATAATGAGCATTGGGCCCAGTCTAATATGTTGAGCTACTACATCCTCAGATTATTCAGATCAGGAGTAAAAGTGTGTTTCTTTGTGACAACCATAACGAGTTTACTGTTTAAAGTTACCTGACGAGATTTTAGTCCCAAATCACTACAACTGTACAAGCTATTGTTAAAGAAAGGAAAGGGCTCTCCGTCACATGTACAGATGTATGGCCAATCTAATTTAGAATGTTCACTATTTTTCATTTTCCTGGTTAGGAAGCCTAAATAAGTAAAATTTAAACCACATTTGTTCAAAAAATGTCTTCGATTTTTTTCTGAAATATCCTTAATACAGTTGTGAGCCGCATAGATTTTCTAACGAATGTCTTAGCTAAGAATTAGTTTCAAATGTTTGAAAGTTGTGGCGTCATGTAATTGTTTAGTTCAAAATTGATGTCATTTTATCTGCGGACTCATCACGGGAGGAGAATGGATCTATCAGGAGGGGGAAGGGGGGGGGGGAGATATTTATGAAGGATGGACAATGGAGCTATCGGGGGAAGGATGAAGCTATCATAAGAGGAACTGGTAAACTCATATTTTCTCAAGCATCAATGTTTGCGGTTAAAGAAGCACTAGACTGAAAAGTAAGGGCGCTCGTTTTTGCCAATTTCACACATTTATTATCACTAAAGATCGATAAACTTCATGCATCCATAGCCCACAGACGACGTGAGGACAAAGGCTACTTGAATATTAATAATAACCAGATAATAAGGATTGGTGAGTTTCTTATAAATTTTTATTTAGTGCTTCTTTTAAGTATTTTTGATAAACTTTTAAAATTTCGATCAAACGAATATCTTAATTCCTGAGCGCACAACATAGTTCAAGAGTATCTTGATAAACACCTTATTGTTTGTGAAGATAATTAAACTACTTTGTTTTTGCTTCGGTTTTTCACATCGGTTGCAAATTTCAAAGACAAAATTTATACTAAAAAAAGTTGCAAACTGTTGACAAACTAAATTTTGCTTAATTTTACAATGTGGAAGACACGCTTATTCAGGAAACAACTGCAAAAGTTAGATTTGCAAAGTCTTGCCTGCAGTCGTCTTAAACTTAAGTAATACGTGGAATAAAATGACTGTTTTTATCAACCAAAATTACCAAACAACGGCATGCACCTAAAATAGAAAATTTTGATTTTACAAACATTTTAAGAAAACATCTCAAAGGTGTATAGACGTGCGGAGGCAACATTAGTTAAACTGCTTTAAAATTGATCAATCCCATCATGCCATCAACATTGGTTAAACATTTACCATTTTACAGCGTTCTAAAATCTCAAGCATCGATTTGCATATTTTATGCAAATTTTGTGATGTCAAGGTGACCTTGGTATTTTCTTTGCCATGCCCCAATAAAATTTAAAGATTCTAGCAGAAATGGATTATTTTCAGTGACTAAAAATGTAGGAATTAAATTTATAGAATTACATCCAGATTTTGACTTGTCTGCCCCGTCATGCGTCACAAATTTCGAATGAATTAAAAGCCATCTATCGTGATTAAAACATAGCGGCGTACAATTTATTCCAAAACGATACTGATTGGCTTACAATGTAAGTGCACACTGTACCATTGTGTTGCGACCAATCAAAACACAGGAATTAAATTTCATTTACCTCGTACGTTGGAGACGGCAACTGGCCTTTAATTAAAAACTGATTAAACTTTGATCAGCCATAACTCAAAAACTAGAAGTGCATTTTTCAATTGAAATTTAAATATGCTTTAAAGCATAGAAATAGCAAAAACTTCACACAAAATCGGTGGATTATTTGCCATTTTCCTACATTTTGAATTTGAAGACCTTTATTATGATAAATTATGTAAATTGTATCTAAATTTTGTGGCATCACAAACATATAAATGTCCTTATGTTATCTTTGAAACTACAGGTCTTGACGCAATTTAAAGACCATTCTGTTCAGAATTTAAAGATACTTCTGCTGTATACAAATTTCCACCTGTCTATATACCCATAGGCAGCGGAACCGGGGGCACAGAGGGTAAGTCAACCCCCTCCTCCACGCACACACACACATACACACACACACACACACTTTTCTCAAAAGTTTAATAAGTGCTCTTTTCTGAGAGGAAAAGTGCTCTTTTTCATAGGGAAAATATGCCCTTCTTCAGAAAGAAAAATGCTCTTTCAAAGAGAACAACTGCATGCCTTTTTAGCAGTTAAGAGAAGGAACATGCCCTATCATACATTGAAGAAGAAAAAAAAATTCTTTATATATAACTGATTTTTAATTAACGAAAGTAACACAAATATTGCACTGAAAGTACTAAAAATGTGAAATTTTACGCGCTTTGCGCGCATACACTAATCTGAAATTTCCCCATAGAACAAAGTTGGGGTCCAACAGCCAAACCAGTTCAGGAGCAATCCGAAAAACTGGGTACTTTGATATACCCCAAAAATTAGGTACTTTTATGTATTACGTCATCGCATGAGCCTACACATTTGACTAGCCCACACTAAACATAAAGGGTTTCTCATTTTCCGCTCCGGATTGTCAAAATTTCAATGGATATCCTGGTAATTTTGGAGACGGATAGTAAGTAAACTGATATTAAAAGCTTTTTGCCGCTGCTTTTTTTAATTTATTGTCGCCTATTTGAGAAAATGAACAAAACAGACTGCCCATAATCTGTTTGATTGATTTTCTTAAAAAGGCAACCTTTGAATTTAAAAAAACATATTTTTGGGGTATTTCAAAGTACCCAGTTTTTCGGGTTGCTCCCGAACTGACAGACCTATACATATTGGACAACATTGGACTTTTTCATACTTAAAAAGCCTTAGCCTCTTCCTACCTTTGTTTTCCCAGCTTATAATTTGTACAAACTCTTTAAAATAGGGCTTTTTAGAGTATGCGAGCAACTCCAAATTTTATTAGTGGGGCAACTTTGAAGAGGGCCATGCAGGGCAAAATCTTTTATTTACACCAGGGCCATTGTAATGACATAAACTGACGTGCCCTCTCCCTCTCTTTTTTGTAAAGTTTAAAAGTTTTTAAGATTATTTAAAATATTAAAATATGTTTAAGTCCCCTTATCATAATTTATCTTTTTATTGTCAGATTGAAGAAAGTAACTCAAATATCAAGCAAAATACCCCAAATTTCGCTCGTGGAGCGCAAGTCTAATTTGGGTTCTAGAAAAAACATGCAATGGGACACTTGCCACTGATTTGCTAAAGACTGGGTGTGAATTTGGGCCATCTGGTCTAAATTTACGCTAAAAACAGTTACATTTTTTATAAACAGTAGCAAAATAATGATGGCCTCCATAATTACCCTTTTGCTTTTCACATTATTTTAGACATTAAGTAATCTGATTTCTGAACCATGCAATGGCTAATCATGATCGATAAGTTTAACTCCATCCAATTTCAAGACATATGATCTATACATTTTCAAATT
>JAIGNY010002728.1:0-15000 GCA_020152595.1 Chiridota heheva | reverse complement strand
GTTTACCATATTTCCTAGTTCGAATTGTGGGTTCCAGCTTAAGCCTAGCAGTGACTTAATTACTGTGGAATTCTTGATTTGGGCAAGGATCTCATTTTCCCGACAGATATCTTCATCATGCATTTTTCTGTTAATAGGCTAAATGACCTTTTAGTAAGTAGGGATTCAGCAACAATCTTATCAAGAAACGTGTCTGATAATACTAATCAGCTTCCCTGCCAATCAGTTGTTTTTGTTTGGACAGATGTTCTCCTGCATACCTTTCCATGGCATCATGCATTTTTCTGTTATAGGTCAAATGACCTTTTTGTAAGTACAGATTCAGCAACAAACTAATTCGTTTCACCCCCCGCCACCCCCCCCCCCCCCCTTCTCCCCCGGCAAACACACACGCACTCGGTTTACTATATTTCCTAGTTCGACTTGTTGGTTCCAGCTTGAGACTAGCAGTGACTTAATTACTGTTGAATTCTTGGTTAGGGCAAGGGTCTTATTTTCCCGACAGATATCTTTATCATGCATTTTTCTGTTAATAGGTCAAATGACCTTTTAGTAAGTAGGGATTCAGCAACAAACTCATCAAGAAACGTGTCTGATAATACTAATCAGCTTCCCTGCCAATCAGTTGTTTTTGTTTATACAGATGTTCTCCTGTATACCTTTCCATGGCATCATGCATTTTTCTGTTAATAGGTCAAATGACCTTTTTGTAAGTAGGGATTCAGCAACAAACTCAATCGTTTCACGCAACGCCCCCTTCCACTCTTCTCCTTCCCCCGGCCGACACACACACACACACACACACACATTCGGTTTACTATATTTCCTAGTTCGACTTGTTGGTTCCAGCTTGAGCCTAGCAGTGACTTAATTACTGTGGAATTCTTGGTTGAACAAGGATCTCATTTTCCCGACAGATATCTTCATCATGCATTTTTCTGTTAATAGGCTAAATGACCTTTTAGTAAGTAGGGATTCAGCAACAAACTCATCAAGAAACGTGTCTGATAATACTAATCAGCTAATCAGCTTCCCTGCCAATCAGTTGTTTTTGTTTGAACAGATGTTCTCCTGTACACCTTTCCATGGCATCATGCATTTTTCTGTTAATAGGTCAAATGACCTTTTTGTAAGTAAATATTCAGCAACAAACTCATTCGTTTCACCCACCGCCACCCTCCCCCACCCCTCCCCCTTACCCCGGAAAACACACACACACTCGGTTTACTATATTTTCCTAGTTCGATTTGTTGGTTCCAGTTTGAGCCTAGAAGTGACTTGATTACTGTGGAATTCTTATTCAGGGCAAGGATCTCATTTTGCCGACAGATATCTTAAAGTTCAAATCACCGTATTGTGAAATAAAATTGAAAAAATACATTTATAAATATAAAATAATCAACATAAGATCGAATCCAAATAAGATTTAAGATCATCATTTGGACAAATTTTTCGACAAATACCTTTCCGAGGATTAGGGGAGTTTCATCTCCTACCTTTCGGTTACACCACTAGGTGAGTGGTCTGTTCTCAATTACTTTTAACTCATGTATTCAGACAGGGCAAAGGATGGGGAAGAAAGGAAATCGTCCCATCAATAATCATGGACAAACCCTTTGTTGCAGGGTACAAACAATGCATTAAAATTATCATTTTTTATACTACTTTGTCCTTTAAAAGTGAATCAGGCAGAGAGATCCGTTATTTTCATTTTCGCAATAAAAAACTTGTGTTATATATAAAATGATATGTTGATTAAAGGTTTCCCGCTATCCTTAATAACGAAATTAAAGTCCCGCTATATGCGGACGATGTGGTTCATATTCAGTTCTCAGTTTAGGTTTTCTTTTAGAAATTGTCGTCAAAACCAAAACAAAAGCAGTAGCAATGGTGTTCTCTTTGGGTAGAGTACCTTCCATTTTTAATATTTCTAATTATATCATAAGCTTGTACAATGCGTTGCATTTGTTACTGCCTTGTGTCTTGTACACAGTATTTTTACTTCCTTGTTGTATACAATTAGTGTGTAGTGTATGTTGTATGTACAATTTTATGTGTTTCTACAATGTAGTTTTCGAACTGACTTTTGACGGAATGAAATAATCATCTCCTCGCTGCATTGGCAATCATTGACCATAGTAGTGATCATTGTAAAGAATAAAATTGTATATGCTGCGAATTTACAATACCTTATCTCGATGTAATTTTGTAAATTTGCTTGTAGATTAGGTGCCAAATACAAAATATTCCGATATAATTTGTGTTGGACTGCAAAAGAAGAATAACAAAATTGAAGTGCCTGAAACAGTTTGGGAGTCCTGAATCGTTTTTTGTTTGTTTGGTACGTGAATCGGGTTTTGAGCACAAAAAAAGGTAAGCCGGGCCCCGTAGGTTTATCCTTTTTTGTGCTCAAAACCGATTCACGCACTAAAAAGCGATTCAAGACACCCAAATTGTTTCAGGTACCTTATACCACTAACAAGTTTTCAAAATTGTTGCCTGCATTTAGAATTACAACAAACTTTTAATAGTGATTATCAAGAGAATGGGCTAGCTATGAGCCTAGCCACATAACGTCACCGTTTTAAGATGATTATTTCTCTCGACCGTCTAATAAAGACTAGCCAAATGCGTACGTAGTCAGACATCTGTGGTCGTAGAGATTTGCAATGTAATATTAACTAAAGTGGATCTAGGCACATTTATTGAAGCCTAGTTTAAGGTCGGGATTCTCGGGTAGTATGAAAAAGGGCTGAAGAATTACCAACTTAACCTATTCAAATTCAGACCTAAATGTTAGGCCTACATTCTTGCAAGCCCAAATGCAAGTTAGAACTTGACTTACAAGAATTTAGGCTATGGCCTGCTTTAGATTAGTTGCCCAGACTTAACTCGATCCGCCTGGTGGTTTGTTGTGTACACTGCATTAATTTAAACAAAGCTTTGTAAATAATAAATGAGGAATACTAGAAACCCATATTTGTGAAATGAATATTATTTACGCCAAACATAAGGTGAAGGCAATTAACTATGTAGGCTACACACTAGCTTTATGACACATACTATCATTGTAACTTACAGTTGGGTTCATTTTGTCAGGAAAAACTATTATAATGTTCAATTCAATAATTTGGTAGTTTTGCCATGCCTATCCCAAACCTATAAAGCTGTCTCGTGTCGAAGGGGAAAACAATCAATATTTCCATTGTGTGTAGGCTTAAGAAAGTATTTTTTTTTATATTAATACAGGAAATATATATCAATTGACTCAAACAACTGGTGCAGGTTACATGAAATGGTGTGTAAATTCAGGTGTTTAATACAGATCAATGCATATTAATCTGCCATAAACTTCTAAAAAGTACTCCTATAAATTGTCATGTACATTTATGATAGAGAAATTGGGACTTGATTTTAAAGATAACCAATTTACAAAAGAATAAGTAAAAGCTTTAATATCACAATTTAGATTTAGATTTACTGCAATAGTCACCTGTATAAATTTAATTTTAACAACTGACAATCAACTTTACAAATATTCCTGGCAGTTTTTTTGTGAGAATTCTTCTGTGAATGACCATACTGCTGTGAAAATGATGCTGGTGTAGGTATAGATATATTACTAGACCACACAATGTTATTATTTCACAATATGAGTTTTTAAGAACGAAACAAAAATCAACGGTCTTTTACAAGGTTTAGCTCAGTTGACTATAGGCCACATTTAACAACCAGGAGGCTGTATTACGCTGTACAGCCTAATCCTATAGACCCCCATGATTGTCAAGTTTGGCCTATAGTCAACTGAGCTAAGCCTTGTAAAAGACATGTTGAAGTGTGATTTTTCATGTCTCTTTAATGCAGATAAAAGCCTGATTTTAATATTGAATATTCAGTCTTGGGGTTTGTGTCGTCTCTTTTTAGTTGTGCAGACAAATTTCTATGTATGAAAAGAGTACACTAAAATTATTATTTCCTTTCCACATATCCTGTTAACAGTACATTTTACTGCCCAAAAAATGATTATACATGTGTCTGGAGTCAGAAAACATTTAGGAGGGTATTGTGTACTACAGAATGTGGTATTCAGATCACTAATATCTGGTACAAAATTGATTTACATTGCAAAAAATATTCTTACTCTGTAGTACAGTCAATGATTTTTAACAATCTTATAGCATAAAGGTTGAAAATTGCACCGTAATAATTTGTTCATTGAATACCAAACCAAAAACTAATCTAATCAAACTCTAGTGAGCCACCATGTCAATAGTGTGCTATGGGCCATTATGCAACGGATATGAAACATCACCGAAACAACAAACTATTAATTCCGATGGCTACCAACTTATTTCCTTACCTTGTAAATACGAAAAACTTAGTCCTTCGTATTAAAAAACAATCCCGGATCAATTAATGATATCATTGAGTAAAACGTATTGCTAGAAATGTGTCAAAAAAGTTTTGGCCCCGTGGTCTTTTACATTGAAATTCCTGCGTAGAATTGAATTTTCTTACTCACACGCGAATATTCACAAGTTAGAGGAAGAGCAACATGGGCGAGAACATTTTACGGGTGTTTTTCTTTTTTTTCTTTCACGGGCGTATATAAAGCGCAGGAATTGGATTGCAATGTATGAGAGTTGCAATTCCAACGCGAATAACGCCATATAGGTATGTACACAGCACGAAGGTAACACTTTTAAAATATTGCGCAGGCTAATTTAGAGGCGTAATGCATTTTATTTAGGCAATTAATGCAAATTTCTTCAAGTAAAAGTTTGTTGTTTCGGTGATGTTACATATCCATTGCATAGTAGCCCATAGAACTGAATTAATATGGTGGCTCACTGGATATGTTCTGGATATGTTCCGTAAAGCATCCTTGCTTTTAAAGTGTTTACTGTAAAACACAAAAATGGTAACCGTATTCCCCAATGTGACCGTCAATTTTAGTTTGACCTTTAATGCTGGACCGTAAAATTTAGGTAAACCGTAAATGCTGGACCGTAGATTTGAAATACCGTAAATGCTGTTCCGTAGATTTAAAATATCGTAAAAAAACATAGTAGCAGTTTTCCAGTAAAAAGACCGTAAAATTTACGGTGCATCTATTCCCTAATTTAACTGTAAGTCGATCTTAAATGCTGCACAGTAAATATTATGCTAAAAATACAAAAATGGCGCATGAAAACATCACAATATGTTTAGTCAATAAGCTTTATATTTCACTCAATATATGTAAACAAACATACTACATTAAAAAGCTACATAAAACATACAACACTAAACACACAACATTAAACACATAACATTACATTCTACAACCCAACACAACTCACCATTATCCAATCAATGATCTAAAGAAGTGCGTCAACAAGCCACTAGGCTTATGGTGATAAATGATGACGATACCAATAAACAGCAAAAATTGCAAAACCACGACGTTTTGTGGTTGTGATCAACAAATATTGAAATGTAGTATGAGAACATCTTGTTATACTTGTGTACCCTACTCGAGAAAATCACAATATATGAGATGTTTTAAAACCAAATAACCATGAACACTCATGAAAACATTTTAAACAAACAAACCCAATTGTAACATATAGTTTGAAGCACCACAACAGCAGTTTCCTTGAAACTGGGAGCATTTAGGTATATGAATTGCCCAAACTTATCAAATGATTGTTTTTCTGTATCTCTCTGTAAATTTTTAGGCTAATTTATGTAAAATATGTAAATTCACACCCATAAATTGGCTAAAAATATTATTTCATTCAACTATCACACTGCATTGACTGGTGCTTAAAGAATTAAAGAAAGAAGTTAACATATATCCTTGATAAAAATGTACCGCATGCACAATTATAACCTACTGAAACCCTCCGTCCACTCTCAAACCCACTATCCACTCTACAACTCATCTTCCACTCTAAAACCCACCCTCCACTCAAAAACACACCATGTAACTCTAAAAACATCCGTCCTTCACCTACCAGTTTTACACTCACCTTCCAACCAACTCATATACGGAAATACTGTAATTGAAAGTACATCTCTTACCTCATCTCAACCTTAACTTGCTGTCCCTTTCTTCACTCACTCACTATTAATTGAAACAGTTAATAGCTCTATGCTTCACTGTACACCGGCTCTCTCAATCTGTCTACCTGATAACTTGACATAGCAAAACATTCAAACTCCTTAACTTTTATTTGATTAACCCTATTAGAAACAAACATGACGTGACATGTCAAGCTACAAATCATATTATCAGCGTAATTTCGACTGAAAGCTGAATGCAGATTCATCTGCAATCCTTTTGAAAGGCATAAACCTAAGTGGATGGATGGGCAGACAAATGGTTACGATGGTATACACCATTCACTTCATTGGAGACTGCATAATTAGCATTTTTAGTCTGGAGGTTTTCATGTTAAAATTCAACTTCAAACTCTTCAAATTCAAACTAATTTATCTAGATTTCATTCTGAAAATAAAGAATTAAAATTAAATGGAGAAGATTAAGCCTCTCTCATTCTAAGAATTGTGACAGATTACAATGAAATTACATAAGATAATAGAGCGGTATGGTATGGCCATTAAGAATTCATTAAAAGAATTGAAAAGTGGGGGCGTATGTTTAGGGGTCCCAAAAAATCAACTGCTTATCTTGCAAGTAACGGTATTCCAATTTTGTGTTTAATATGGATATTTAAGTGACCATAGCCCTCACGTCATCTGTGGGCTATGGAAGCATGAAGTTTATCAATCTGTTGTCGATGATATATCTTTGAAATTGCAAAAACGAGCGCCCTCACTTTTCAGTCAAGCGTTGCTTTAAAAAAACAGTGAAATGGCCATTTTTGAACAGATGTTAAAATGTTTTTTAAGTGAATAATGCTGTCATAAAATGTTCATAACCCCTTTAATCCTTTTTTAAATGGCTAACTCTGTTCTAAAAGAAATATCATAATCATGTATATGATAAAAGGAATAAAGGAAATAAATTTGTTTCTTTTATTGTCCTCAATCATATAAAACATTATGAAATTTTATGGGAATAAACCATGATCAAGAGATCTTCGCCCCTGAACCCAAGGGGCGTATAAGAATCGGGGGCCAAGGCATCCCACAAATTTACTAGAAGAGGACAAGTAACAGGGTGGCCGTGAAATTGACAAATTCTACAAAAGTCAAATATTTACAAAATGAACAAATATCTATTTTTTTACATTGAGAATTTGCAGATACATATGAAATGTTAAACAAATGACTAACAACAGATGGAAACTATTAAAAACAGAAAGAAATCAGTCCAATAATTGTGTGATGAAAACATTTATTTTTATTTCTAAAAGATTTTCAACAAATACGTACAATTTGTTAATACAACAGGAATAAATAAAAACTTAAACAATTCATTTATCCTCTTAAAAGCGTAAAATTGCGCCAAAGATACAACTGCGGAAGAGCGCAAATTTGCGCCAAGTTTAGAAGACAACCTAATCTATAAAGCGCAAATTTACGCTACATTGAGATGACAATTCCTACAATGAAAGCACAATTCAACAGATTGAGTAGCAATGACTGCAGAAGAGCGCAAATTTGCGCCAACATGAGAAGACAACCCAGTCTGCAGGAGAGCGCAAATTTGCGCCAACATGAGAATACAACTCAGTTTGCAGAAGAGCGCAAATTTGCGCCAACATGAGAAGACAACTCAGTCTGCAGGAGAGCGCAAATTTGCGCCAACATGAGAAGACAACTCAGTTTGCATAAGAGCGCAAATTTGCGCCAACAAAAGACAACTCAGTCTGCAGGAGCGCAAATTTGCACCAACATGAGAAGACAACTCAGTTTGCAGGAGAGCGCAAATTTGCGCCAACATTAGTCAAGTCAGTCTGCATGAGAGCACAAATTTGAGCCAACATGAGAAGACAACTCAGTTTGCAGAAGAGCGCAAATTTGCGCCAACATTAGAAGACAACTCAGTCTGCAGGAGCGCAAATTTGCACCAACATGAGAAGACAAGTCAGTCTGCATGAGAGCGCAAATTTGCGCCAACATGAGAAGACAACTCAGTTTGCAGGAGAGCGCAAATTTGCGCCAACATTAGTCAAGTCAGTCTGCATGAGAGCGCAAATTTGCGCCAACATGAGAAGACAACTCAGTCTGCAGAAGAGCGCAAATTTGCGCCAACATGAGAAGACAAGCCAGTCTGCAGGAGAGCGCAAATTTGCGCCAACATGAGAAGACATCCCAGTCTGCAGGAGAGCGCAAATTTACGCCAACATGAAAAGACCTCTCAGTTTGCAGGAGAGCGCAAATTTGCGCCAACATTAGAAGACAACTCAGTTTGCAGGAGAGCGCAAATTTGCGCCAACATTAGAAGACAACTCAGTTTGCAGGAGAGCGCAAATTTGCGCCAACATTAGAAGACAACTCAGTTTGCAGGAGAGCGCAAATTTGCGCCAACATGAGAAGACAACTCAGTCTGCAGGAGAGCGCAAATTTGCGCCAACATGAGAAGACACATCTCAGTCTTTAAAGCGCAAATTTGCGCCATATTGAGATGACAATTCCTACAATAAAAGCCCAATTTAACAGGTTAAGTAGCAGCAACTACAGAGCGCAAATTTGCGCCAACATGAGACGACACAACTCAATCTATAAAGCGCAAATTTATGCCCAGTTGAGTAGCACATCAAGCACAATACAATAGTCTTACATAGTGGCTTCATCAATACAGCGCAAATTTACGCCATAAAGGCCAATTTAACAGGTTGAGTAACAGTGACTTCAGAAGAGCGCAAATTTGCGCCAACATAAGAAGACAAGTCAAATCTATAAAGCGCAAATTTGCCCTGTTGAAAGGTATAGCAATAACAGCACATTATTGTCTCATATATTAGCTACATCAATACAGCGTAAATTTATGCCATATTGAGATGACAATTGCTACAATAAAAGCCAAATTTCACAGGTTGGTGAGCAGCAGTGACTTCAGAAGAGCACAAATTTGCACCCTATGCCAAGTCACATGAATGTACACCATTCATAACTTGAAGTTATGAAAACTTTTAACCAAAAACTTTAACTGGACGACAGCGCCAAAGTAGTAGAATAGCTCTAATATTCTTTAAATAGTCTGAATAAAAATCTGTTTAAGCTTTTTATTCAGCATAGGTTTGTGCTCTGGTGAGGTCTGCTACACATTCCAAAGCTGATGAATATTTTCATATATTACATTATCATAAGTCCAAATTTGTGTCATAATCACAGTGATTAAGATGGTTTGCTCATTCAGAGGATTTTTTTCAGCACAAATTTGCACTTTGCAACAGGTTTGCGCTAAAACCTGAAATCTCAAACCTTTTTCATAGCTATCATCACGTAAAAATCACATATGAAACTTGTGCAACCGAACCAATTCAATGCAGTAATTTACAGTATATCAATGTATGCTCACTATCAAAAACAACCATGTTCTGTTGTGGTATAAACTATAACAGTACCCAACTTGAACATGAATCTTTGCAGTTAATATTTACATTCAGCATTCTCCATTCATTTTTACTTTGTTTAGTATTTTCTTTACACCTCAAAATTCCTTTACTTATTGTTATTATTTGAAAGCTTAATTGGTACGTGTGGCATTTTCCTCACACAATATTTTGTTCACCCAAACATTTGCAGTTTACATTAAGCTATATTCAAGATTAAATACCAACATATATACTTATGAGATAACACCAACATTATTCTGTTTTATGACAAGATTAGTTTTGATAGCAGGCACACTTTTGCTTCAAATTGAAAATAAATTGTGCTTAACAGAACTAAATAACCATGGTGTGAATTATACACACAATTAGATAATCTTCATTAAGCTTAAACAGTCATGCAATTTATGACAGCAATTTTACTTCAAATTCTTTAAATTTTCACTTAAAAAATATTCTCCAAAACTTGGTCATACCCCGAATCATCATGTATCTAGAGCAGACAATACAGTAAGATCTATGTAATATAAAAGTGATGAGTCTGTTTTGGGCATAAGAAGTCACTGACCTCTTTGTACTAGCTGCATAATATTTCTAAACAAATTTGGGCTCCTGTCATCCTAGACATTGTGTAATACCTTGTATAACTGCTTGCATCTGTTGTAATGTGAAATTGATGCTAATTATACTTAAATTTTAAACTGGTATGTAAGTGCTTATTACAATAAATACATTAATTTGAAACAATGATATTATAAAAGGACTTTGGACATCTTAAAAAAGTTCCTGCTTAAGAATTTTCTAAAAATAATCTGCACTAAATCCTACAATAAAATAGCCAGATGAAGATATAAAACAAATTATAATTGTATTCTTTCAATTTTCACTGAAAATATTCTCCAAAACTTGGTCATACCCAGAATTCTCATGTATCAAGAACATACATTCTGAAATTCACAAGTAGCTGAAATTGAAGAACAGAATTTAATGAATTACATACAGATTTTTTGAGATGTGTTCCTCTTACTATGTCACAAATTCTGCACAAATTAACGAATCTTGAAACTTTGTTAAGTCATAACTTAAAAATTAAATAAGCTTTTAAAATTTGTAAAGACTGGTTTACTCAGAATTCCATGTTCTTTCACATATTATAAATGTGCTAGATGTCCATAGTCCTTTAATATTTTACATATCTCCATCAATATAATACTTCAGTTTATCCTGTAATTCTTTAGGAATGATGTTTTCTCCAAAGTTGAAGTTACATACAATTTGCTGGGTTTTTAAACTTTCTAATTTTGTGTACATTATCTACAACCCACTCCTCGTTATGCGCCTTGCATTCATCTGATTGATACTGTCCTCGATGTATGCTTCATTACTCTTCCAGTTCATGGTTGTTCTCTAACATACTCCTCAGCCACAGGTCGTACCGCTACAAAGCTTCCATCTGATTGATACTGTCCTAGATGTATGCTTCATTACTCTTCCAGTCCATGGTTGTCCTCTAACATACTCCTCAGCCACAGGTCGTACTGCTACAAAGCTTCCATTGCATTCATCTGATTGATACTGTCCTCGATGTATGCTTCATTACTCTTCCAATCCATGGTTGTCCTCTAACATACTCCTCAGCCACAGGTCGTACCGCTACAAAGCTTCCATCTGATTGATACTGTCCTCGATGTATGCTTCATTACTCTTCCAGTCCATGGTTGTCCTCCAACATACTCCTCAGCCACAGGTCGTACAGCTACATAGCTTCCATTGCATCCATCTGATTGATACTGTCCTCTATGTATGCTTCATTACTCTTCCAGTCCATGGTTGTTCTCTAACATACTCCTCAGCCACAGGTCGTACAGCTACATAGCTTCCATTGCATCCATCTGATTGATACTGTCCTCGATGTATGCTTCATTACTCTTCCAGTCCATGGTTGTTCTCTAACATACTCCTCAGCCACAGGTCGTACCGCTACAAAGCTTCCATTGCTGATATTGGATGTGCCAAGAATAAATACAAATCCTATTTGAAAGAAAAATAAATCCATGATGATCATTTCATTGATAAAAGTTAATATTTCTTATTTTACCAGTTACTTATTTTCACTATTATCAAAACAAGCTTTGACTACCTATAAAAAAGTCAACAGCAAAGATTTGTTGTTTTGTGATTGATGGAAGGATGAAAACTTAATGTATGCAAATGTTTAATATAATGTATGAAAAAGAGGACAGTTCAAGAATCTCTGTGTATACCAAATACTTTATATTTCTGACCTACATTAATTCCCCCAGCAATGTTGGCACTCATATTAACAACTGAGTTGACTGGAGCAAATCAAGAGAAAAATATTTTGCTCAAGAATAGAATGCAGCATTCACAGCGGAAACCAAAGTCTGGAACCTTACATAGAGCAAGACTCCTTGACTACTGAGCCACTGTACCTAAATTATTATAATAAGGCCTTAAAATTCACAAAGCTGTAAATATTTCAATGCATTTTCATGGAATGTTTTGCCAATTTCATAGTTTATATCATATTTTCTTCAAATTAAGCATAAGTATTTGCTACATGTACTGTACATATGCTGTACCCAGATCCCTAGCTTTGCTGTTTCACAGGGGCGGCCTGCCCCGCCCTTTCGTGGACCCATCCTGCCCCCTGGGGGTCCGCCCTACCCTTCATGAGAAAAAGATGTAATTCTTTCAAAATTAGATTTTTATTTTTTTTAACTTAATAAACTTATTTAGCATCATAAATGAAATAAGGTTATGGTTTTTCCTATCACACCAATATACAGTAAATCAACCACATTTTTTGTGTGGGTACTTTCTCCAACTTTACTTTTGGTTAAATTAGAAACCTGCTATCAACATTCCAATTAGGTCATACATATTTTCCATATCTGTACATAATACACCACTTTGAAAGTTTGGAATATCAAATTTTTTGGAGAAATATTCATATACCAGGAGCCTAAACTTTAAGATTGGAATTAATGGCATTCAACTATCATAACTGTTACACAGTTAATGAAAACCAACATTGTACCCTATTTACAGTACATGGTCTCACAGAGCTCCCATGTCATTGTCTGAAAGATGTTAATTGTGAAAATATGTATTACATCTGTAATGAAAAAAGCTCCCAGTAGGAAAAATCACCATCACCATTTTTGGGCCTAATATTCATCATGTGTTCTATCAATATGCCAAATTTCAGCCTTATACTACTGTAGGTGTCCCTCCTTGAAAATATTTTTGTCTTACTTTTTGGTTGTCAGAAATGAAAAATATTATACAAATTTGTATTTAATCTATACATACATGTATTTGCTATTTAACCTGCTTGGGCTTTACACTGCCCTTTTGGGATATTGTACATAATAATTGGATTCTGCATGGTTTACAATACTTGCCTACCAAATTTCAAGTCTGTAGCATGTCTATAACTTAATCCAAGAGAAAATTAATATACACCTTTAATTTGAAAAATTTCAGGCCTAATTTTTAAGCAAATTTTAAAGGTAAATATCTCACAAAATTTTGGGAAAGTCTAAGACGGTGGGTGTTGGGCCCTTGTTGAGTTGGCATGGAATGACACATGAGTTTCCTTCAAATTCGCTACAGAAATAGTTCTCATTGGATTGGTTGTTTGAATTAGGTAAGATATGAAGTTAAAAATAATTTTTCTTTCACTTTTTAAATACTATTTATTGTACGTGTGGTTGCTCACATTCAAAGAATGTTGAGATGATTTGAAAAACAATTGTTAGCATTGGGTTCTAGTAGTGATGTCACAAAACATTGTATAACTTACAGTATCTTCACAATATGTATGGAAATGGCAAAATGGTAGAAAGTGGTCCAGTGGTCCATTAAAGTTCTTAATCACTTTTGATAGAAGTTTGATTAATTTTTTCCATGGCATTAAGAATAATGAAAAAAAATATTAATGCAAGGAGAAGCTACCTGTTCATTTGAACCTTTAGTGAACCTGGGCCTAGAAGAATGTTTGTCAAAATAAAAATAATAAAAAGTTTTAAGAAATCAAAACCCTAACCCTATTTCCTGTTAACTTATTGTTCCTACCATGAAGGAATTCACCAAATAATACCTCCATGCACCTACAGTGTAAACTTCAAACACAAACAGTATTTTCAGTACAGTATACTGTACATCATTGATTGTATGTACAGGTCTACCAACTAAATTACACCTGAGGCAAGTTAAGTCTCCCACAAATATAGGGTGTCTGTTTCAATGGCTCTTCACTGTTTGGAACCAGAGATTAAGTAATCTTATATCATCTTGTTATTTTAACCAGTGAATTCCTTTCTCTCTGTTAATGGTTATTGTGTTACAGTCAGGAAAGTGCCATTAGATGGAGATCTGTGTTATATTGTGCTATGAACAATTAAATCATTGTGTTGGGTTAGGAATATACTATTGTATTAAGAGTTAATATATTGTATGTGAAGCAGCATAAAAGCTTATTCAGTTTTTCAGTTCTGAATAATTAATGGAGCTGGCAGCCGAAAAGTGAAGGTGTTAGTATTTGCTAGTTTCATAGATGTATTATAATCTGTGGCTAATTTATGTATGTTTTAATCAACAGAAATCGCATCACATGTCTGCTTTTTACATAAATTTAGCCCATCACGTGAAAGCGAACAAATTCCAAAAGTCAAAGGGAAAACATGTACAAATTTTTTCGGGTTAAGCTTAACTCAGGTCTGGATTTAGTAATATTTATGATATTCCGTACTGCAAAGGTATTTAATGTAGTGTGAGACTTACTTAAATTTGTCCTCACTTTTCGGCCGCCAGCTCCTTTAAAATTTAAAGACTTTTTAATTTATGCAGAATTTGTGGTGAATTACGATGAAGTCAAATTGAGTTTTTCAAGTAACATTCTTGTTTTTCGTCACATAAAAGCAATATTGTCCTATGTCCAAAAATGTCATTTTGAGATAATCGTATTTCAAGTTCTTAATTCTGCATAAATTCAGCACATAGCATATTTTCTTTTTCCCCAATTTTTTTTTTTTCTTAGATAATATATGTTAACTTGTTGAGTCACAGCCAACCAAATGACAACTAACTTTTGGCCAATGACAGAGCTAATTTACCACATTTACCTTTCAACTAATAATGAATACCCTCTATTTGGGTTGGCATTATAAGTCTTAAAACAGAGTATTAAACTGAAGTATGGTGACTGCTACCCCAGGGATAATTAACTAAACCATTTCGTTGATTCAGAGATGACACCTTGCCCAAGTGAAGCCACTGTTCCATTAAAAGAACAAAAGATAATTCCAGGGGAAATTGTAAACTAGGTGAAAAGTTTCCAGATAAACCTTAAATGATGGAAACTGAAAAGGTCAACAGGATGTTCATAACAAACACATCAGGTGAAAAAACTATGTAGTATTCTTTTTAGGAGGGGTAATAAAGAAGATAAAGACAGGTAGAGAAC
>JAIGNY010002727.1:0-13170 GCA_020152595.1 Chiridota heheva | reverse complement strand
CCTAAGAAATTTCTCCTTTTTAATGGATAAGGGTCTCCTTTCATTTTTGCAATTTGTTTCTATAGTTATTCGTTGCCCTCTGATCAAACCCTCCCGTGACCACGTGACTGTGACATACACGGACAAGGACAGAAGTGTTAAGAGCAAAGCGCATCTTCAGTGCAAAGTGGGATATAAATCGAATACAACTGCTACCATGACTTGCTTTTCAAACGGAACCTGGGTTGGGGATATTGAACCAGAATGTAAAGGTACTTTGAAATTGCTTGATATCTGTTTGCAGCAAACGTTTTGGTTTATCTGGAGATATTCCTCAATGATTACAGTACAACTTAGTTATTCGTTCCACACATATGGGTGGAATTATTTTCAACATTGCTTTTGATAATTTTCAGCAGAAAATTGTCATTTGTGTCTTAATTTATTAAGTGCCACTGCATGTTTTACCTGGCCACCTTAGAGTTTCAACATTTTTCCACAGGTAAACGAATCAAATCGTTGCGTACGACATGACATTTTAAAGTCTAAAAAATCTTAATCACGTAGAAGCTGAATGGTTTCAAGAAATATAGTCGGATATAAAATTCTTCAAAATCTGTTTTCAAAAGGTCTATACGCGTAACACATTTTATAATTTAGAATGTTATTCAATGCCTACAATACACAATAACAACTTAAAAACAATAACTGAGCATGCTCTGCTCTCATTCTCACACATAATACCATGATGATAAAATTCTACAAAATACAATTTTGTGAAGCCCTCTCTTTCAAGTTTTTGTGCACATTTTCAAAACAAGTGTAATCCTGGTTAGTCTATACAGTGTAATGGTGATCTAACATTAATGTTGTATCGACTCTTGCTGAATATGACACTTAATTTTCATCAACATAATCTTGAAATGAATAACCAGAATATCAACAATAATGTTGAGCCGGCGGTGCCTATTCCACTTATTGTATGATAGTCCATTGCGATTTTGCAAATATTCCCAAAATCAGGGGGACGGTGGTGGTGGTGGTGTGTAGGTGGAGAGGGGGAGGGAGGGGGGGAGAGGGGGCGGTGGATAAGACTGTTTAGAACCTTTAGGTACACTTTATTCAGAATATTTTTTTCCTTTCATACAAAATGAAAGGTATCAAGTGGTGAGATTCTTATTAGCGATGTATAAGACTATTCAATGGAAATATTGAATAACGGAAAGTATAAAGAGAAATTGGACGTATATCATTTTTCCGTAATTCTTTGAAACACAACATTTACATCTTCATTTTTAACTTTCATTTTTTCTTTTCTTTTTCAATCTTAGCCGTGAAATGTCCCACACGCACCTTACCACCGGGCATACAAAGTGAACACTGCCTGGACCATAAAACACCCATGGCATACGAGAGTACCTGTAAATATGACTGCAGTTATGGATTCACCAATTTGACGGGTGATGACCAGCAAACTTGTCTAGCATCGGGGAAGTGGTCTAGTCCCTTACCGACATGCAAAGGTAAGCAACAACATAGGACTGTTGTATGTGTTAATAAACACAGGCTTATGCCTGTTTATTATCAAAATATATAGTATTATTATATTTTCTATTTTTCAAAGGGGGGCAAAAGTGATAGGCGTATCTAAAAGTGGAATTCCAGAGTAGCTATCCATTATGCTCATAATTAGTTTTAGTTTTCGCCATTTTGGTCAGGGAGAAGTTTGCAATGGTCCTGTAGCTATCGTTTTTAGTTTAAAACCACGTTGAGATAAATCTCTTCCTGAAACAAAACTGTAAATGTTAGAAGCGAAAGGTAGGTAAAGTAATTATTTCTTTATTTTTTTAAATTATTTTTTTGGAGATTACACTCCACAGAGACAATAGTTAGGGACCATTTAATGATTCTGTACAGATGAAACTTTACGGTATACAGTTAAGTTTTGGACGTCGCTGATACAAATTAGTCTTTTTGTAATGTACGCTGTGTATGCAATATTGCTGGCAAGTTACATTATCGCAGAATCTGTAAAAAATACTTCTATTCTCATTACGTTTTCCCAACAGATACATGGATTTCCTGGAACGGAAATAAATACAAGTAAGAGAATTTTGTTTCAGTCCCATTAGCAAAGTCAGTCTGTACTGCAGTGGCAATGTAGCCAGAAACAGCTTAGAAATTCGAGAGAAACCTCAATTTTAGGATCTCTATATATTTATGTATTTATATTTATATTACAATTGGGAGTTATTAATTATTAACAAAAAAAAAACTACCTTTACAGGGAAACACCTACTTCAAATCCACTTAAAATGATTGTGCTAATAAACGTTAAAAATTCAAAATCTGCACAACAGAGAGAAACTTGTATAAGCTACTTAAACGTCTATGGCTTGGCTCGATTGTCCGAAACATTTTGGGACCAAAACATCTCTCCAACAGTACGCTGGGAAGTGCTGGGATGCGAGAGGTGACGCTTTCTCCTCCGGTGTATTCAAAACCACGTACTATCGTCGAAATTGATACTAGATATTATTCGTGGAAAGAACCCCAACGGCATAGCACAGTAAAGAAAAATCACCTACACAACAAAAGATGAACTGCAACATTTTCAACTACAAAATAACCAGATATAAAACATCCCAACAACAAATTCACAACCACAAAATTCTCAAATACAATTCTCCTCGATTTCTCCAGCCGCAAATCACAAGAAACAGTGGTTCAATTCATCTCACCCTTGACCCGATATTCAATCTACGTTATCCGTTTCTGCACCCAAAATTAAAAACTAAAGATGTTAAAGGAAAATCTTAATTAGTTTGTTAATATATTTTTTATATAAAATTGTAATTTAAAGCTTTATTTCAAAATATTTATCCAGATTTTTCTTTTCAGGATATTCGAGAAAAAAATGACTTGGGAGGCTGCAGAGCAAAACTGTTCATCCTTTGGCAAAAAAGTACATTTGGTTTCCGTTCTTACTCCAGCTGAGCTAGTCTTTGTGAATAGTTTTGCAAAAAAGGTAAGTTGAGGTTGATATAAGACGTGGAGGAAGAAATGTGTGTGTGTGTGTGTGGGGGAGGGGAGGGGCCAATGGCAGAGTTGTTATATTGGCGCTGCTAAACAATTTCAATTTTGTATTTTTACAGTTACAAGTATCACCGACAACATGTGCCTTTTAATGGGCCTTTTATCTCCTCGTATCAATCTGTATTGCACTTGACATGTCTTAGAGGGAGGACTGGGGAGGACAGAGAGACTTACTCCCACTTTCAGGGAGGATTTTCAAACAGAAGTGTTTTGGGGAAAATTGCTTACAGCTTCATGGAAGAAAATAATGGCAATGTTTTCCCTGCCGCCTACTTCGTTAAGTCTGTAAGTGCAAATACTCTGATTCCAGGGATTAAAAGCAAATGTCGTGCTTTAAATCAACATTAAACAATCGGTCACATGGACCTGATTGCAGCATTTTCAGGAATGGATTACTAACATTTCTTAAATGTTCTTATGAGCTTAATTTAATCCCCACTGTTGTTAATTCCATGTAATTCCTTTGATAGTTTCACTTTCTGAATTCTCCATTTGCAGCCTTTCCGAAGTTTTAAAGATAATAAGAATAAAGTAAAATCTTATCTTGGAAATACACAATTTTTCAGCATTTTCATCAAGCTATCTATGAGATTTACGTGTAAAGTTTGATTCAAAAACACCCTTAACCAGTTAACCAGTATGCAAATACACTTTTAACCAATATGCAAATACACTTTTATCCAGTTAACCAGTATGCAAATACACTTTGAACCAGTTAACCAGTATGCAAATACACTTCTAACCAGTATGTTGATACACTTTTAACCAGTTAACTAGTATGCAAATCCAATTTTAACCAGTTAATCAGTATGCAAATACACTTTTAACCAGTTAACCAGTATGCAAATAGATGATCTTCACCTGATTCACCTTCAGCTTTCCAATCTAATCTAGCGTCGCGGGTTTTAATCATTGTAGATCTTCAGCCAGTGGCTGACCATCATGGCTGTCTTGATACAAATACTGCAATGAAGTTCTGTGGGGACGTTATGAACCAAGACTCGTGCAACCTTTATACTTAATTTATGAAGCACCCATGCATGAAACATGAAGTAATTAATGTTTATAGCTTAGTATTTATTAACGTATGGATGCTTACTTTTATTACCCATACAAAAAACGACCAGGGAAATGGTAGTCCTCTACATTACCTGGTTGTTTTTTTTATCGATAAAATACATAAGGATTTTCCGCCTTTTCCATGGTTGTCTGACAAGAGCGCATTAGGAAGTATTTCTCTGTTTTCCAATGTTTGACAACCATTTGTTGGTTGGGCTTCAATGACCACCCTTTTAACTTTATATTTGGCACTCATTCCCCTAACGTACCTTTTCAACCAAAAACCACCATTTACACGACAAAACCGACCGTCCGTTAGCAGTGGTAGTCAATGCTGTGTCAATGACCATGACATGTTTTTAAGTGTACATGTATTGTATTAAACACAGTATATGCTATAGACAACACGGTTGTCAATGCAGGTTGAGTAAACCTACAACTTCCACTATTTATAATCAAGTTCATGCCTCATATTAAAACCAACTTGTTGACCACCATATTGTGGGAAAAGGTAGTTTGCTAGGGAAATATGAGAAACGTAAGAAAAGGTGGTAAACCATAGTTTAACCGCCACATAAAGTATTGGAAATGGTTGTCAAAAATGAAAGTGTTGTTAATGTATGCTAATGGTTGTCATATAATGGTAAAATATGGGTTAAAAGGGTAGGACAGCAAGGGTGATTTTTATTGTTATATGAAGGTTTTGGTGGAGAAAAGTGGAAATTGGAACAAATCTGTGGTCGGTTTTTGGTAAGGAAATCGTAGTAATGTTGCCATAACTGCATTCATGGGTGCTATCTCTATGAATTCATGAATGGCTGAATTAATCAGTGTATAAGCGTTACCATTGAATTGTGTGTAATTTTACATTCATCAATGCATGATTGACTACATTCATTAGAGTAGGCCTATAAATGTAACCATTAACGAATGCATGAATGTCTATATTCATTAAAGTAGGCATATAAATGTAACCACTAACGAATGCTTGATTGACTACATTCAATAAAGTAGGCCTATAAATGAAACCATTAACGAATGCACGAATGTCTATATTTATTGAAGTAGGGCTATAATTGAAACCAGTAACGAATGCATGAATGGTTATGCATTAAGGTAGGCCTATAAATGCAACCATTACCGAATGCATGATAGACCACATTAATTAAAGTAGGCCTATAAATGAAACCATTAACGAATGCACGAATGTCTATATTTATTGAAGTAGGGCTATAATTGAAACCAGTAACGAATGCATGAATGGTTATGCATTAAGGTAGGCCTATAAATGTAACCAATAACGAATGCATGAATGTCTATATTCATTACAGTAGGCCAATAAATGAAACCATTAACGAATGCATGAATGTCTATATTCATTGAAGTAGGGCTATAATTGAAACCAGTAACGAATGCATGAATGGTTATGCATTAAGGTAGGACTATAAATGTAACCATTAACGAATGCATGAATGTCTATATTCATTACCGTAGGCCAATAAATGAAACCATTAACGAATGCATGAATGTCTATATTCATTGAAGTAGGGCTATAATTGAAACCAGTAACGAATGCATGAATGGTTATGCATTAAGGTAGGACTATAAATGTAACCAATAACGAATGCATGAATGTCTATATTCATTACAGTAGGCCAATAAATGAAACCATTAACGAATGCATGATTGACTACATTGATTAAAGTAGGCCTACGGTAACCATTAACGAATGCATGAATAACTACATTCATTAAAGTAGTAGGCCTATGAATTTAAGCATTAACGAATGCATAAATCTCTATATGCATTACAGTAGCCCCATAAATGAAACCTTCAGCGAATGCATGATTGACTACATTCATTCAAGTAAGCCCATTAATTAAACCATCAACGAATGCGTGATGACTACATTTGTTAAAGTAGGCCAATAAATGAAACCAATAACGAATGCATGAATGCCTACATTCATTACAGTAGGCCTATATATGAAACCAACAACGAATGCATGAATGTCTATATTCATTAAAGTAGGCCTATAAATGTAATCATTAACGAATGCATGATTGAATACATTCATTAAATTAGGCCTATAAATAAAACCATTAACGAATGCATTCATGTCTACAATAATTGAAGTAGACTTATAAATGAAACCATTAACGAATGCATGAATGGCTATGCATTAAAGTAGGCATATAAATGTAACCATTACCGAATACATGAATGGCTATTTGGATTAAAATAGGCCTATAAATGTAACCATTAACGAATGCATGATTGACTACATTGATTAAATTACTGTAGGCCTATAATTCAGTATTGTATTAATGCAACCATTTATGAATGCATGAATTGCTAAATCAATTATTATATTAATGCAAGCATTACGAATGCATGAAGGGCTAAATTCATTATTTTTTTGATGCAACTATTTTCAAATGAATATATGGCTAAAATCGTTATAGTATTAATGCAAGCGTTCATGAATGCAAGTTTGGCTACATTCAGTATGGTAATTAATGCACCATCAATGAATGCAGGAAAGTTACATTAATTATGGTATTAATGTAACATTAATGAATGCTTGAATTATTACTTTCATTATTGTATTATGAATGCATAAATATATTTATTGATGAATACATGAGTAGCATATTATATAATACACGTAGTGAATCGACAAACGCTTGTAATTGCCTCCTTTTCTCTTACAGCTGCCAGCATTCTGGACAGGTTTACACTTGGATTTTGTATCGAAGATATGGAGCTTTTCTGATAACAAAAATGTACAGCTTAACGTCTGGAGAGCTGGAGAACCAAATTATTTGGAAGATGAACAATGCGCTATAACTACAGCTCAGGACGGATGGAATAATGTAAAATGCTGTTTCAATTTTACATTTATGTGCAAACAAGCAAACGGACTAAATCCCTAGTCTGAAGAATTTATCACACCTTCAAGATGATAACCCTTACATAGACTATACTGCAGCGATTATCCTTGGATATTAAATGAACATTGTATCACCACTAGTGTCCGCGGTTATTCATTTTAAGCTACCTGATTGGCTGACAGGCCTCATTTGCATAATCCTACTGTCCGGTTATTACTCAACGAACGGACAGTAGCTGAAAAAAATTACCAATGACAGCACTCCCAGTCAATAATTGGGCAGTTGCATATTTATTAGATTGACAGTTTCTAATATGGGATGACTCCTACATTCTTCATGGCAACACCCATAGCAACCACGGATTAACCCTTCAAACTTTCAATAATATTTCAACGCACAGAAATAACCTATGCTTAAAATACTCGATTTCAGTTTCAGCAGGGTCAAACTTCTTGCTGACAAGCTGAATATGCCAGATTTAAATTGAACAACAACAGAGTCCAATGTGCACAGTTTAAAATAGAAAATGCAATAAACAACAACACAAAAGCAAAAAGCAAATTAAAAAGTTACGGCCTAGCCTACAAGTTCATACTAATAAAAGTTCAACAGCCTGACAACAAGGCTATACTTCTCAATACTTGCACCAAACAGGTATATTACTATAAATGAAACGTACCACTACCTGCTTTACTTTTTTTTTTTAATCATTAGTCTCATTTGTAACATTAGGGCCTAAGCTTGTAAAAAATGATTACAACACAATTGAATTGCTGCGTGAAAATTCCACTGCACGTACCTGACGACGTTACACAGCCTACACAGCATTACTTACTGTCGTTGTAACTAAGCCTAGCATAGCCCTAGACCAAAATGCTATATTCAACAACTTCAAAACTGTTCAAACCTTTACTATTCTGAGAATATCAAATAACAGTAGTTTCGGTTCCAATAACAACTAGGCCTGAAAGAGTTACTATTTTTCAATATTCATCGCACTTTCACAGGACACGGCTGGCTGCTTCACCAAGCTTCGTACTGTTGTACAGTACTACATTAATTAAAGTAGATATTTTACAAGTAGATGTTTTACAAGTACATGTTTACATACAGCTAGGTGGACTTCGGTACGGTATGCTTACGTTGCGAGTGTGTAGTGACATGTCACTGACATAAATTTGACCTTTGTGTATTGTAACGAATATATTTTTTCTTTATGATCAACCAGAATGGGTTTTTTCTGAAATATTACTTTTATATTGCATTTGCGAGATCAAGTTTTGTTCGTCGGACAAAAGTACATATTGGTGGATTAGAAACCGTCAATCATTCTCTCTGTACAGTCATATGCAAATAAGCTGAATTGATGCATGTGCGGTACTGTGTAATTTTTTTTGATTTTTCGAAGTTTTTAATCATATTTGATGAAAGAATAGATGTAAACTGCTCTTGCTTGCCCATTGTTGGTAATAACCGTGGGCTTGTAAATGCAGTTTAGTTCTTAAATTACCAGATGCTGATACGTTAGTCTTGTTGCTTGAAAACAGGGATAATAATAACATCCTGTTAAAAAGAGATTTAATTTTTGGGTAGAACACTTCAAAATTTCGTAAGAAATTTATGTGTTTCTGATCTAACTTGAAGAAATGTTGGGGATATGTTTGTGACGTACAGTACAGGTTAAAACTAACGCACGGTTATCGCGATTAGCGCTACTAAGCTACCACACTTACCGCGGTAAGCGTATCTTTTGTACAGCACCACTTTTATTTGCCGCCGCGCACTGACATGCCTCCACAGTCGACGGTAAACGCGTTATATAATCCAGTTGTGATATGTTCCTCCCCTTGTGAGTAAACGCTTTAAGAAATCCTCTTAATCACTGAAGCAAAACGATGTATTGTTACCGGGGTTTAAGACTGACTTGTTGAAAATAACGGTTGTGTTTACCCATGGAGTTATTAAGAGATTATTGGTTTGCCGTAATACATCTGATAGCTGCATGTATTATGGCGATATTCGCTAGTAGGGCCTATAGTATAGGCCTACATTATACCAGGGAGATGTAATATTTCCCTGATTATACATACACAACGGACAGTGTATTAAGCGGACAGTATATCTAACGTCACTTGAGGACATTATGTTAATAGAACCAGTAGAAATAAATTAATACTTACGAATGCAAAGAAAAACCATGACTCGATGAGCAAGTATCATTTGATTAATAAGAGCCCAGTGCTCGAATCACTAATGCAGCAAGGCTTCTTTGCCATTACATCATTAATTTATGCATACCAGCGGGCTATCACCTAACAGGTGCGCAAACAAATATATATAAACTCTCTCCACTTCGAACCAATGAAATCTTTTGAGCTTGTACCCCCAAGCAAATAACACATGGTACAGGTCAATTAAATACAACACATGATCGCAAAAGAAGATTCCATCGCTCGTAGGCTACTATAAGTAAACATATTCACAGGAGAATGCAAGAAATTGTAACAAACAAAATTGATGAAATCTTTCATTTGTTTAAAATCTGATCAATTTTGACCGGGACTGTTGTTCAGAGGTTTATTACACACATGAAAATGAGATCAGGGAAAGGAATACACTTTTTGAGGGAATGAATGGTTGTTTTCACTTATTGTGAAATGTGAATCATAGCAGCTTCGTTTGATTTACAAACCAAGCTGGTGATAGCACAGGGATAATTTATCTTCGTTTTACAAAAGAAGACGCAATTACAGTATACATGTCATTACACTCTGTCCTGATGCCATCCCACCTTGTCCCACATGCCATCCCAGTCTGTTATAGCGCTAAGTGCGGGGCAACAACAATAATACAATTAAATACACAAGATAAGCGCAAATTCGCGCTAAACGTGGGTCACCGCGCTAACATTACCGTGCTTGCAGCCCTAAAGATTCTATTCATCTGTGACTTTCCGCCCTGAAAATCGATAACGCATTGTATGCATTATGTCAATCAAGATCGAAGTGTCTGTGACTCCCCGTTGCACTGTTAGATTAATCTGCTTATCGGATTTGGCTTGGCAGACTCTTTAATTAGCAAAATATATTACCGCGAGGCCTAGAGGAATTAAACACTTTCGTAAAATATTAGTTTGTTTTCATTTAGTTTCACGAGGAACTCTGGAATATATAAAAAACAAACAATTTAGTGAGCATCGCAACGTTCAGAATCACTGTACACAGTACATAGGCCTAGTTCTTGCAATGTTTGCTTACGAAACGAGGCAATGTCTTCATTTGCATTGCATTTTCTCGGAAGGAATTTTCAATAAAAATACATATTAAACCCATTACGGTAAAAAAAAAATTATGTGAAAATTGGATTTATCCTTCGATTAAATTTAAATATTTTAGTTTTTAAACGTTAAGTGAAAATTTCGAGCAAACAAAAACTGATTATGGCGATGGTTTTTGATTGAGTTTAGCTATCCTATCACACAGTCACAATAAAAAGCCTAACGTTAGGCTACATGGTTTAATCGATGGTGTTTTATTTTTGTTATAGTTAGAATTAAAACATAAGAGCTAAAATCGTGAGAATCATTACAACTACATGTATATATTACCTGATGAGTCAAATAAATTTTGCAAGAAAGAAAAAAAATTGCAAAATAAACAAACAGTAAAAGTGTTTTAATGTTTTATTTTATGTGAGGATACATCTTTATATCAGTGTTAAAAAAAACCATTTTAGAGTTAAAATAGCTGATGGTGACATACACCCACAACTTATGTGCAAGTATAATGCACACACTTTGCGGTGTACGAAAACGCGATATAGGCCTACAGGTAATATATTATGTATGCGCACTGTATACATGTACTGTACTGCATGCAGTGACAGATCTACGAAACCAGAGTGCAGAGGCCCATTATCTTACGTTATACAAATACAGTACAAAATAAGCCGCACTGAACTCGTACTAGGTTACGTTGACTCCGACCACGAGAATAAGGTCTGCAGTCACAAAGCCTAGCTCAAGTTCCAACGATTTTGACGGATTATAGCGTAACTGTGATGGCTTACAAAGGCAACACAATGGCGTGCATGTATAAAAGTCTTAATGTGATTCTTCTTGCAACAAGTTGCGAACTTAGAAGTTGATTGACAGAGGCGGACAATGGAATATCGATTTTAGCGCGGTAAATCACGTTTTGGGGCCTAATGCTTAGGTTTTCTCCACAACATGGGGCATATGAGGATATTGATTTTAGCGCGTTTACTCACGCTAACCCGCGATTTGCGGTAAGGTTCAGCTATTCATCACATGAGGTAACCGCGGTAGGGCGGTAAGCGCACCCGGTAAGCGTGTGCGTTAGTTCTAAGCTGTACTGTATGACTTTAAGGACAATGCAAAAACTTTATAGTATTCCTTAAATGTCATTTTCCTATTAAGTCACTGAAAATGACACCGAAGTTTATTCCTGCTAGAATTAATGGGGTTATGACATAATTCTTTATGATATTTAGCATTGGTGTAGCCAGAGGGGGGAAAAGGGACAGGCCCCCAAATCCCACACCAAAAATAAATAAATTACACATCAAAAATTACGAGACCCATCATCTGTAATGTCATTATGCCTGCCTGTAGGCTCTACTACAGTTGTTGACAAATTCCAATGAGCAATTCAGCATATAAAACCCAAGCTTTTACAAACTCTATATATAATGCACACACTCAGACTGTGTGATACATATCACACCGACAGCTAACCCCCTCCCCCCCCTTCTTTTTACACACACACTGCTAATGTCTAATTCCCTTCATGTCCCGTAGCTTTCTGGAAGGTCGCTCCTTGAAAAGACACCACGCGATTTGGCTCCAATTTTAAGGCATTTCATATCTACATAAAATGGGTAATTTTTCAGAGCTTCTGAGGGTTTTGCCCCTGGACCCCCACCGGTCTTCGCCCCTTGACCCCACGCTGTGGGACTTTTGCACTATGTCGCCTAACGGCGACATGCTTTCGGCTACACCCCATAAAAAATACCTCTCGCCGCTCATTGTTTTCCCCCCAAACAAAACTCCTGGCTACGCCAGTGATTGTCAGATATTCTTGCACTCCTATGAATCATTTTATACAATTTAAAACAAATGATTTACATACGAACATACAAAAGTTGCTCAGTCATGTATAACAAATGTTGCATAAATATGTGCCTGTTGATGTTAAAAAGATGAAAAATAAAAAGTTGTAAAATTGTTCATTCTCAAGACATTTTTCTACTTTGATGGTTTTGTAATATATTTAAGAGTAGCAAGTAGTATACCAAAGGGGGATTCTGGACCACTTTTTATGTCGTTTTTGGTTTCACTAAATGAGCTGGGATTCTGGACCACTTTTTATGTCGTTTTTGGTTTCACTAAATGAGCTGGGATTCTGGACCACAGTATATCGTTTTACGTTTTTGTTTTCAATAATTGAGCTGGGGGTTCTAAACCACTTTTTATGTCGTTTTTTATTTCACAGAGCGGACTGAGGTTCTGGCGCACTTTTTATGTCGTTTTTGTTTTTTAATTTGGCTGGGGTTCTGAGCCCCCCCCCCCCCACCCTTCCCCCCCAATCTTTTTTAATTTCTTTATTATTATTATTATTTTAGTTTTACCTTTTTCTAAATGTTTAATTCCTGTAGCCAAAGGCCATAGTGGTGGTTGATCCACTTACAACCCAGCGCTTGGCGCTTGGTATCAAGAGGTGACAAGGAAATTTTATTCATTCGCATGCTATATATAAATTCATACCATGACGAAATGTCTTGCTGTCATATAGTGCTTCTTTGTACTGCTGATGTCGTATATTTTTTCACAACATACTATTAACGCCTTTTACTTTTTGGATCTCGCCTCCATCTTCTTTCAGGATAGAATACATTTTGGGTCGAAGTCCTATATACTCGCTAATGGGTACTCCAGCGCATTCGTCTTTCATTTTGATAAGCACATTTTTGTCCGTGGTGCTGTGGAGCGGGTAGTCTGTCGGATAATCTCTCGTGTCATAGAGGTGTGGCTCAGAACTTATATCAGCATACACATCCTTGGTTTGGGTTTCAAGGAGAAGACTATCCGTATCCGTACAGAGAAAATTCCACTGCGTATACT
>JAIGNY010002726.1:0-12442 GCA_020152595.1 Chiridota heheva | reverse complement strand
CCCTCGCGGACATGCCTGAGTGCAAAGCCTTTGAAAATGCCATTTCAGCTGAATCCGCCGATTTCGACCTCGAAAAAGTTTTCTCTTCTATTTTGAAGCGTACAAACACAAGCGTGAGAGTCGCCCTGCTCAGCGATGAAGATAAAACAGATGGCGATGATGCACTCTCCAACGCCCTCTATGAACTGCGACCGCACCAGGAGAAGAGATACTCGGAAAGCCGCCAGTCATGGATAGACCTGGAGCAATAACCATGCACACTAAACGCTCCACACTGGTTTCACCCTCATCGAACTGCTCATCACGATCGCAATCGTGGCAATCCCTCTCAACCCTCGCCTACCCCAGCTATCAATCATACATCACCCAAGGCCAGGCGCGGTGAAGCCAGCAGAGAGTTGCAGAACCTTTGCTGCCGGCATGGAGCGCTATTACGCAAACAACGACTCTTCATACAAGGATGCCTCGCCGACACATCTCCGGCTCAGCTCTCACCGAACATGGCTATTACAATCTAGCGATCACATTGTCGAACAACAATCAAAGTTACAGTCTAAGCGCCACAGCGACAGACAGCCTGGCCAATGACAGCGAATGCCCATCATTCACACTGACTTCAACTGGCAAAAGGTCCCGCCAGCAACAGTTGACCGATGCTGGTTTTCCATCATTTCCCAACGCGTAAGCATCCCCTCCGCTGGGGAGAGGAGTTAAACGCAATCTATTAACACTCATGTAATCTGTGTTTATCTGTGTTCATCTGTGGATAAAGAAACGCTCTGTGAAAGAGGCGGATTTCAGCTGCGCTGTGATATAGTCTCAACCTGCTTATTTTTCTACAGACGCAAGAATCCCCATGAATAGTTTCAATGCAAAATCAACGCTCGATGTTGCGGGCAATCATTATGAAATTTATAAAATTGACGCCGTTGCAGGCAGTGAAAAACTGCCCTTCTCACTGAAGATCCTGCTGGAAAACCTGTTGCGCCATGAAGATGGTGTGACGGTCGAAAAAGGCGACATCGAGGCCATCGCCAACTGGGATCCCGCTGCGGAGCCTTCCACCGAGATCCAGTATCGCCCTGCTCGTGTGCTGATGCAGGATTTACCGGCGTTCCCGCAGTTGTCGATCTGGCGGCGATGCGTGATGCCATGAAGGCATTGGGCGGCGACCGGAAAAGATCAACCGCTGCAACCGGCTGAACTGGTGATCGACCACTCGGTTCAGGTGGACTTTTCGGTAATAGCAATGCCTTTGGGAAGAATGCTGAGCTGGAGTTCTCACGTAATAAAGAGCGCTACCAGTTTCTAAAATGGGGACAACAGGCATTCTCCAACTTCAAGGTAGTGCCACCGGACACCGGTATCGTGCACCAGATCAACATCGAGTTCCTTGCGCGCGTGGTGATGGCCCAGGAGAACGATGGTGTGTTGCAGGCCTATCCCGACACTCTCGTCGGCACAGACTCACACACCACCATGGTCAACGGCGTCGGCGTTCTCGGCTGGGGTCGGTGGTATCGAAGCGGAGGCTTCGATGCTGGGACAGCCCGTTTCGATGCTGATTCCAAAGGCCGTCGGTTTCAAACTGACAGGTGAGTGCCGGAAGGAACCACTGCAACAGACCTGGTATTGACCATCGTGGAGATGCTGCGCAAACACGGAGTGGTAGGCCGTTTGTCGAATTTATGGCCCCGATCAGCAAAAATGCCGATGGGAGATCGCGCCACCATCGCCAACATGGCTCCGGAATACGGCGCCACCTGCGGGCTCTTTCCGGATCGATGATGAAACACTTAGCTACCTGCGACTGAGCGGGCGCTCTGACGAACAGATCGCGCTGGTCGAAACCTATGCGAAAGCCCAGGATGTTCCACACGCATGAGACTCCCGAGGCGAGCTACCGAAACCCTCGAACTGGATATCTCAACCATCGTGCCATCGATGGCAGGTCCAAAGCGCCCACAGGATCGTGTGCTACTCTCGGAAAGCAAGCAGGAGTTTGCCAAAGCGCTGGCCGCTATCAAAGAAGAGCAGAATATCAGCAGCAGGGCGATCTCCACCACTATCGAGGGCAAGGAGATCGAACTGGATGATGGCTCGGTCGTCATCGCCGCCATCACTTCCTGTACCAATACCTCCAACCCTTCGGTCATGCTGGGCGCAGGACTGGTCGCCAAAAAAAGCCGTCGACAGAGGCCTCAGCGTCAAACCCTGGGTAAAGACCTCCTCGGCCCCGGCTCTATGGTGGTGACCGAATATCTGGAGAAATCGGGGTTGATGGATTCTCTCAAGCAGTTGGGGTTCTATAATGTCGGTTACGGCTGCACCGTCTGCATCGGTAATTCCGGCCCGTTGCCGGAACCGGTCTCCAAAGCAATCGCCGAGGGTGATCTCAGCGTCGCTTCGGTCATCTCCGGCAACCGCAACTTCGAGGGCCGTGTACATGCCGAGGTGCGCATGAGCTACCTTGCATCACCACCGCTGGTTGTCGCCTATGCACTTGCCGGGCGCATGGATATCGACCCCTACAACGAACCACTGGCTGAAGATGCCGATGGCAATCCGGTCTATCTGAAGATATCTGGCCAACCCAGCAGGAGATTAACGAGGCTGTCGCTGCAAACCTGGATCGTGACTCTTTCATTAGCGCCTATGCCGACATCTATGATGGCGACGAGCGCTGGTGCAGGACTCGATGCGCCTGCCGAACAGGTCTTTGAATGGGACGAGGAGTCCACCTACATCCGCAATCCCCCTATTTCACCGGCATGAGCAAGAAATCGATGCCGTCAGCGACATCAGCGACGCACGCTGCCTGGCGCTGCTGGGCGACTCCATCACCACCGATCATATCTCTCCGGCCGGAGCGATCAAGGCGGATGCCCCGCAGGTCAATATCTGCAGCAGCATGGCGTCGATCCCAAAGACTTCAACTCCTATGGATCGCGCCGCGGCAATCACGAGGTGATGATGCGCGGCACCTTTGCCAATATTCGTCTGCGCAATCAGCTGGCGCCCGGAACCGAGGCAGCGTCACCCGCCATCAACCCTCGGGAGATGAGATGTCCAATCTATGACGGCGCCATGCGCTACCTCGATGATGGAGTACCGGCAATCGTGATCGCCGGCAAGGAGTACGGCTCCGGTTCATCCCGCGACTGGGCGGCAAAAGGCCCCAAACTGCTAGGCGTACAGGCAGTCATTGCAGAGAGCTACGAGCGCATCCACCGCACCAACCTGGTTTGTATGGGCATACTGCCATTGCAGTTCATGGATGGTGACAGCGCTGCAAGCCTGGGCCTGGATGGCGCCGAAGCTATGACATCAGCGGACTTGGAGACGGCTCGGCCAAAGAGGTGACGGTCACGGCGACTGCAGCAGACGGCGGCAGCAAGGTATTCACTGCCAAGGTGCGCATCGACACGCCCAATGAGGTCGAATATTACCAGCACGGCGGCATCCTGCACTATGTCCTGAGAAAGCTGGCCTCATAAGGAGTTCTCAATAGCCCGGTGCATGACAACACCTGCAGGCAAGATGCTGCGACGATGACGGAAGATCTGCGCTCACAAGTAGCGCGTTATTTCAGCAACGCAACATACTCCGCCTCGGTCACTACCCGCACGCCCAGCTTTTCCGCCTTGCCCGTTTTGGCAGCGCCGACATTTTCCCCGCAGACCAGCAGGTCTGTCTTGGACGAGACTGCGCTCTGTACCTTCGCCCCAGCTGCATCGCCTGTTTCTTCATTTCGTCGCGTGATGCATGCAGCATCTTTCCGGTAAAGACAATCTTCATCCCGCAATGGGAGACTCAATCGTCCTGCCTTCTGACAGCAGCGGGTCTCTTCCAGGTTGAACCCAGCTCCAGCATCTGCTCGATCTTCGGCCACATCTCTTTTAATCCGCAACGATGATCCTGCGGAGAGCTCTGCAAACCCATCGATGCTGATGATCTCCTCTTCGCTGACGCTGGCAAGATGCTCGAGCCGCATCCCTGAAGCAGCCGCCTGCTGTCGCCTTTGCCCAGTCTCGCAATGCCAAAGGCCGCCAGTAAACGCCAATCTTCGATCTGGACGGAGTGAGCGCTTCAACTCCGCCTGAGATTTTGGACTGTCCATTGCCAAACCCCACCTTGATAAAACCCTTTCACTGATGCATAGATCTTTTGCAGCGTGTCGATACCGGCATCGACCAGCTTGTCGATACTCCTGGGGCCGAAGCCATCGACCTGCCCGTGGGTGTGAAAGAAATGCTCCAGGGTGTTCTTGATCTGCGCCGGACAGGCCAGGTGGTTGGCGCAGGTCAGAAAGTCACCCTCCCACAGCAGCTCGTGTTCACAGGATGGACACCTTCTTTGGGAGTATCGTCTCTTTGGCAGGCTCGACCACAGTCGACAATCTTGGGTATCACTTCGCCTGAGCGTTCGGCGGTGATGACCGCTCCTCACCGAGGCCCAGCGCCCTGACATTGCCGGCATGATGGGCCGTGATGCGCGAAACGATGGCGCCCGATAACTCAATCGCCTCGACGCCCAGTACCGGCGTAACACGCCCGGTTCTTCCCGTCTGCCAGCTGATCGATTTGACGGTGGTCTGTTTGCAACAGCGCGCTGTTTGATCGCAATCTGCCAGCGGTTGTGGTGGGAGGTGCTACCAAGCAGCGCTTTTAATTTTTCATCGGTGATCTCGGCAACGACCCCATCGATGGGATATTCGGAAGACTCCCTGATCTGCTGTTGAATGGCATCATGGTCATTGAGCAGTTCATCCAGGAAGCCCACCCATTTCTCCAGCGTGGCGTAAGGGACAAAGCGCACCATGCCTGCCGTTAACGCCTGTTTGAAATCCTCATTGATCTCATCAGAATTGACGATGCCGACACAGACATTACGCGGATGGGCGTATCCGGCCGCTTTCAGGTGCGCCTCGAAATAAGCCTCAACCATCACGAGTTCACCAACACTGGGCATGCCATCCCCAACATCGACGACGCCCTTATCAAACGCAGAGCTGATGTCGTTGCCCCATAGGCGCCATCGCCACGCGTGACCAGCCTGCCATCCTCACGCAGCATCGCTGCGGCAAGGCCATCCAGCTTTGCTGTCACGATAACGCCAATCTCGGATTCATCGATACCCTGTTTTTTGCTTGCGACTGGATGCGCTTCACCCATTTCGGCTCTCCTCGATCGAATAGGACTTTTCCGTACTCAGCATCGCCTCCAGGGGATGCTTCAGCCGCCCTGCCCCATATTCCGGCTCCGCCTCGACCTCATGCAGGAAGGAGTGATCAGGATCCCTCTTCCAGAGTTCCGCCAGATAGACGTGATCATAAATATCATCTTCGATCAGCGGCGTTCCCTGACGATAGGCCAGTGCTGCTTTCTCCAGGAATGCGACAAGTTCGCCGGTTTCCCAGGTTGTTGGATCCTGGTTCAAGTTATCAGTCATCCTCTATGCCTATATCGATCCTTTCAGCCGCATAAGTTACGCATCCTGGCAGCGGATTACCGTGGTCGCTGCACTATCCCAATGAGAGTCTGATTGTTGCTGAATTTTTCGCAATGACCGGCGGATTATCAGGTCAGCATCTCTACCTGGTATTGATGAATCTTACTACCTTCGACGGGCGCATTTCAATATGGGTGCGGAATCCGCCTGCTTTGCGGTCGGCAAAATAGAGTCGCATGGTCTCTGTGATTGCCGCAAATGCCAGTTGATCCACGGATCTGCGACTCGTCCAGCAGTTGACCTCGAGGCTCTCCATTCCCCGGCCCGAAATGCGGAGTTTCAATGTGGCGCGAAACAGCATAGACCTGGTTGATATGCGCCAGCGTAAATACACTGAAGAGATCAATCACCTCGACATCGGCATTCGCCTCCCTCCATGGTCTCCTTGCCGCGCCTTCAGAGATTGTTTCGGCGTTCTCCAGAAAACCTGCTGGCAGTGTCCAACCATACCTGGGTTGAATGGCTCTGCGGCAGAAAAGAATCTTCTCATCGCTCTCAACGATACAGCCGGTGATAACCGCGGATTTGATAGTGAATCTTGCCGCAATCCGGTGAAGTACAATATCGCGCAGAACGATTATCCCCCTCAGGGGATGGCCTGTTCGACAATGGAACCGCATTTCGGGCAAAAATTCATATTTATCTCCCCACTTTTTCAATGCTGCATTCACTCCGTTGAGAGAATTTGACACGCGAACGTCCCTTCCTATTAGTGTACGTCACCACATCTCATCACCTCTCTGCATTTTTGAAATCAACGTCTGTGAGTCTTGAATTGACTATGCGCACTTGATCCCGCCCAGATTTGTGAAATCTTTGCGTGGGACAACATGCAACGGCAGATTCCATCGATCTGCATGCGCATGGGCTTGCTTGCATCGAGCATTCCGGCATGGGCCAGCATGATCTCGCGTGCCCCCCGCCTCTTCCTGACACTCTGCATCGAGATATCCTTTTACCCCCTTGATACTCCCTTGTGCCGTAGCGACACACCTGTGAGGCCCTGAACAGGAGAAGCCCTCCATTTTTACCTGACTCTACCGATCTTCTGCCACCAGGATGTCGAACCCGACGGTTGTTTTGCTGAATGACATCCGCGATATCGGCATTTTGGGTGGCGGATGACCTGAGTTTAACCGGTACTGTGTTTTCGGACGCACCTCAGCAACTGTCTTGCTGTTATCCCAGGGCTTCGCACTTCAGGGGCTTTTTCAGCAATTTCGATTTTTGCGCACCACCCAGCTCATTCATTGCTGCCGTAGATCCCCAGCAATGAATAGACCGGCTGCCTCCCATTGACCGCGGCTATTGAGATAACTCAGACGCAGTGTTCTCCCTTTGATTGCTGACATGACATTCGCCAACACGGGAGTTTGAAATTTTGTACTCACTCCGGAAAGCCGGATAAAATCCCCTGCCCGGCCGCAGCTTTATCTCCCTGTTTCCGTCAACTCTGATCCAGATGAATTTTTGAACCATTCACGATTTGCGCCAATAATATGCAACTGGTTCTGTTGCTGCTGTCCATCACAATCAGTGATGACAGGATAACCATCGATCGAGCCGCGCATCTTGTAGGTTGTCGCGGCGCAGGAACCGTCAGACGCGCAGCGAACCTGCCAGTTTCTGAATTTCCTGCTCACCCTGGAAGTTGCATTGTCCTGCTGCACTCCCGGCTCAGGATTGGCTGCCTGCTGCGGTTGTTTAGCAGCCCGTTCAAGTTTTTTCGCCGGCCTCAGGCTCTTTATTGACATTGGCAGCGACAGCCCGTGGTGTGCTGCCGAGTCTCTTTCAGGGCGCTCCCCATACCCATCAGCGAGTATTCAGGATCACGCGCCTGGCCACGAACATTGGTATAGAAAAGCTGGAGTTTGCGGCCGGAGGCCATGCTCAACAGAATTTTTACGCAGGTCGCTATTGGCAACCTGGTACTCGCCTTTGTTCAGGCGTTTTAGATCACGCCCTGGCCTCAGATCAATCAGCGGTTTTATCAATGCCGAATGCTGATCTTCTTTGCACCATCGACATACTTCGCATCGGAGAGAAACAGTTTGCGCTGATGACTGTTTTTACCGTTATTTTGAGCGATGGGATAACCGTCAATGTCACCTCCCCTGACGGAAAGTTTTTGCTTCACATGCCGAGGAACCCTTGCAATTGACGACCCAGTCTGAGAATTTATCAGATGCCCGATAACGGCGCCAGGCGCCAGCAGGGGTATCAGTAGCAACAGAATGATGATTCTTTTGTCATTTTAGGTGATATCTTTAAAGTTGCAGCGTAGCTTCAGCTGTTGATTCATTCGAAGTTGGACAGCATCAGGCATTTCTGGTTCACTTGCAACTGAAAATGCTGACGTTACACACAACAAACAATCGAACTATCCATGAGAACACAGAATGTGTTGACGCTTATCCCCAACAACGCATCTCCCCGTCAGGTTGAGCACTAGTATTAAACAGAGATAAAACCAGCAGATTTTTACCCGCTTGCGGATCAGAACCCACAGTCATCCTACCACTGAACTCAACTTTTTACAGCTCTTCATTTGAGTTGCTGATTGCGGTCATTCTCTCCGCCCAGGCGACGGATGTCAGTGTCAACAAGGCGACAGTCGAGGCTTTTGCCATTGCACCGACCCCCCAGGCCATGCTGAACCTGGGAGAACAGGCTTGCGAGACCACATCAAAACCATCGGCCTGTATAACAGCAAGCCCAAAAACATCATCAGGACATGCCAGATACTGGTTGAAAAGCACGACAGTGAAATCCCGGATGATCGGCCGTCGCTTGAAGCGCTGCCGGAGTTGGCCGGAAAACCGCCAATGTGGTTCTCAATACTGCGTTTGGACAACCAACCATGGCGGTGGACACACATATTTCCGCATCTCCAATCGCACCAAAATTGCCCCGGAAAAACACCTCTGGAGGTAGAAAAACGTCTGCTGAAATTTATCCCTTCGGAGTTTCTCCAGGATGCGCATCACTGGTTGATCCTGCATGGCCGCTATGTCTGCATCGCGCGCAAACCACGCTGTGGTTCCTGTATCATTGAGGATCTGTGTGAATAAGCAAAAATTGAATTGAACATCGCGCGGCCGCAAGCTCCTGCGGCAGGTGCATTTCTCAATGCTGGAGTGCTCGTCTGAGCGCGAATTGAAGAGCAAAAAGAGATGCTGCACAGAACCTGCCTGTTGATGATCTGATCGCCTGCCACAGCTGTGACCTGCTGCATCGAGAGAACAGCACTGGTGGAAGGCGAAAAGGCATGGTGCAGCCGCTGCGGCAGCCTTTATACCGCACCAGTAACAATGCATCGAAATCACTGGCATTGACCATCGCATCACTGCTGCTGTTTCTGTTTGCACAGCTGCTGCCATTTCTGTCGATCGATGTGGAGGAATAAAACCACCATCTACCTTGTTTCAACCATCGATGTATTGTCACAGCGACAATCTGCTGCTTGGTATTGCCGGCGCCCTGTTTCTGGTGATCATCCCTCCTGGGTGTATTACTGCTTGACCTGCTGTTGCTCAGTGCACTCTACAGCAACAAAAGACCGATGACACAGTTCGCCCGGCAGCTGCTGCTGTTGATTGGACGCCTGGCGCCGTGGAATATGCTTGAGATTTTCCTGCTTGGTGTGCTGGTTACCATCGTTAAACTTGCCTCGATCGCCGAAATCTCACTGCACCAGGGTTCTGGGCTTTGTGGCCCTGGTGATGATCAATCTGTTCGTCTCGACAACCTGGAGCCGGAGGAGCTGTGGCAGGCCATCGACAAGCATTAACTGCAATGCAGGCGGGCCTTGCCTCCTGTCATGTATGCGGCAAACTGCAATACCCGGTACAGTCCATTGCGTGCGCTGCGGCAGTCGCCTGTTCCAGCGCAAGCCCTTCAGTGTACAGCGCAGCTGGCTTTTCTGATTACTGCACTGATTCTCTATGTACCGGCGAATCTATACCTATAATGAACACCACATCACTCGGTGTAACTGGGATGAGAACACCATCATCGGCGGAGTGATTCTGTTGTGGAGCATGAATTCCTATCCCGGTGGCAGTGATAATCTTCATCGCATCAATCGTACCCTGTTGAAGTTCATGGTCATCAGCCTGCTGTGTTCTCCATCTGGAAAGGTCACTCCAGCAAGCTGAATCAGCAGACACGGCTGTTCCGCATTATCGAATATATTGGACCCTGGTCAATGATTGATGTGTTTGTGGTCATATTGCTGGTCGCGCTGATACAGTTTGGAGGAATCGCAACGGTTCTTCCAGGCTCAGCAGCGATGGCATTTGCAGGAATGGTGATAGCGACAATGCTATCTGCGATCAGTTTTGACACGCGCCTGCTCTGGGATAGTGAATGAAGCAGACCCCGGAGAATAATAGTGGCTGCTGCCGCCCAGCCCCGAACAACCGGCAGAACAAACCGGATCTCACTCATCTGGGTCGTTCCCTGACTGCCCTGATAATCTCATTCTGGCTCACCTGGCAGCACTATGCTTCGCTCGGCACCCTGATTACGATCCGCTTTGTCTCCGCGGAAGGCCTGGAAACAGGCAAGACGGCAGTTAGATTTCGCAATGTCGAAGTCGGCAAGGTCGAGAGCATGCATCTCGACAGCACGCTAACAGGTTATTAGTGACTGTACGCATCAACAAGGAGAGCAGGCACTTTCTCAATGAGAGCACCCGTTTCTGGATAGAGCGTCCACGCATCGGGCCCGGCGGAGTCTCCGGCCTGAGTACGCTGTTTTTCGGAGCCTACATCGCCATGTCGACATCGGCTGACAAGAGCCTCGACTATCAGGAGCAATTTACCGGACTCGAAGACCGCCTCTAACGCCACCGATGAACCGGACTGCACCTGCTGCTCACCTCCACCGCCGGTGCATCGCTCACAACCGGAGCACCGGTGCTATACAAGCAATTTGAAGTGGGCACGATCGAAAGCAGGCGTCTTGTGATGATGGACGCACCATTGCCTACAGGATCTTTATCAACCAACCGTATGACCGTTTATCAGCAGCAACACCCGGTTCTGGGAGTTGGGAGCATTCAAGATGGATTTCGGTGCGCAGGGGATGACCTGTCGAGATGGAGTCGCTCTCCGTGCTGATTAACGGCGGGATCTCTTTCGCCACCCCAAAACGTCTGAAAGAGAAACCGCAGTTGAGAATGACAGCCTGTTCGAACTCTATCCGAGTCTTTCAGCAGCACATCTCGATCTCACCAATACCGAATCTGCATTCGGATTTATTCTCCACTTCGACGAGTCACTGCGCGGCCTGGGCATTGCTTCACCGGTCGAATACCAGGGTGCCAGGTGGGTCATGTTGCGGATATCACTATCGAAAATAATGCCGAAACAGGAAAATTGACCACACCTGTGCTGATATTTCTCGATCCTGATCGCATCGGCAGCGGTCTGCAGGAGAACAAAATCCGGCGCTGCTGGACAAAGCCGTCGCCCAGGGTTTCGCGTGCGCGCCTGCAGTATTCAAGCTGGTTGACCAGCCAGCTCTTTATCGAACTGGTCATGATTGACGATGTGCGGCATGCATCCATCAACCCCGAGATCCCTACCCTGATTTCCGACTATCGCCAGCCCCATGGGCGAAATCATGAACAACCTCTCAGTATTCAATAAAATCAACAAGCTCCCTCTCGAGGAGTTGTTTTACATCGGCGAATGTGTTGATTCGTGATCTTGACAGCCTGGTGCGCAAACCGGCAGAAGGCGAGCTTGGCGAGCAGCCGCAGCTGCGTCGTGAACAACTGCAGAGCGCACCGGTGCAGAGCCTGCTAAGCAAAGTCAATCATGCGCTTGACGGCATCAACCCGATCCTGCATTCAAACAAAACCCAGGCGCTGCCGGCACAGTTGTCTGAATCCTCAGGAAGCTCAACAGCACACTGAAATCAGTCAAACAGATGCTGGATGGTGACAAAGCCCGTTCACTCGCATTATGAGTTATCGACCACGCTCAAAGAGCTTACCGTGCTGCGCGCTCGGTTGGACAGCTCTCCGAGACGCTGGATGAAAAACCCAATTCATTGATTTTTGAAATGATTAATCAAAACTCTTTTATTACCCCTTATCCCTGCTGCTGGGTTATGGCTGCGTCAAATCCCGCAGCGGAATTCACTACTATCTGCTGACCCCTCCTCTTCTGGCACGGTGTCTCCACGCATCGCCATCTCAACATCGGAATCGGTCCGATTGAACTGCCTGACTATCTCGCGCGACCGCATATTTTCACACACAGGAAATCGCAGCTGAAGTCAACAAACAACATCGCTGGGCCGGTTCGCTGGAAAAAAACTTTACCGATGTACTGGCGACCGACCTTGGCATGCAACTGCAAAAGAGCCATATCGAAATCTATCCCTGGGATCGGCCGCGCTCGGTGGATCGGCAGATCGTGGCACCAAAAAGGGTTTTTCATCGTGTCTTCTGGTGCATTTGGAAAAAAGCCCGTAAGGGTGCCAAAAGCGAAGCGCATTGCACCAAAGGACCGCTTTCGAGCGCGCGGGGCAACTGGAACGATACGACCCAGATTGCCGGTCGTTTTTCCCCCCCCAAACTTCCCCCAGCTAATTCCCGCTGAACCCCGCTTTTTTTAGGTAACCCCGCTCCCTTCAAATCCGCATGCGTCAACATATGCTGTGACACCAGGTGTCGGGAAAATGCAGTTTGATGGTTTTCCGGAGAGGCTTAATTGGTCCCGGGAACTGGTCGCGGGGCGACGATGCAACATCCGCCGGCGGAGTACGCCCCGTTCCCTGTTTTCTCAAGCGTTTCCCAGATCATCGAAAGCCGGCGAAAAATTTCGGGGGTGGTTCAACACCAGCGTTGCCAGGGGGCCTGCTCCTGGCGGAAAACCCCGGCAGATCCCCAAAAAGGATATGGGCCGTGTTTGTGATA
>JAIGNY010002725.1:5000-13085 GCA_020152595.1 Chiridota heheva | reverse complement strand
AAAAGGTCCAGGGCTCCATTTCAAGAGTTTAAACATTTTGTCTGCTAAGATTTCCCATTCCATAATGATGTGTTCGCTCTAAAGTTCTGAATGCGTCGAAGAATGGATCAAGTTTGCTCAATTGATGTGTTTTGTTCCAATTTCTTTGACCAATCAGAAGCCAGAAAGGTATGATGTCATCCGAGTTAGTGGCGCTCTTTTGTTATTAAACAAACTACTCTTGCGTTAGCACTAAAGTTTTGAATCCAAATGAAAGCAAATTTTTTGCTTTGTTCATTGTTCCGATGTTTTGGTTTATAGTCCTTGACCAATAGGAATGCAGGAAAATTTTAATCCGTCCCAGTTTATGGCGCTCTTTATTATTACGTTTCATGCCAGAGAATCAGCTTCTATAGACTGTTCCTGATTCTGCATTTGTAGCGAGATACCAAAATCTGCGCAGAAAAAAAAAGATCGTAGAAAAAAGAACTGCGTGTAGTAAAAAAAGCGCGCAGAAAAAATGCGTGTCGCAAAAAGAACGCGCTTTCCTTAAACAAAGAAGCACTAATTTAGTCAGATATATTTATATTGTTATTTTTTAGAGGGTCCTAAAAGCATCAATCACCTTGAATGAGATTTACAATCTTCATTCAAAGTATATTAGTTTTGTTTAACATATCAATTGTCGATTGATTCACTGTATTGAGTAAAAGGAGTAAAGTAATACATAAAATGAGCATTGTAGGGAGTACAAGGAGTAAAGTAATGCATAAAATAAGCATTGTAGGGAGTACAAGGAGTAAAGTAATTAGTAAAATGAGACATGTAGGGAGTAAAAGGAGTAATGTATTGAGTGAAATGAATAAAGTAATGAGTAAAATGAATATGTGTGGAGTAAAATTTTTAGTAAATATTGAGTACGCCGTAAAAAAACAAATATTTCAAACAAACGACTGTTTTGCTTTCTTTGTAGCTTTTATCAATTGCTTTACTCCTTCCTCGCATTTTAGTAAATATTATCGTCGGCGCATACTTTCCTTGAAAATTTAGTAAATCTATTCGATGGCAGATGGAAAGTATAGTAGCGCCTAATATACGCCATTTTGCCGTTTCTGTTTTTTGGTATGTGTTTGGCCTCGTAAAATCGAGGAGAAGTTATATAATTCTAAGGAACCTGTACATTACCTGAGATCAAGGGCGTAGGCGGGAATGGGGGTGGCTGGGAGGGGGCTTTAGCCCCTAGTCAAAATTCAGGGGCAAACTATGCTTTAGCCCTCCCACTCTTCATACGAAAAACCCCTTATAAGACTTGTTGATACCCACTTTAAATAATATAACTTTATAGGATATTGTCATATTCTAATTTCTTCTGATTATGTTGATTAAAAAGGTAATGTAATTTCGATAAAGACTTTATTACTTCTTAGCACCCTCATAATCATTTTGAGCTGATCAAAGTTGTATTAAACATAACATTTGCGTGCTACCGCAGACTCTGAGTGGGCAGCATAATTATCTTTCCCAGGAGTGTTTGAATATAACTGTACATGCATAAGGAGAAAGAAATGCTTTTTCATAGAAAAAGAACTGTTTTGTTATAGGCTTATAAATATATATATACTTAAATTTATTCCATGGGCTGACGGGATATACCTGAAAACAGCTTCCCTCATGCTCAGATATGTCAAAGAAGGTTGTTTTATAGATGTAAGCTTGGACATTTTGAATAAACATGTTTTACAGACTAACACGTATCTTTTCTTTTTGCGTATCTGCCTGGTCTCTTTTTTAGCTTCATGGCCTGGAGTCTACGATTGAATCCTTTTTGTAAAAAGTGATAGATCTATACAAACATATTTATATATTTGAAACGGCCTCTTATTGGCTAGGCTTGGGGACCTCAACTTAACCACAACTTGTGCCTTTCATGATGACTGTTAGCAAGTCTGTTACCGAGAGTTCAAAAAGGAGATAACAAGAATGTCACTTTTTCATTCTTCTTTGGAAAAGAAAAAGAAAAAAAAATGCCCAAAGCGCCAAACATGCTCAAAAAACCATGCCAAAAACGAGGCTTCTGGGTGGGTATGGGGGTCGAGGTCCTTGGAGAAATGAAGCTAAGCTCCTCCCCTCCCCCAAGAAAAAAATTTTATGCCACTGCCTGAGATGACTGAAGCCACTCATCCGCTTGTTACAGTATAAAACAAAAAAACTAAAAAATGTGGTTACGAAAATTGTAACCACTTTGTTCTTGGGCGTGATACCACGGAAATGCAAGGGTTTTCTCACAATGCCAATGTGGTTTACATTATTCAACAGTTCAAGAAAGATGGAAGCTTAAAATGACGTCACCGATATGCCAGGGATTTTAATTTCTGTGCCAACTTACGAACCGCAAGTTTCTTTAACATAATCTTGTGATAGATGGGGAGGGAAGGGGAGAGGATACCCTTACATTTTATGTAGATAGTAGAATAATCATAGACTGCAGTTCAAGTGATTTTGTATCTTATATTTTAGTAACTATTTACTGCACTTACTAACGTTTTACACACCAAATTCGAATAGAAGGATGATACTCATTTTACTAATTACTTTACTCCTTGTACTGCCTACATTTTATGTATTAAAAATTCATTTAATTGATTACTTTACTCCTTTTACTCAATACACTACTCCTTTTACTCCCTACATTGTTCATTTTGCTCATTACTTTTCTCCTTTTGCTCCATACATTACTCTTTTACTCATCACTTTACTCCTTTTACTCATTACTTTTTCTCCTTTTACTTTACATTACTCATTTTACTCATTAATTTACTACTTTTCCTACCTACATTACTCCTTTTACTCCTACATGACTCATTTTACTCATTACATTACTCCTTGTACTCCCTACCTTGCTCATTTTATTTTGCTCCATACATTGCTCCTTTTACACATTACTTTTCTCCTTTTGCTCTCTACATTACTCATAATTATTTTATTTCTTTTACTCCATACGTTACCCCTTTTACTCCTACTTGACTCATTTTACACATTACTTTTCTGCTTTTACTCTCTACATTACTCATTTTACTAATCACTTTATTCCTTTTACTCCATACATTACTCCTTTTACTCCTTACAAGACTTATTTTACTCATTACTTTTCTCCTTTATTCCCTACATTACTCATTTTACTCATTAATATACCCTTTACTCATTACATTTCTCCTTTTACTCTCTACATTACTCCTTTTACTTACTACTTTGTTATTTTACTCCATACATTACTCATTACTTTACTCATTGCTTTTCTCATTTTACTCATTACTTTACTCCTAATTTTACTCCATACATTATTCCCTTTTTTCTTCTCTCAAATACAAAATATAATATCAAATATAAAAGGGTCGCTCAAAACTATCGTTTTAAACACTTGTCGGTAGGATATCAAAATAGAAAGATAGCTTCAAATGACAACAGTATTTGAGATAGGGTATTCGTCGTTAAAATGCGTCGTAAAAAACAAAAAATCGTACTTTTAATCATTTGTATCTGATTGTTTTTTGAGCTCATGTCAAAATTTTGCATTCTACGTCAATGACAATTGAAAAGTGTTACGTATTGAATAGAACATCTCAATGTTCTCTATTTCTATGGTATTTCCTATCATTTACAACATAAACTTTTTTCATGATGTACCTTTATTTCACGGAACACCTCGTCTCATCCTGTTGGTGTTATAAAAAAAACAAGATCCTTCTGAGCTACCGTATTTTCAGTGCTTCTCGGTCCTCGACCAATCACTGAGCCGGTCCTCACATTGACGCGGCAGTCCACACAAAGCTCGCATCGCTCTATATAAAATTTCGCATCAAAAATACGCTCCATAGGGGGGTTGACGCGGTTAGCGGAATACCCGCATTACATTATTTTGAACAGTGTTTTTAATGCCCAGTATTCATTTCTGGTTCTGACTTTGAATAGAATCGACCGCGCGCATTTTCAATGTGAAAAACATTAACAGCGTTCATTTACTCATTTCGTGTATGTTGTGACTTTAAAGAAAACGGACGTGTTTTACAGCTGCTTTCGTGGATTTGTTTAACTTGCGTGTATTTGGCATTTTAGTGTGTGTGTGTGTGTGTAGGAGGTCCCAAACGGGGACATTTATATCAAACACACCTTCCAATCGGGGACGGCCTACCAATCGGGAACGGCCTACGAATCGGGGACGGCTTACCAATCGAGCACGTTCCCAGTTGGTTTTCTTACAGATTTGGGCTCTCCAGGGTTAAAAAATATTTCACCTGGAACATAACGCACGTTCATTGCTGTCCCCGTTTAGTTGGTTCTGTGCAGGCTGTGTTTCAAAATATATGTCCGTAGGTATATTCTCAGAGTAAGATACTATAGCATATATGTCCGCGGCTATGTGATTCAGATTACTGTCCCCAGTTGGGCGATTGAACTCTAAAACATCACTTGTGTCCCCGAATGGTATCTTAGTGGTCCCAGTTGGAGGGCATAGTCCTACACAGGTGTGTAGCCAGTTAGTATAAACTAAATTACATTCCTGTTTAGGCCATTAAAAAGAAAACGATGAGTATTAATAAAATTGGTTGTAAAATTGAGATCAATGCATCAATTAACATCTCATTCTGTCATTAGGCTAAGAATAACGCCCAGAGACAATGTCCACAATTGGTTGATTCAAAACGCATTTCACCGGTTGGGACTCCATACATGTATGTATGTGTATGTGTGTGTGTGTGTTATTGTGGATATACCAAACAGATATGATTTATTTAATCTTAGCGTGTGTGTGTTATTGTGGATATACCAAACGGACAGGATTGATTGGATTATTACTTGAATATTGATTTGGATCAACGCGTACATAAGTTAACGAAATGTTTCATTTTATTGTCAGGCAATTGATCGATGCTGCCATAGGTTGGTATGTATGTTAGAAGAATGTTTTTTCGTTTTGTTTTTGGCCCTGTAAACGATTCGGATTTTACAAACGTACTAACGCAACAATATATTCAATTTAATTATGAGACATTACATCGTTTAAGCCATAGATTTACATGTATTAGCAATGTGTCTTTATTTGCATTGAAACATTCAGATTATTACTGTTTGTATGCAAATATGAACCAATATTTCACGTATGATTTATTTTTTGCTGTATCATTATAAATTAGGCCTATAAGATAGACCTACAATAGATCGATGTTATTTAAGTACGCGCCAAAATTCACAAGGAAAAAACACCTTGATTTCCCGTGATACGCTAGAGTTGCCTAATGTAAGACGAGGGTAACAAATGCAATATCTGCCAACCTCGCATATGGCGATATAACTCTGCGGCGAAAACGGGCTTAGGTGGTGCTTCTGCACTACGCAAGGGTCTTCGACTTTCCATCGTGAAAGATGGTTCTCTGGCTTAGCCGGACGGTCTTAGAACGATCGATGTTCACACACAACACTAAACACATCCACTTAATCGCATTAAAATAAACTGCATGGACTAGGATTATGTAGCAATGAATCAATCGACAATTGGTATGTTAAACAAAACTTATATACTTTGAATGAAGATTGTAAATCTTCTTAAAGGTAATTGATGCTTTTAGGACCCTCTAAAAAATGACAATATAAATATATTCCGACCAAACTAGTGCTTTTGTGTTTAATGAAAGCGCTGTCTTTTTTCAACACGCATTTTTTATGCGCACTTTTTTTCTACACATTTTTTTTCCACGATCATTTTTTCTGCGATTTTTTTTTTTTTCTTTCTAGGAGATTTTGGTATCTCTGTTACAAATGCAGAATCATAAACAGTCTATAGAGGTTGATTCTCGGGCATAAAACGTAATAATAAAGAGCGCCATAAATTGAAACGGTTTAAAACTCCTGCATTCCTATTGGCCAAGGACTATAAACCAAAACATTGGAACAAAGAAGAAAGCAAAACATTTTCTTTCATTTGGATTCAGAACTTTAGAGCTAACGGAAGAGTAGTGTGTATAAAACAAAAGAGTGCCACCAGCTCGGTTGACATCATACCTTTCTGGCTTCTGATTGGTCAAAGAGATCGGTACAAAACGCATAAATTAAGCAAACTTGATCTTTTCTGTCTATCTACCTGCTGTGGTGTAGCGGTTATCATACCTGTCTACAGACCACGAGGCCCTGGGTTCAAGCCTGGGTTGGAGAGACACGCCAATGTACCACAACTGATTATCAAAGGCCCTGGGTTCAAGCCTGGGTTGGGTAGACACGCCAATGTACCACAACTGATTATCAAAGGCCGTGGACATTGACTTGGTTGTCGATGTTATGTCTGTCCGTACGTCGTACCTGTGTTCTCGTCTGGGTCGTATTAAGCGTTTCGTGATAGCATTTGTACTATCATAACCGAATACGCAGGCGATAGCGTGTGTCCAGTTCGCTGGCGTTATATTTATTAGTACGCGTATCGGTGTTGTGCGCCCTAGTTGAAAAAAAAAAAAGAAGTTCCAAGAGCGTACGGTTGAACTGAAAGGAATGTACAATATTGGCTTATATTTTACCCATTTTTTAATCATTTCAGGATTACTGACAACTTTTAATTACTAACAAGATTAAAAGCAATTACAGGAGAAGTGAACTATATATTTTTAGTGCCGTAAGTACAGTAATTACAGTGTGACAGGTGACGCAAATAGACGGTGTAGTCGCAATTTTAGGACTGAGGCGAATTCCACGTTAAAACAGGTAGGCCTGAGTCTCACTCTGTATTGCATGTAGCACGTAGCATGTAGGGCATACAAAGGGAGATGTTATCTCACTACCGTTGTCCATGCTTATCAAGACGTGCCAACCGTTCGGAACGGCATATGGGCGTTTTACCATGCTGCTTTCAACATGGCAAAGGAGCACGGGGAGGCCCGTAAAGAATCAAAGAAAGGTCAAGATACCGACAAGAACAAAGGAGAACATCCGAGGACCACAAAAGGAGGACAGTAGATCGATTGATAAAGAACCGGAAGGCTCTTTTAAGGGCCACCACAAATATAAGAAAGACAAAATTAATTTAAGACATTTTGTTGTGTGTTAATCCATTCTCTCCAAAAGATTCGACGACCTTCGGTCGTATGGTAAAATTCGAGGAGCCTATACAGAAGTCGACCAACCAGAAGCCAGTATTACACCTAATTTACATATTTTATGAATATTCATCTTATTGTAAATTTCGAGGAGCTTATCTAGTCCTCGACCAATCAGGAACCAGTATTTTTAGCTAATTTACATATTCTATGAAAATGAATGAATATTTGAAATAGTGGCTCCTGATTGGTCGAGGACTGGGTAGGCTGCTCTTTCTACTAAAATGAAAAGGAAAGCACCAAAAGTTTAACGCAACTGCAGGGAGAAACTTATTTCCATACTGATCCTAATTAAAGTAAAAGAGATGTCAACGGAGTAAGTAAAAAAACAGCCCAGTAAAACATGCATGAACAAAAATAGAAATAAAATAATATGAGTTACTAGCTCTCTGACCTTACGACCAAGAGATGAAACATAGGGTTGGTACAGATTTTGTCCTCTTGGAGTTTAAAGTGGTACTAAATTGTACAAATTATCACATATTTACCCCCCAATTCACATATTTGACCTTTGACCCTAATCACTAAAACAACGTCTAATTTTTTTTGGAATTTATCTTACCCAGCTACACCACCCACACTCAGCCTCACTCTTACCATTTTAAAACTATGAAGGAAATGGCTAAAAGGGGTCACTACAAGTCTCTTTGACCTTTGAATCTTTTACCCCAGAGACGGGACACAAGTTCATGTACCACAGTATCATGATACAAACATAGGATTGGTATAGGTCTTGCACTTTTGAAATTTAAAGTGGCACAAAAATCTACAAAGTAGTACATAATTACCCCCTAAAATCACATATTTGAACTCTGATCTCTGACCCTTGACAATTATCACTGAAATAACTTACAATTTGTACAATTATCGTACCCTACTGTATGACGTCATTCATGCTCACGCCACACTTACCATTCCAGAACAATAGAGGTAAATGGCAAAAAAGTGGTCAATAGCTCTGTGACCT